>JAKFQP010000243.1:1077732-1245797 GCA_023375905.1 Nycticorax nycticorax
CCCAGAAGTCAGCCCTCAAGTATGGTGCGTCAGGGAGGAACGGGCGAGTCAGAAAGGGGAGGGAGGGAAGGGGTCAGCCTCAGGTTCAGGGCCTCCCTTACCGGCTGCACAGAAGCAGCAGCTCACAGAAATGAAGGGCTCTCTATTTTTCCCCAAAAAAACCAAGCCCTTCCCTAACTCCTAGCTGCCCATTTAGCTGCAAAAGCTCCCCTTCAGCCCAAACAGCGTCAATAGTTCTTTATCCCTGCAATGTCAGCTCCCAGCCAGGCATCCTCTCCATTACCTTCTTCTCCCCTGGCTGATCACCGAGCCTAACGTTTCCTAGCCCCAGCACTGGTGACAAGTAGAACCTATGCAAGATAAAATAAGGAAATAGGGCATAATCTTGTAATTAGGATCAAATGGATTGAGCAAAAATTAATGGTTTTCCACAAACTGCACCTCAGTCCCCAGAGGATTTGCAATCCCACAAGAAACTGCCAATTCCTCCAGTGATACTTAAAACCAGGAATTCATTCACTCAATACTCACCCAGTATTACCGAACCTTGGCTATAAACCTTACTATAAACTTCACTTCCACAGGAATAGGAGCTACCAGAAACCTTCAGAGGTATACAGCCAGTTTCTTTGGTGACTCTTTAAACATCACTTTTCAATCTTCTTTCTGGAAATGCTGTTTTCTAATTTTCCCGTGGCTTTGCAAAAGGTCCACCGAAATATATTTTTAACTACCCGTGTTAACATGTGCTCGTATATTTGTGAACTTGCTTCTACCTTTGAGGGGAACACACTCTCAACTACAAAAGGCTGGCAACTAGCTGGCTTGCATGGCCACAGCTAGCATAAAGGTACATGGGACAATTACAGACATGGTTGTGACCCTGTAAATCAGCCTCTTATTCGTTAAAACATGACCCGTAACTCCGTGTTGTAGAAATAATACAAACAGGGTACTTAACGAGTCACAATGTATTTCTCCTTAATTATACTCCTGTTTGCCATATGCAGCTCTGGAAGAATCACATCACAGACACATCCACTCAACCAGACTACACTGCTGCGCTGATAAATCAAACTACTGCCGTCAAAAATAAACATTTTTTTTTGACTTCACATACATGTATTTCACATATAAATATACGAAACCCACCCATGTAGTCTATGTATGGATGAATGTATCAAAACATCTATAGGAATGTATCAAAATATCTGTAACACTGTATCATGACAACAAATAACACACACACAAAAGAATGGTTTGACTTGTTATGAGAAAAATAAAAAGCTTTTGGAACTACTAAAAAAAGCTTGTACAACATCCTGTGATGACTTACAATTAACAGAGGATGATTTGTATGCATGTTTATGTTTTTGTTTCAAGTACAAAGACATTAATAAGTACCACAGCTAAAATCCTTTCCTCCTTTACTGACCTGCCAAAACCTCAGTTCCAGATCGCGCAGTTCTCCAAAAGTAATGACATCGCTAGCACCTGAAGTAACATCAAGAACGCAGCTCGCAGGATAAACACAGCGCTCTGGTCTCAGATGTTGGCAGGTAAATAGCTTGAGTTCACATTTCAGTCAGAAAAGAAAAAGAAAGAAGAGAGCGAGCTAGCACTCTGAAGAGGGCTGTGGAAGCTGCAATAGCCAAAAGCAAAACAGCAACAAAGACAGAAACTACTGAGTAACAGTAATGAGAGGCATCACTGCAAGTTATGCTTGCTGTATTCTCACCTGCATGCATAAAGATTCACACCGAAGACAGCGAGAAACCAAGCACTAGTTACAAGTAACAGAAATGGCCAGCAGAAACACAGGTCACCTATCCCGGTTGGCCTTAAAATACCTTCTTCAAGTGATAACTGACTTTGGATAAACCATCCTTTAGCTGGTCAACGCTGAGCCTACACCAGCTGAGTGGCAGCTATTACTTCAGAGAAGTTTGCAAGGCTCCGTGAAGAAAGCGGCTCCTCTCACAAATAAAACAAAATTCAACCGTGTCCAAGTGACAGGAGCATTATAGCAGCTACCATCGTAATAGATTTCGTTGGGGTGTTTTGGTTTGGGTTTGTTCTGGTTTGGTTGGGGTTTAGTTTTAGTGACAGATTAATAAAGACGAACGGAACAAAAAAGAAATACCTTCTGCGTTGTTTTTTGTCCAATTATTCCATAAGTCTGTGCTGAGGGATGTAACAGTAATAGCTGACTCTTCACTCAGTGCCCCCATTGCTGTGTAATGCAAATAGATGCTTACTGTAACAGAAAAACTCAGTATATCTATTCAAGGTTCATTTCATCCGGGAAACATGCACCCACAACACAGCTCTGATACCATGCAGCAATACAGTAACAATTCATTTGAAACATTCTTGCCTCAAACTTCCTTCCACCACAGCATAATTAGGATTGTGGGGAAACAAACTATTGCTTGCACATTTCCCAAACCCCTGTCCATTCTTTTCTCCACTCCTTCACCCTCCGCAATTTACGACACAGGCAGCTGTAATACACTGCCACGTTACACCTAGTTACCAGCCCAAGTAACTTCTTTTCAAAGACTCTAGATTATACCCTATCAGTTAAAATTGCATCCAGGTTGAAAAATCGCTGAAGTAATTCTGCTTCGCAACGTCTTCGCACGCTTCCCACCCCTACCGCTTATTTCAGAAGGAGCGAGCTATTGTTGAAGAAAGCCTCGTTTCTTACGACACTGAAAAGCCTCCTCCAAACCTACCTTTCAGCAAAATATAGATTAGCATTCCAAATGCCATGGCAGGCAGCTGCTTTAACACCTCCTCAACTCTTCTTTCCAGATGGCTCGCTTGCTCTGCTTATCTGTGCTCCCGTGTTTTTTCTTGCACTTATATGCCATGAAGCGTCATCTGCTGTTCTCACCAATCAAAAAAAGGTGCATCTGGCAACAACCTCGGCCCCCGGGGCAACCACACATTTATTTAGGAAACTGCTATTATCTAGCAATGAGATCAGGTTTTCTTTTGAAACCCTGGTTTCCTATTACCTGTGGGCACAATTGTGCATGCGAAGATACAGTTTTAAAGCGAGACCTGGTATCAGCCAGAGCAGATCAACGAAATACAGAGGTGAGTAAATTGAAAAATGTGATCTTTCTTTCCCTCAGCAAAGCAGGTCTCACGTTACTTCCAGGAGGACAGCCGGCAGTCAGGATGCTGCAATAGAGTTCGGGGTCTAGGCGCCAGCCCCTGCTTTGCTCGTCTTCTTTCCTCGATCCTCCCTGTACCTCAGTTCCCTGCCATCCAGAAGAGGAACTGCGAGAACAGCTAGTGCCGACATTAGGAAGTGATCAGACACAAAGATAATGGCTGATGTTCTCCACCAGTGACTGCCAGCAAGAGGCCTTGGATCACAGGCTCTGGAGAGCCCCAGGGTCACGCTAATCACTTTTCACACAGCCTTCTCGTGTGCACAGCGCTCTGAAGCAAGGCAGGCCACCAGCCCTGCACAAGGGCTGGAGCTACACGCGGTCACGCAGGGCAGAAGTCAAAAGCTGGCAAAGCACAAGCACCAAGAAAACAGAATAAAAGAGCAAGTAAGCTGTTGCCTCCTTTTTTAGGCGATCCCTTCGTTACTCCTGCCACTATACTGCCGTAAAAGCCCACCTCTACCTTTTCAAGGAAGTGGGTGGGCATAATGAAAACAATCATGCTTTTTACATAAGTGTTCGTAGGTCTCTAAAACGTACCCGTCATATACACTTCTTACACTCAACCACTCTCCACAGCCCCAAATGCTGTCCGACTTCCCTGGTCACAGGCAGCTCGGAACAAGTAGGACTGGTCTCTCTGAAGGGAACTTAAGTAGCCAAACATACCAGAGCAGATCACCAGAAAGGCCCAGTTCAATACTGTTGTAGACACACATCAGCAACCCGACTGCCACCCAAGAGAGCTAGGCACACTTCACCCCAGCGACAGCTTTTGCTTTCTCAACCGTGAGCTCCAAGCAACAAAAACATCTCACAATTTTTAAATTTTCAAACAGAAAATCTTCTGATAAATGCTCTAACAACTCCGGTCAGCTCAAGTTCTCCCTCTGCACTGCGCTGCACTGTCCTCAGTGATCTGTAGGATTAAATCTAACCACTTCACATGTTAAGGGAAAAACACAAACTCGTTATGCCCATTTTAATTACGAGTTCTCCTGCTCATGGACTGCATTCCAGGAGGCTTTTCCCTTCCTTCGCTATCCTGAATTGCTGCGTGCCTGCCCACTGATCGAGTGCAGCTTGCGCACTGCCCGGATCGACAGGAGTGTTTATGCCTACCTGGATAACCTCTGCTATCAGTCCGGAGCAGGGCTAAGTCTCATGAGCCTTGCTTTCGACACACATCTACACAATGGGAGCTTAATCCAGCTTGAATCCGAGAGGTTGCTTCGTCATTAGGCAATGCAGCTGGGCGCGGTAGGGCTGTGAGGAGGCTTCAGTGGATCGGGCCGTGCCTCGGTCTGCCACAGGGCGTTCATGCTAGGACCGGACTTGACCAGGTCTGGCACAGGAGCATGCTTTTTGGGTTGGTTAACAGGCCCTTCCATCTGGATGCTCCTTCTGGATGTTCTCCCGGTGGAGAATACTCTCACAGATGTGTCTGGCAGCTCTGAAAAGAGCATGCTACTGAGTGAAACCTCAGTCTCACCGGATTTTCCATAACGCTAACCTGTCCACCATAGGTGAAAAGAGAAAAAGCTTAAGATGCACCATGAAGTGTTTGTAGGACATGAAAGAGGCAGACTCACTCGAGTGACATAAGCAAAAGGCCATAAACTGTCATTCTGCCAAAAAAAAAATAATGCAGAGATGATTATAGTTAAAGAAAATAAACATGACTCTAGAGCGGCAATGTAAACAGATGACATTTTGTCATTTGCAATTGATGACTGAACATGCAAAAGACCTCCATTCGCCCCACTCTTAACACACTCATAAAAAAGGAAAACCACCCCCACCCCCAAAACTGTATTAAATTTTGTCACCAAGACTAACGTAACAGTGAACAAGTTTTATTCCACCTTAGCCAATGACAGGTTGATCAGTCTCAGTATTATCTCCATAGGTACTTTGATCCCCCTAACATTTAAACTACTGCTTAAATTTAAACAGATCATCAAGTGTCTGCATTATTTCACTATATATTTAGTAACGATTCTGTCAATCTCTTTTGTAAACACTGCATTAAACAAAACTCTCAGGACATCCATTACAAGAACAATGATGCTCCATCTTTTTTTTTTTTATTAAAGTAAGGTCATTTTTTTGTTTAACAGCAGCAGTATTTGGCCATAGTTTTTTTTAATTCTTCTTTCAAATTATCTACAGTCTACTAGGCAACACGTAAGGCTTTTCCTGAAAATAAAACAAAGTTATCCCAACAATTGAGATAAAAACACGGAGATACAAGTCCAAAGTGTCTCCCAGCAACATCAGCGGGGCCTGGGCTAGGCTCTCCATGCCAATAGAGCACACGCTCAGTTCAACTGGAGTCTTAGCAGTAACTCCACTCCAACTTTTACATTGCGTGGGACTATTCTAGATCCATCTCGGGACTAAAATTTTTGGAAATAGAAACATACTGATCTTATTATCCCATATATAACTTTCTAAGCAGCAAAACATAGTAGCCAAAGTTTCACGCAGCTGAGCCTTTCATCATGGACCAAGAAAACGCCTGTTCATGCAGTTTCAGAAAATCAGAGAATAATTAAACACCTTAAAATTCCAACACAGGTATTTCATCAGGGATATACTTTTGCTTTTGTCTTCCTCTTCTCCCCCCCCATTACACGTAATGTACATACATAATAGTTTTACTACATTCAACCTAATCTAAGTCTGATCCAGCCCAGTCATCTATTCAGGTTTTTTTGTGGGATGAGGGCATTACGCACCAAAACATGTAATCAAACCAATCCAGACATGGAAAGAAAAAAATTCTGGCCTCAATTCTAGCTACTTATTCATGCATACCTCTTGCATATGTTTAAAGTAAGAATCTGAGCAGCGTTCAAGTTCACTTGTCTGTTTTAAAACACATACTGGACATTTGCATTCATGTCAACAATAGTGCCTGGCAGCTTAAACAGAAACTTCAGTCTTTCACTCCCGTCTGTTTCAAGATTTCTCCTGCTACCAAATCACACCCAGAGTGCTTCATGACTTCAGAACCCAAGCCATATTTTTTAAAAGCTATCTAGCATGTTGCAACTTAGGTTTTACACTGTTTGATCAAAACTGAGGGTCCCAAGTGCTTGAAAGATCTCGGTAATTGCCCCCCGTCCCCAGAGACACAGCTATATTTGTAATTCATGCTTCATTCTGCATTTTCATGCACATAATTGACCACCCACAACGTATCTGCATAGGCTGCATTCTCCAATACATTTCTGCTTACAATCAGTCAGTAGGAGGTAACACAAAGTACTTAAACATTTTGCAAACCGTCAGGTTTAGCGTACTTCATGTGAAAAAATAAATACAATGTAGAAATAAATATCTTTGTAGTAGAAAATAAATGTTTTGTGTATCAATAAATAGAACGAATTGGATTCTTCTTCCAAGGTAGCCCGCTTGCTCTAGTAAAGGAGCTTTTTAGCAACTATGAGTGTGTTCTTCAGAAGCATTGCAACAGTCATAGGTCCCACCCCTCCTGGCACTGGAGTGATAAAGCCAGCCTTCTTCTTCACTTCTAAGAGAAAAGAGAAAAAGGTTTGACTAAGAATGTGACCAAAACCTTTTTTTTTTTTCCCCCTTCAACTGCCCACATATGCCAAACTGGCCATGAGCATAAAGGGCTGCGACTCGGCAAGCAAAGGAGAATATGGGAAACGTTAAGGCTAAAGTCTTATTACAGCCATGGTACGGACAGAATACAGCCAGGACCGGGGCTGCAAGGAAGTTTTCTCCATCTGAATATTATCACCCAGGGGCTAGTTCTGGGGCACGGTTCCGCAACCTGTTCCATCTACCTACAGCAGGCTGCCCTTTCCGCATACGAGCGACACACACTCACACAGCCTGTGGTCAGACAGATGGAAGTTAATCCTGCCAAATGCTTTTGATAAGGCACAGTTCTTGACTGTCTGACCTGGCTGACCAGCTGGCCCAGAGACACCTGGGTGACACCACGGCAACACCACAGCAGGACCACCCCGGGACGGCCGCGCAGACTCGCATCACCCCTATCTGTCAGCTGTGATACTGCACCTTCAATATCCAGGAGAGCAATGGAAGCTGGGGATCTCGTTCTGTAAGTAAAGAGATGACCCCCAACCTGTGTGCATTGCTGAGGAGCGACACACAAAGCAGGAGCCTGCTGTAACTATCAAAATCAACAGCCCAGCTCCAGCAACAGTTAAATCAGCTGTTCAGCCTCTTTCCCCCACTCTGGCCTGCAGCTTCTAGCAAAGACTTTCTACAATCACAAAAGGGAACTTAAAACCGCAGAGGGAGAAAGTACAGTTTCCTGGTTGATTTGTTTTTCTGCTTCACAATATAGACAAAGAACCAAACGAAAACGACAGTGGTCTTCAAGCAAAAATAGATCCTAGTTGCAAAATCCCATTTGCAACTTCAGCCATAAACACGCAGCTCCTCCAGAGAAGGCTTTTTTTTTTTTAAACCAGTGTTACTAAGGTGCCTATATTGACTTAGGATCCAGATCTTCCCAAGTCTCAGACAGAAAGGAAACTCTTACAGCTGAATTAGCTCCAACCACACACCATGTCGGACTACCCAAATGTAGTATACACCTTGAATGCTTCTGTTAGGAGGTACGGAATTTTTTTTTAAGCATTTAAGCTAACACCCGTAAAGTTAACCTCTTTGAATGAGGAATTAATGTAACATAGCAATAAAACCTGACTCGATATTCTTATCTACTGTGCAAAATGCAATCAACTGGAATTGCAGGTTACTCGCAAAGGAGTTACATGCAACTGGCTGGGAATTCATTGCATGACAAACTGTAATGAGCAGTTATTTGCTAATAATGGTTAGTCCGAGTGGCATATTACTAACTTGATTACTACAGAGGCTTTTTTTCCTCAAGCGCCACCACGAGAGGTTTTTTTTGTTTGGTAGGTCAGGGGTTTTTTTGCTTGCTTAGAAATAATTTCTTGGGAACTCACAACCCACTTTCAAAAGCATTGTTTTTAAACAGGCACACACATACACAGGAGAAAAGTGAGCAAGCGTAACTCTGACACAAGCACGTGCATTTCCACTTAAGTCGCTACAGAGCGGAATCTATACCCAGCTACCAGAAGAGATGAATGGATGGATATCGAGGCGCCTTGATTTCAGAACAAACAAGATGGTTTGCTGCTTCTTTAAAGTGTATTCATCTTGAATTTACGTGGTGCTTTACTGTTGAGAATAATAAGGTCTCACAAAAAGAAGTATTAGCAGAGAATCTGAAAAGCTGGATATTGTTTATTCTGGACGGAATATCCATTAGATTTTAAGGGGGTGTAAGTGAAATAAAAAACGCACTGTGTGAACTCCCCAAGGCAGCAGAGCAGAAGTTAACAGCAAATATCTCACTGAACAAAAGATTAAGCCTCACTGAGGACACATGGTAATTACAACTGGAAGGGTTTTAATTACTCACTTGACTGCTACCACCTGATAAACTTAAAATATTTGGAAAGGTATAAACAAATTGCAACATGGGGTTTTTTTTTACATATAAATTGTAACAAATAAACTAAGATGTCATTTGACAGCTATTCTTAATATTTGCAAACACAAATAATTTGTCTTTTTAATAGTTATAATATTTTGAACTACCTACCATTTGAGATTGGTGTTTATGGTTAATACAGTTACTAAGAATTCCCAGATTCACCTCGTAATTATTGAAATGTACCCACATCTGAAGTAAACACAGTAATTAACGTAGAAAATATTTTAGGCATTTTTAATTGAACTAAGTATGTTTCCATGGTAATGTTACATACCTTTTTTTGTGGTATCATTCAAACTACTCCTATCTGACTTAGAAAGAGTTACAATCCACAACCTGACCGTGTCTTACCTAAAGAAAGCCTTCTAATGAACACCATGTACGACATTCATTACCCTAGCGTTAGTAACCCCACTCAGCAGTAAACACACAGCACGCTGTTTTCACAAGTTGTTGAGGAATTTCTCTCTCCATACTCTATCATTATGGCAATCCCTGTGGGTCACTGTGGCAGAAGACATATTTTGTATCAGTTAGCATAAACCACCCGGATAGCTTGTTCACAAAAGCTGATCCAGATTTTTAAATGCGCAGCAGGTGTCTGTGTTGGGGAAACTACCACCTGATAAGTTTCCTTCTCTAAGAGTAAATACAGATACAGTGAATGAAGTTTTCCAAGATGAATGCCAGCAACCCAAGGGAGAAAAATAACCCGGCCCTCAAAAAAGTAAACAGATTTTCCTTTCCTCATGAAGCGTAGTAGGCCAAAGCACGGTTCAAAGGCAGCGCTTCAGTGTGACCGATCTCATGTCGATGAGTGCGGTGCCGCACCGTCGGTTCCTTCAGAAGGTCTTGTTTCTGCCTCTCACCAATAGTGTAGCTTGGTCCCTAGCTTTAACTCTGCTTTCTCGAGATGCATGCTGTTCCGCGCGGCATTTCTCTGCCAATTTGGAACATGTTGGTATGCAAATTAGGTGCCTATGGGGGAGGAGCTGCTGGTTTGCAGCTTCTGTAGAACCTTAAAATCTTCCTTTGATTCTTCAGAAGAAATGAAATGTAGATTGTTTCCTTGAAAAACAGGATCCACTGCTTTGGAAACAGCCTTTCATTCCTAGGTTCCTTTAAAGCTAAGGACATCAGACACCTAACACAGTTAATCACACAAACCAAGGGCAAGTCTCAACCTGAAGGCAGGTCTGGGTCTTGTGCATCTGCATTAAGTGATGCAGAGTAATTCTTGCCTAAGCACTGTTTCCCCAAAGCTTTATTAGTCCCTGTAAAGCTACTCTGGATCACTCCATCCCCGCAGCACTGCCTAAGCATGAATCACGTGCTCAGCAATCACAGTAGGTATCCCGTGTTCTGCTCTACACATTCTGGGATTCTCCTCACTACGCACCGTGGGATACCAACCGGCAAGCCTCTACCCCATTTCTCATAGTTCCTTCTTTTTGGCATTATCCCTGTTTCTCTGACTGCAGCTGTTTTAACAGCAACATAAAGGAAAACCAAGGAATTATGGCCTGGTACTTTCCTCCTCCAATATCTCTAAAAGCCAAGCAGCAGAGGCATCTTGGGCAGAAAAATCCAGCATAAAATTGTGCACAACAGCTTCTTTGCCTTCAGCTAATTAGCACAGACAAGTGGATGGGATATCGCTGTAGCCTTGGGATAATAAGCAGCGGCAGCAGAAATGCAAGGTATCAAAGACTACACAGACCCCTACACGACATACCCTTCTGCGGAGGAGTACCTCGACTTGGCCAGCCAGCAGGTTACTGCCACCAGTTAGCAATCAGTCAGCCCAATGTTAACATTCTTATTTATTTCTTGCACTAGGGGAGCATAATGACAGGCAATGCTTCCCCTGATTTTTGCAGGGCAGCAATTCTGTGATGAGATTACACAGACTGGACTTCTATTAATTGCAAGATTTATGGCAGGTCTTCAAAAATCAACTGAGAAATTCACTAACAAAAGCTACACCAAAGGCAGCTGGAACATCCGCATTCTATTTCACAACCGCTGTTTAGAAAAGCTGCACAGAGAGGTAATTTGGGAAGGTTTCCATAATCTGAAGAGAAGCCTACAGCCTGGAAGGTAACACAATGACTGCAAAGCAGCACCAAAAAGCCATCAGAAACGACTGCTGTCACAAAGCCTGGGTTTACTGCAAAGTGAAGGCAAGATCCAACGGCAGGACCACCATTACCATTAAGAAATTGGATTTGAAGATTACCCTGGTAAAACTCTTCAACTACATGAACAAGTTAGCAGAAACTTGTCGACTTGCCCGATTACTTTGTAGTCCTTAGTCCTGTAGCTGATAAGGACAGGACACATTTCCCTGGTTTTCATTCAACTGATTCTTTCTTTTTGGGGCACCTGGCCTATCCAGAAGCCCTATGTCAAATCTGGTCCTTTCTCCACCTTAATAGTATTCAGCATACCATTCCCCGGTTTTCCTGCATTCGCTACGTACAATTATCGCCCATTCAAATGAAATTCATAATACACGCCCATCACCCTTCACCATATCCATCATTTGTCACTCTTTTCTGCTACCCTGTATTGGGAACCCCTCCCTGCTCCTGGTGGCACCGATTTCCCAGAATCTCTTTTACATTGCCTAGGCTGTGCAGAACAGAGGAGTCAAGAGAAGAATTGTCATTAATAAACCTCTCCACTGATACCACAACTACATCACCTACCAAAGTCTTACACAACCAATTTCCTTTCTTTAGAGGCATCCAATGAAGACTCAAAAGCCAGCATTACTGTCTGCTTGTCAATGATACGGGAGGAATCGTGAAGCAATACAGGCAACGTTTAAAGAAAATCCCACTCGAGTTCTGTACACTTCGGTTTCACGGGCATTTCCAGTTCCAGTTTCAAAGGTTACTACCCTGCTCGACCGGTCACTCCTGGAAACGGTGCTCCACCCAAAAAAAGCCATTCCAGTTAAATGCTCTAAGTTGTTGCTTTATTTCGTGTTCCTGGTCCTTGTAGCCCTCCTCCCCCCTTAGCATTATTGCTGTGGCAACAAAAGCCCTATAAAACAGAGCCAAGTCCACCCACACATGCGTTACCCTGTTCATAGAAACAGGTCTCCCTTTCTGTGACTGAAACTCACTGCCCAGAAGTAACTGAAATGGCGTTGGCAATAGTCTAAGGATGCCACCGCTTCTCCTCCTCCCTGTCACTTCACCCTCCCTCTCGTGGCTCCCAGAAGCTGCAAAACACCCGCTCCCTGCACCATGTATTTTGGCAAATTCTTAACATAAACAGCAGTACACTGAATGTGCTGTGCTGGTTATATGTGGAGAGATGCCCATGCAGTTTTAAATATGCTAGCGAAATATCCTAGGTACCTCAGCGCCTCACAGTTGACCTCCACATGCACCGTGTTTTCCTGTCTTGTTCTTTTAGATACCTTGGAACTGCACAGTAAACTCTTCCGCACAAAAAAAAGAGTCCCTTTTTTGATACGGATGCAGTCGAGAGCGACAAAATAAAGAGGACATACGGGGATGGGGAAAACCACAAATACTCTTTAGAGACATTCCATAACATGGCCTGGGACTTTTACCCAAAATAAATGGTTAAGCCTGACAAGCACAGATGCCATTACTACCAAGCTAACCATTATAGCAGCTGTAATAGTCATATGCACAAGTCTGATATTGCTAAATTTTTGTAAGCAAACTAAACTATCTTGTTGCTCCTCCTCATCTACTGGAGTTTAAAGGACAGCCAAAGCGTGTTCCTTGGCTTCAGCATGTGCACACACGTACCCCAGCACATGCCAGTGGTCAGTCCTCAGCCCACTGTGGGAAGCGCCGTCAAGGGCAAGGTCTCTGGCTGCGGGTGACTGCGTGCAACTCTGTTGCCTACAGCAGAAGCAGACATGACTCAAACAAATGCAGATTTTAAAACAGATTTCAAAACTTAAAACCTCATTTTTTGAGCAGCTATCGAATTCTCTTGACCTGTGGTAGGAGTTTTTTCCTCTGGGTATTTCTTACATTGAATTTAATAATGAACAACACAAAAAAGAAAGAAAAAGAAATGGCATCCTTTTGCTGTTAAAGAGACAAAAATAAACTTGAGTGTCTAACCTACCCCTTAGAAATTAGACTATGGCATCCAAGTATTGCTTGGATATGACAACTGCATCACAAGTTTCCACCCATCTAATAAACTTCATTTCCACTGCGGGAGATTTTCAGTCTGATGACCTGGTGTAGTAAGCCACTTCCATCTATTTCTCATAAATCAAATTTAACCTCCGCTTGCCCAGTTAAATCTCTGCTCTCCCCATAGCCATACGTTTCTGCTTAAACAACTGGATGATGAGACAATAGATATCGGTGGGCTACATGATGTTAGACAGGCGTTGTATGTCATGCCAACCATTTATGTACCTGGCCTTAACCTGTAAAAATAATTTTCGCTTAAGCTTAAATATAAATTCAGTCAAGTGATCAAACAGAGGAAAAGGATAAAATTATTTGCTGCATGCATACACTAGCTTGTTCCATTTCCGAACTGCCAAACACTTGGCAAGGGTGATTTACTTCTTAGTATTTATAAATGTATACACTAGGATGGGGGTTTTTTGTTGTTCGACTTTTAGTGAAACTTTCACCGATACCAATGAGCCAACAACAATTTCCCTTTGGCAATGCACAGTGAAATGCTACTTGCAACTGTAGTGGCATAATCCAAGTTGAAGTTCCTCCCTCTCTTTTGGATCTTCCCTCCCCCCAGGTAAAATCCTGAGAACAACCCACAGCAGACATGACGAGACATATACAGTGCATTGCTGAAACTCTGAATCATAGCCTTGCCATTGAATCTACACCTCTATTACATTCAGAAGGTCTCACGTTTAAAGAAAAACAAACAAAAAGCATACAATTTCATGTTTCTCAAAGTAATAGTTTTTTTCCTTCCATATCTGCTAAAGCAAACAAAAACCCTAAAATTCCCTGTACTTCAGTTCAGAAAACAGAAAATAAAACCTTTCACTTGTGATAGTACAAGCAGGATAACAAAAAACTAAAAAATTCAAGTTGCACTCTGGAAGTATTTTTCTACTGGAGCTCCATTATACACAAGCAGATGTACACAATGGCTTAGCGATACTCGTGCAGGTACTTGCATTGACTTTAACGGACAGGTATCAGGTATGACGAGTAAAAGCAGCAGGAACGAAGGGAGTGATGTAATTACAAATACATACAGCTGGCTAGAAACATTTTGAATATAATTAAGCTTTGAGACATTATGCCAGCCAAGATGTTAATAACCGTGAAAAGACCTGTGGGTGATTTTCATACTTATCAAAATAAGGAACTGTTGAGAACCATTAATAATGTGGGTAAATGCTGTCTAAGCTTCCCACACTCAACTCTGCCAATAAGCTTTAATTTTCAACTGCAACAATCCTGCTATTCCAGTCTGGAGCTCCTCCAGAGCAGAGATATTTAATCAAGTTACATCGTGAACTTGCTCTGCAACACATTAAACATAAAAAGATCAATATGTAACACCAATTTTTATCTGTCAGGCTTGCCCGGACCAAGATTTTCAACGGCTTAAGATGAAGCCACATAAACCCTTCGCATAAAGGATACTTCTAAAGCAGAGTTAACCATTTCACATACAAGCGTAGAGCGAGAGCGTAAGAGGAAGCTTGAGAAGCTGTGCTCTAATAATATTTGCTATGAACCGTGGGAGACCCTATACTTGTGGAAGAGCTGAAACTTTTTTTATTCCTTACTCTTCAAACACTTCACAGACCCAAAGGATTTAAGAAACCTAGAAACAAGCGTCTTCTGCCACCGAACTGCCCTAAGAGCCTATCTGCATCTCTTAAAGGTTGCTGGTATTGTATCATTAAAAGTAACACTTCCTCCCTTAAATAACATACTGTTTCTTAACAGCAGATACATGAACATACAGTTTGTTTTCCTTTTAAGTAAGTAAATTAGAAAAAATTCCTGCAACTGTTGTCTCATTTGAGACATTGGCTATTCCAAGCATTTATCGTGAATGAATCCCGCAAACTTCAATATATTTATCCAACAGGTTCACATAAAGAGCATTTCACTGACCTTCAAAGTCCACATCCCCAACTAATTTGGTCTTTCCTGTAAGAGGATCGTGGATATGGTTGATGCCTACATCAATCACAGCTGCCCCTTCTTTGACCATATCGGCTGTAATCAACTTCGGGATACCTGGAATCATCAAGACATATTTGATTAATATGGCCAGGTAGTCTTAGGTCATCAGTTTCAAATCATATCGGGGGTGTGCATGCATGTGTAAGTAGGCACAAAGAAGATGGTAATTCTTTCGCTTGAATTTTTCTTGATACATCACATAGAGATAACAGTTATTCCTCAGTTCACACGGTTTGTAATTACGAGAATAAAAGGTGATATTTGTTCATTTTGACTAAAAATTTTCAGCTAAACCTGCGTTCAGAGACTTAGTCAACATGATTTTAAGGAAGGAAGTACTTGCTGGTTTGTGGCATTAAGTGTCTTTAATAGCATTTCCAGAGAAAAGCTGGATGATAAAGATGCTCTGCGAGCCACTAGGAACCATTAGCGTTCTCAGAGGTCTGCTGGTCCAGAAGCGCTGCCAACTGCTGAAGCAAGCCATCTATGTTACCTCCACAGCATTTTCTTTCATCTTTGCTTTTTAGTACCTGTATTGGGTTTGCGTTACTCTTGACTTGTCCGATTTCTCATGTACTTAATTTGTTAGCTGCATGGTATTTCAAGCAGGTCCTTTAAAAATGAACATGAGCTACATCAAATAATACTGCTACAAAAAAAGAGAAATGCTAGCATGGTGAGATAATCTGATCTATGCTGCCACCTTATTTTTGATCCCTGTCATTTACAAGCAACACATAGACAAGAAGAAATAAACCAGCCAGCTCGGATTTACCCATAGTAAACAGCATCAGCTCAATCTTTAGGAGAGAAGTAACTGCTTTTTAAGTAAAACTTTCTCCACCTGATCTTCTCATAAGTGAGCAAGAAAAACATACTGGATGGAAAACCAGTTGGGTAACTGTACCCAGGTAAGAGGCTCCAATGGTACTTCATGAAAATGGAAGCATGTGCGGAAGGAGTACCAGAAGGACCAGGTGTTTGTTTATAATGTCACTAGCACAACAGTAGAGAACACTTACTATTTAGTAGTGTCACAAGGTGTAGATGACACAAAGCTACAGAGAACTTTATAAACAGTTTAGCTTAGATTTCAAGTGCCACTGGAAAAAAGGATCAAGGCATCAAAAAACATTTGACCATCAACAGGAAGGAGACACACCACATTTACATAGAAATAATTACCTCTCACAAAGGCAAAAAAGCCAATAACTGGTTAGGCAGTTATTTTTCAGAGAAAGAATTTGAGATTAATTCAACCTAACACAGACAGACACAATTATGCTACTGCAAGACACACATAAAAACCCTAATCTCTTCAACCTATGACATCAGCTGGGATACCATATTCTCTCTGTGGGTGCTAGACTTCTCTGATCTGTCTGTTCACATCGCTATAAAACACAGAGAACAATGAGGACGATGAGGAAACTACAAAGAATTAATCTTTTAGATTTCATGACCGCCTTCAAGGACATTAACAACTTCTGGCACAAGAAGAGGAACTATGCTTTTTGCCACGTCCATAACCAACATGACACAAAATAATAGAATTAAGTTTGTTCCCTTGCTGCACCGTCCAGAACTTTTTAACCAGAAGAACAAACGAACATCGAAGCAAGTAGTCTTGAGGAGAGAATAAGAAGGTCTCTATCCTCAGAGATCTGAAAAAGAAGATTGAAACAGTACGCACCAAACAGCACTTTTGGTGCACGATAGTATGGACTAGATGGGCTTTCAAAAGACCATTCTCACCCGGCTTTTTTACCCTTTCCACATAGACATAGCAAAGGGGAACCAGGAACACCTTCCACATTCAAATATTACTGACGCACAGAAGACACCGCTCTGTCTCTCGCACTCCTCAGATCACGAAGCCATTGACACTTGGCAAACACATTCACCAAAATTTGTTCAAGGGCAACCTGAGACTGAATTTGGGACAGCTGAGGCTTCCCTATGTCCATTTCTACTACTACTACAGAAAAGAGCAAAACAAACAAACAAACCAGAATTTGTGCAATGGGATTGTTTTTAGTTTGAGAAACATACTCAAAAAATGAGTTATTGTAACTGTGTTACTGGTAACCCCAGTGCATGACACTGACCTTTCACTGGGAAGCTTCTACAAAACACCATGTCCTGCTTTTTATAGCAAACGAGGAGACTGCCCCACTTGACCAGAGAGGGCCTGGCCTCAGGACTACACACCTTCATCATCTCTCAGTGGGCTACATCTGTGTGGCATCCCAGGATAGGATTTTTTTTGCTATTAAGAAACTTCAGCAAAAACAGAGCGCTGCAACTAAGCGCCTCAGCTCTTTCATATGCACCGTATTTCTTCAGCACATTTAAATTTAAAACATCTTGATATTCATCATTAACACGTTCAACAGTCAGGACCCAGAAAACCTAATATGTCCAGATAAAGAGCTGAGTCAGTGGCTAGATGTTTCCAGTCAGTGCAGTTGAACTATCCATTTACATAGCAACAGATACCAAAACAGTTATTTAGGTATTGAAATAACCCAAGTACAAAAATGACAACACACAAAATGCGACCCGAGTCCTACTGAAGATGGTGGCAAAACACCATTTTCTAAGGGAGTAGTCTTGGACAGTAGATGTCTTCCACCTTGTAAAGATCACTGCCGCATGAGATTTCAAGCTGCGGGTAGCACCACGCGTTTACTTTGAAGAGATCGATCTCATCTAGATTCCCCTACGTACCGAAGCTAGAGCAAAGACTTCTACGGCACGCTGACAGCTCCACTGGCTGCACAGAAAAGACCTCCCTTTCAAGAACAGGAGTTCAGTAGGATCCCTCTTTGCAGACAGCCATTTTAATTACAGGAAAGGCTATTTTACAGCAAACATACTAGCGTGGCTTTACAAACAACAGCATCGTGTGTGACCAGACAGCTGAAAGCTTATGCCTGGACAGTCACAACAAATGAAGCGCCTCCTGGAATGGTGAAGCAAAGCAGTATCTGAGACCAAAGCCACAGCATGCTCTGAAAGAGCCAAGAATATCAAGTCCTTACACATCATCCGCATTAGCCTATCGTACCTTAATTGCAACAGCGGCAATCTTTTCTTTGTATTCACTTTAAATGACCTCCTAAATTCCTTTCCTACCATGCAACTTCCAACTTTGAGTGACAGCAAATGCCAACTTCAAAATTAAAATTCACCTTGCTGCTTAAGCAATTCCATCCGTTCCATGTTCTGTGAGGAACGTTCATCCTATTAACAGAGTATCTCCAAAGGGGGAGACTAATCTCCCCTCTCCCCACCCAAGCAGCTTTGTCTCAAATGGAGAGAAGAAACAAAAGGTAAAGAAAGCAAATCCACATGATTTAAGACTGTTGTTTTACTGGAGGCAAGCACTGGTATGCAAGGGCTTGGGCCTCATGTAAAGCGCTGGATCGTCATTTAGATACAGGCAACACAAGAACCTTCTTTGCTCTCCGCTTCTCACTCCCCCATGGGGCACAAGCTTGAAACTCTGCTTCTTATGTTGAGCAAGCCAAGACCTCAAATTCTTTCCTATGCCATTTGATAACATCTGGCTGCGTCTACTTCATCACACTCTTACGCAACCAATTGCAAGCTGGCTGGTAATTGGATAATGCCTCAGCCTTATGGGGGTAAGTGATCTGTGTGTGATAGGGATGGGAGCATATTAACGGAAGCTGCACAGTTACACCCTTTGTAAAATGGTTTGATAATAGGCCAAATACTTAATAGCAACAAATAAACTAACCCCCAAACCAAATGAGCAGATCTATTTACTTAAGCCTACTTTACATACCAAGCGGGAAGAGATAAGCCTTAGAGCAGCTATTCCTAAAATGCACTGACTGAAGAACGTAGGAATTATCTTTCATTGGTAGTTTTTGTAAAAAATGAAGCATCACGGTTTAAACAGAAGACAAAGCCCTACCTAATCCCAGCTTGGGTACAAGGACTACGAAATTGCAACTCCTGAGAAAGCTAACCAGCCACTATCTGAATAAAAGGATCTGACAAATCTGCAGTTCTTATGCAAGAGGACCACAAAACATATCCCGAGGGACAGCGCAAGTAGCCCCAGAAGAATTTTACCTGGCATTTGGCACCCCTGTTCCTTCTCCTCTTTAACCCCTCTCCAAACCTAGCAGGCAGATGAGTCGTCTTGCACAAGGCAGACTCCAAAGCCAAGGCAGCACAAGCAGCATATTGACTAGTCAAAGACTGCCTACATCACCGCCCCAGAAGTACTGTGGTGACTATACAAGCACCACAGGTAACGATGCACTTACTCTTCTACTACGGGTCAGGGCCGATGGCAATAAGAACAGATTCTGTGGTATGTCTGCATGGACAGGAATAGCAGGCAAAGACAGGAACGGCTATGGTGGAATGCAAAGTCCTGGGTGTGCTTAGGAGGAAACGTTATGCTTTGGTTAGAAATGCAAGAGCTGCGTGGTACTGGAAGAGTTGAGGAAGCTCCACCTAGAAGCAGACACATAGATTTTAGTGAGCGGTAGGCTGGACAAGAGCAGCATTGTTGGAACTTATGATGCAAGGAGCTGGGAGGGGATGAGAGGGAAGCAATAAACTGCGTGGATAGTTACCATCAAAGAAAGCAGGAAACCCGGGGTCCCAAGACTGGGGGGAAAATTGAGACACAACAGATGAAAAAGGGTATTCTCAAACTCAGGAGTAATAAGCACCTGATTTGAAGCGTTACGAAAGCCACGAACGCAAGTGAACAGAAAACCCCTCAGAGATAGAGCACCACATCAGAATGAACAGACTCACTGCAACAAGTCACCAAACCGGGAGCCAGAATATAGATGGCTCTTCTCCAAGTATTACATGGGAAGAGGAAAAGGAGAATAGGAATTTTGCTCTCCTATGCAGACGCACACAAAAAGCTGTTTTCCACTGGTGCATCTTGCACAGCGGCCTATGGCAGCAGCTGTTTCTACCTGGCCAGGTAGAAGTTACCTTTTTTGCAACACTCACCGAACGGGTCACACGTTTCTGGGGAATGCGTGATCCCAAACGTACAGCGTACGCAGTTCTTAAGTAACACGAGGAACCTAGGAGGGATTCCACCTTTCTGAAGCGTAACCTCCCCCAGAACATCCGCTGGGGCAGGGCAGCATACCATTTGCACAATCTAGCCCTAGGTTTTTTCATCATTCCAAGTATATCTCATGTTGTGTAAGGAGCGTTGTATCACGCTCCTGTTACAAACGACAAGCAAAATAACGCGAAGAAAAGGCACAGCTGAATTGCTACTGAACCGTTTAACTACAAGCATAAACCGATGACAAACTATGTACAGCATAGAAATCAGAAGCTACAATTAAATTGTAAGCAGTGAATTTGGATGAAAAGTTACTAGTTTATTTCCACTTAACACACACATTCGTATCTTTCATTCACAGCGCGTGAATTCTGGTCAGGCCCACAGTTGAGTAATCGCATGTGGGAGAACTGAGCTGTTTCTCTTTCCTGACCTGACATGAGAAAGAGATAGCGCACTTAAGCCCTGAGGCAAAGGACATCTCACTTCAACAGGAAACGATGAGCTTTAGACAGGTTCCTATCTGTCTTCATCTCGAAAATAAGTAAGCAAGACTTAGGTCTGGAGGATGACAAAGAGGGAGGAAGGGAGGAGAAAAGAGGAAACAATCCTCTTGCAGTCCTCCCAAATGGTACGAGAGAAGGAGGATATCCTGAGCTGCGAAAGGACACAGAATTTTACCAAGTTTTTTACTAAGTTGGATTGTTCAGTTTGGGTTTTTTAAATTACTTTACATTTGTATTTATACAACCCGTAACAAAAGCCAGAGGTTGCTCAGAAGCAGAGTTCTGCTTGTTTCTTTGTTCTAGACTGGCCAAACGCCAAGTATTTCACTCTACATTGCTTTAAGAATATAGACTATGATCTTTCAGACCCCTTCCTCTATGCCATTACCATTCTCTTCCTCTTTACGTGACAACTGTAAAAGAAAAAAAAAGTAATAAAAACTCCACCATGAATAACCTATGTTACCAAAACTACCCGTTCATTTGGCAAGGTTGCCCTTAATTCTGACAGCGAGGGAACGATACCATTGTTTTATGAATGCAGCCTCCAGCTGATTTAAAGAAACCCTCCTGTCAAAATTCAAATGACTCATGATTTTTGAACTGCACAGAGAATGTTTTAATTTACATAATTATACCTGTATAAACTATGCACTGACTGGTTCCCAATCTTGAGTTCACTCTAAAGTCTCCCTAAGGGAAAGGTGTCACATGTGACGAGAAACAGTTTATGAGTCTGCAAATGTGAAGGGCAAGAACAAAGAGCCAAATCACTTGCCCTTCTTACAACAACAATTCCTACTCACTGCAACACCCTCAGCAAGCGCGAGCACCAATTATTTGGTGAAACGTGAAATAGCTAGCAGTGCCACCAACACAGACACCAAAGGCTACTTTAGGTTTTAAACACTGGGATTGGAATATTAACAACAACTAGGATTACCTGCAGCGACTATTACAATGTCAGCGAGTTGCGTATGGATCTTGAGCTGCTCTTTTGGTGTGTATCTGTGAGTAATGGTCACTGTAGCATCACCTGAAATGTAAGAGATTATCAATTAACAGCCGCATGTAAAATGCACCTATACCATTTACTTTCCGGAGTAAATTACTTACTTTGGTACGTTAAGAACAGTACAGACGATCATCAGATTTGTCTTGGGATGCATCGTTTATTTCAGTGTAGGCAGAACGCTCAAAACACTTGCTGTTCCCACACATGAAAAAGCATTGTTTCTTCAAAATTCTCACAGGATGAACTCATTTATACGCTGTGGACTAACTTATTCCTTCATCAGCTTTATTACGTTTAGCAGAATTACACAGAGCAAACCCAGCATGGAGTCCAGCGTCTACCTTATTAAGGACAGTTTGTATCATATGCCCTAAGACTCTGTTCACAACCTAAGGCTTCCAGTACGAGATCACCATGTTTGGACCTCTGTCCTCGACCACATCTGTCATTCGTCTGTCCTAACGCACCCTAGATGCTTCCCTTGACATTCTGTTGTATAGACAGGAAGGAAGACCAGCCGTTACTGTACCCAAGACCTAACTTATTAATAGCATTTCCCTCGAGTCAAAGTTTAGTCTTTGGCCCATGTTTTTGGAAGATTTTCAGTGCTCAAAGAATAACTGCTAATTCAAGTTCAGTGAAGTGGCACTATTTCTTACTGATATTGCCTCTCTCAAGCATCAACACAGCTGATAATCTGGCCAACAACAGATGACAACTGAGGCTCTTCTCTGTGTAGGGCCTGACTGCGTAGGGAAGGAGTCTAGTAGCTATGACAGCAGGGACTCTCCTGGGACAAGGGTCTTCGCTTAGAAACCCTGTCAACCAATAACTGCATGCAAGGATCACGCAGCAAAATCCCTCTCTTGACTGAACGCTACCAGATTTCATCCAGGAGAGGCATTCTTGAACATACATGCAGAACACAACATCAGCATCAGTATTTACAAAATTCCAACTGGACGTATCTGAGAAGGTTTATCACCATAACCACTTCAGGAATGCGTACATTTTTCCACACACACTCAAAGCATTCCACGTCATCATTTTATGTAGCCCAAGTGCAACAACAGAAATGGAAAAGACTGCACAAAAAGGCGCTCTGATTTTTGCAGATGTCCTACCATCTCTTGTATCTCCTGATAAAACAAAACCAGCTGAGCACTTACTTCACACCAGAGTAGGAAGTGTTTGAAGTTATCGCAAAGAGAAGCACACATGCTTTTGGGCAAACTCAAAAGATCTGCGGCCTGCTCCTGCATGTATCCACATTTCCTGGCAAGAAGCTACAAGTAAACCCTCCTACGAAGACCTGAAAAACTTTGTACTGTTCCACGGAGATACTGAGGAAGGACCACTACACACAAAAGGAATTGTCATGGGGACAGGGACTGAAGCCTCACACTGCGTCCAACAGCAAGTGTGGTGATCCCTCAAGAACTGCACAAGAAAATAGGAAAGATAACAGCTAGCAAAGGAGATTCCTCCCAACACTCTCCCCGTCAACTATTTGTGCTGCACAGTCTTCGGGTGTTACATCCCGCCATCTCCACCTTCCACTCATCAGAGACTCCTAAGCCACATTACTAACCATTAAACTATAAGTTTTTGCCATCTCAGATGTGTTATCACCACATCTGTTTCCTCCGGAATGTGTCTGACTGATAATCTGTGGCTCTCATCTCATTAACTCTCTTCCTCAAGCATCTCATTTTCAACCTGTCTGTGCTCTGACTTCTCTGCTCTTCCCCCTCATCTTTGATCCGTCTTCTCCTTCAGCCTCCATAGCGCGTACTGTCTCCTTAAAGAGCAGCACATCAAGACATTTTGAGATAGCGAGAAGGGAAAAGTACCGATGCGCATAAGCAATTCCACAAAATAAGGGGAATTGCCAGAAGCTGGAAGTCTCTCATCAACTTTCTATAACTTCTCATGAATTTAAGCGCATAAAGAGCTTCGACAACTAATTATCTTAAAAACATCTCTGCAGTAACCCTTCTTGTGATAGCAACATCCCAGTCAGTACATTAAAGCCTGCATGTCAAGATTCCTTCAGCTTTCTTCCATGAATACCTTTGGGATAATGAAATAACAACTCATACAGACAAAACAATTGGAACAGGACCGAAATACTACTCGTTGATACTCCCCATTTTGGTAGTCTAAAGCAGCATGTCTCTCGCTGCCGATTCGTTTGTATGCAGGCCATGCACATACTCTTTTGAGTGAGCAGCATACAGGCTGTATAGATGGTCAGAGTTTTCCTTCTTCGGACACCTCATTCTCCAAACATACCAACAGAAAATCGCTTAGCCCCCTGCAGAACAACCTTGCCTGTTCTTTGATGTGACACACTTTCCTTTTCCTGGCTAATCATAGAATCATAGAATCATAGAATCACTTTGGTTGGAAAAGACCTTCAAGATCACCGAGTCCAACCTTTAACCTAACCCTGCCATCCCACCACTAAACCATACCCCTAAGCACCTCATCTCTCCTTCCTTTAAACACCTCCAAGGAAGGGGACTCTACCACCTCCCTGGGCAGCCCATTCCAGAGCCTGACAACCCTTTCAGTGAAGAAGTTTTTCCTAATATCTAACCTAAACCTGCCCTGGCGCAGCTTCAAACCATTCCCCCTCGTCCTATCATCTGTTACCAGAGAGAAGAGGCCGGCCCCCTCCTCACTACAGCCTCCTTTCAGGTAGCTGTAGAGGGCGATCAGGTCTCCCCTCAGCCTCCTCTTCTCCAGACTAAACAACCCCAGTTCCCTCAGCCGTTCCTCGTATGACTTGTGCTCTAGACCCCTCACCAGCTTGGTTGCTCTCCTCTGGACACGCTCCAGCAATGCAACATCCTTCTTGTAGTGAGGGGCCCAAAACTGAACACAGTATTCGAGGTGCGGCCTCACCAGCACCGAGTACAGGGGCACGATGACTTCCCTTGTCCTGCTGGTCACACTATTCCTGATACAGGCCAGGATGCCATTGGCCTTCTTGGCCACCTGGGCACACTGCTGGCTCATATTCAGCCGGCTGTCAACCAGCACCCCCAGGTCCTTTTCCGCCAGGCAGCTTTCCAGCCACTCTTCCCCAAGCCTGTAGCGCTGCATGGGGTTGTTGTGACCAAAGTGCAGGACCCGGCACTTGGCCTTGTTGAACCTCACGCAGTTGGCCTCGGCCCATCGATCCAGCCTGTCCAGGTCTCTCTGCAGAGCCCTCCTCCCCTCAAGCAGATCAACACTACCACCCAGTTTGGTGTCGTCTGCAAATTTACTGAGGGCACACTCAATCCCCTCATCCAGGTCATTGATAAAGATATTAAACAAGACTGGCCCCAGAACCGAGCCCTGGGGGACACCGCTTGTGACCGGCCGCCAACTGGACTTAGTTCCATTCACGACGACTCTCTGGGCTCGGCCACCCAGCCAGTTTTTAACCCAGCGAAGAGTACACCCATCTAGGCCATGAGCCGCCAGCTTCTCCAGGCTCTATCACTCACACTAAAACTTAGGGTTTCTCTGAAGGGCCATCCTTCACTCCAGAAAGGCACATAGACTTATCACTGGATTATGGAAAGAAAGGCTTGAATGAACTGATACCCATTTTAAGCAAAACAAGGAGCCCAAAATCACAATCATTACTTTGGGGGAGGGGGGGGGATATAAATATATATATATATATATATATAAAATGAGATTCTTTTAACCCACTGTACTTGGCAGAGGGGCTGAGACAAACCAATGGATAAAATCCAAAGTTAAAAATATTCACACCTTCTGAGAAAAAAAAAAAAATCAGTGCAATTTTCCCTTCAAGGTTTTAGTGAGGAATGTGTCTGTATTCAGCTCCTGAAACCAAGTAATTGCTCTCACTACCAAAAACAAAAGGAGAAAAAGGAAGAAAAAAAAGCCCCTAACTTCAGAATAGCAGTCCAAAAGCTTACAGACACCTCAGAAAGGGTAGGTTTCCCATTTATTTGGTATCATGCCAAACCAGAAAATTAACAACTATTTTTACACTGCTACTTCTGCTGAGAAAAGAGGAATATATTTAGAAGTTAAGATTCCACATGGCACTCCCGAGTGAATTCACTAGCTTATAAAATAGAGATAGTCTCTTGACCCGCCGACACAAAACACAATTTGTTTTGCAGGGGTTCAGATAGTTTTCCCATCTGATCAGATATTGCCACCTGCAGGACATTATGGTTTCTACATACAAAACCTCACAGATAAAGACTGACCCCAGCTTTTCAGGTTTGTTCCTAATCCGTAAAAAACCCAACTAAAACCTACAACAAAAACTAAGAAAAAAAATAAAATCACACATGCACTTTGCATCACTTCTCAATAAAAATGGTTTAATCAAATCAGCCCAATTGCTAATAAAACTCCTATCCTGACTGATAACCTGATAGAGTTCTTATTCAGCACTTAACTGTAGGTCTTGACTGGTCCCCACCCCCCTGAAATAAAAAAAAAAAAAAAAAGAATGAATAAAAAAGCTTCCACTTCATTTGTATTACCTGGTTAAAATGGTTCTAAAGACTTGCTTAAAGTCAAAGCCTGCCTTTGTTTGGGAAAAAGTAAAATTAGCAACTCTGACGTGTTATTTTCAACTCCAAAACATACTTTACCCAGAAACTTAATACACTTGCTAAAGCTACCTCATCTTCTATCCTGATCACAAGGCACAGATTTTGTCCTGCTATTAGCCACTAAGAAAACAGGTGGAAAGGATTATTCCTTTTAAGCTATTGTTTTTATTAGATTCACTTTTCCCATCTTTCTTTTAGCTCCACCTCCTTGACCTCATTATGCTTCAGCTTTATGCATTTTCCTTCAGTGTCTATCTCTGCTTTATCTCAACCACCTTCAGTTTCTTCTCTATCATGATACATCCAGAAATTCTGATAGCCATTGAGGTAAAGCTGAAACCACCACCTAGCCCGCCTTCCCTTCCACACGCCATCCAGGCCGGCCTCTTGTTGCTCAGCACCGTAGCCGAGTAGAAAGCTAACTGCAGAACACCAACCAGATCTTCACCGATGGCCTGATCTGTGTGTCAGGAATGAAAACTATACTCAACAACTACCATTACTAGAGTATTTATCGCCATCTACACAACTATTTGTTTTCTCATTGCCAGCTGCTCTATACTGCATACTAACACTTAGCAGGTTGTAAAACAAGTAAAGCTACCTTAAAAATAAAACCATGTTTTCAGAGTAAGCAAAGCTAACTTCAGGAAGTTAACTCTTTCTACATCTAGATTCCAGTGTCACTGTCTGTAAGGGAATATCGGAATGTTTTTCTGCCCCTACATAGAATACTTAACATACATAGTATCAAGGACAATGCCAGTAAACACAGCTGCCAGAGAAGTAGTGTCTAGTATGTCAGGAAGCACAATGTACGCAGATCACCGTGAAGCACAAAGTTTGTGCATGGGCCAAGAAACTCCTGGATTAGTCCCCCAAAACAAGTCACACTACCATGCAGTCAAATAAGAACTACAAACCCAGGACACATGTGAACTAACCTGAGTCACGGACCCAATTAACTCAAAAGCTGAAAGCTACAAAACAGTATTTAGTTACAGCTAAAACACATGCATGCAACTACTATGGGTTTTGTAACATGTTGCTGGAAGAATCACAGGTCACTCAGTCTTCTCATTTCCGACTGAGAAACATGCTAATAGTTTGCAACATAACTCTGTGTTGTATAAAGCCTGTTTCAGGCACCCAACCGCACTGCTGGTAATATACATGTAACCGAATGTTTGCAACAAATGGCAAAAATGCTACTAATTTTCATGGGAATGGGGATGAGACCAGAACTATGCACTGCTGGTAATTACAATTCAAACTCTGAGAGAAGTTTCAAATAGCAACTTTCCCACAGAGGCTGCATGGAAAAACCAACTCTATGATTAGTAAGAAGCTTTTAGTGTTTTATTACATTAATAACAGATTTCACTCCACTCCTATTAAATATGCCTGGGATTAAACATTCATGTTTACCTCATTTGCGCACACCACCTTGGCAGTTTCTAACATCAAAATGAAGTTGCAAAAGGACCGTATTCTATTTAAATTGTATTTGTTTTTCTTTCTACAGCACAATTATAGCAGCACATGCATGCTTCTGCAACCAGAATTACTTAAAACTATTTCCATTACAAACCCCTATTTCCAGGGGGGTACGAACTGCACTGCAGAAAAGTCCCCCAGGCCAACATGTAATAACACAGAGCTCACATGAAAAAGGTACTCTGTTGGTCATTTGGATATTTTCATTATCACCACCTAACTAATATAGCACAACACAGGAATCATGTAATATACATATATATACACACATATATGTGTATATGTGTGTAACTGTATATATGCGTGTGTATGAAAAACTTGAAATTATCATTACATAAGCATGAGGATAAGGCATATAGCTATATTGGTATAAGTATTTCATGAACCTCTGTAGCTCTTTAAGGCCACACCATCGGGCATTATCCTTAACTTTCAGTGCTAGCCATGTTTAAACAGTAGCTGTTTCAAATGGAGGACTAAATGATGACTTAACACCGGAAACAGTCAGGTCCACAAACTGCTCTCCTGAGATTATGTCAGGAAATATATTAGCTAATTTATTTTCTTACTCTGGTTGTAAATACTGTACAAGAGACAAAAGCTTTCTCTTTTTATCTGAATCTTCTGGTCAGCTTCATTTTAACGATTTCACAAATGGAAACATTAAAACAACATTCAGGGACTTACCTCCAGGCCTTTCATGCTCTCCATCAGTATGTAAAAGCATTGAAATTGGCATTCCGACATTCTTGGATCTTCCAGCTACAACAACATTTTTTCCAAGTGTCTGTATTCCTTATATGAAAAAAAAAAAACCTATCACAAAGTTGTATTCTGCTCTTTTGATATGCCTCAACCCTTCTTCTCAATCCCCAGAATATAATTATTTGCAATTGTGGACTGCTGACATTAACCTGAGTTGAAAACCCACAAAAGGCTCAATTTGAGGGATGAATCCACAAAACAACTTTCAGCTTTCACCTCAAAGAAACAAAACTGGCAACTCATTCAGTTTATCTGAATCACCCTTCGAGGGACTTAATTTCTCTCCTCTGACCACAAAGGGAATAAGACGCTCTTATGTCTACCACTAAGAACACTTACATTATACTTGTAAAATGACAACTATCAAATAAACATGCATTCTTTGGCCCTTCTAGAACAGAATCGAATGCCCCCATTTTTGTTTCTTCCCCTTCCCCCACAATAAGTGATGCATTCAAATTTTATATTTGATAAACAATCAGGAGGTCAGTAATATCACAGAAATTCCCTTGCAGGATTATGAAGCACAGAAAATAAATTACCACAGTGTTTCACCAAGTATTCTACGTGGACTACTGTCTACACTTAATTAATAGTTACGCTACTGGCAAAAGATCTCATCTATTTGGCACCTCCTTATTATTTAGATGAATCCTCTAAACGTTTGTTCTTCAATCAGCCCAATACATTTAGATAGCCTACACCTTTTAACTCACACCTGACTTGATCCTTCATTCATCTTCCAAGATAACAAGAGTTTCAATACAGTTCAGTTCCTTACCTGTCCGTTTTATGATTTCCCACACGGCAGCAGCAGTGGCAGGTATTATAGAAGGCTGATCGAGACACAGACGTCCAATATTCATAATATGAAATCCATCCACATCCTTTTCAGGTGCGATAGCGTTACAAACTGTTCTTTCATCTATGTGATCTAGGAAACACAGTGATTTCCAATTGCAGTTCTTTCATTCGTCAGGTGTCATCAACACTATCTGAATCATTACACAGAGAAACACACCAGTTCGCCCTAGCTAGGGTAAGTATCATTAAACATAATGAATAAACTGCACTCCCCCTCTAAAGGCAGCAGTTACAACTTCACCTTTTAACATCACCTACTTAAAATCACATTATTCAGTTTGTGACACTGCCAATACAACAGATTCAGTCAAAATATTAAAGGCCAATACTCTAGTTGAGAATGATGACTTAGCTACTATTAAAATAAGTGTTCAAGCAAGACACTTTAGAGTCACTTCTGCATTATGGAAGCGTTAATTACCAAGTGGCTCAAAAAAAAACCCCAAACCATAGGAAAGAAGTTATCGTGCGTGTTAACTGTCTCTGAGATACCAAAGAATACACGACCTAAGTTTTAAACAAATGTATGGAAACGCTAAGCTGAAATAACTTGGCAGGTCTAGCTTTCTTTTTCTGTTTTACAGCAATAAAACATTTTTTTGTAATTTGCTAATCAGTAGGACCAAATCATAGAATGTTTTGGGTTGGAGAGGACCTTAAGAGATCATCTAGTTCAAACCCCCCCGCCATGAGCAGGGACATTTTAGTTTATCACTTCATTGTTTAATAACATCCCAGAGCGCTTCCAGGATTACACTTCCAGTTTACTTCCATCTCCTCATTGCTGTCAGTCTTCAGCTGCCCAGAAATACACAGAGAGTAGATATATTCATGTAAAAGGGAAAGAAATCATGCTTTACATGGCTTTTTTTTTTTTTCCACTCAAAACTGATTTGCAGAATTTCAAAGAAGGGCACATAGTGCTGGCAAGAAATGCAGCTGCGTGGCTGGGGACAAGTAGGCTGTCACGGGCCTGAGAAGAGAGGATGTGGACTCCATCCCTTCCTCAGAGACACTTCCAAAACACTACCTTGGGCAAGCCATGCCCAAACAAACAAGCCAACCCAATTCAAACTGTATAGACAGGTACTACGTTACTAAACGAGTAGATTTTATTTGCCTCAAAAAATGCATTTTCCTGGTTTGTTTCCACTTGACTGCAGGTAGACTCATTTATTTCCAGAGGAACAAAACAATTTCTTAAGTGTGTTACTGTCAGTCTCATAGAACATGCTTAGCCTCCTCGCAACCGATATTCATACCAACTTACTGGCTGGCATTCTAAGCTACTCTCCATGCCAAGCTCCTCTCTGCACTCATCTTTCACTTGTTAGCCAAACTCGCAAGATGACATCACTTGCCTAGCTACTCTGGCACACACCCACCCACCAAGAAACTCTCGTTTACAAAATAAACATCATGTGCCTCTAATGTTGACATACAAAGAATAAAGACTGGTTTCCAAAAGTGAAGACAGATGAAAACAAAAACATAGCACACAGATCAACAAATACAGACACGGAGCAAGGAGGAAGCTGCTCGGCACCAGCAATGAGCTCCCTGAAAATAATTTTGAGAAGCTACACTGAGACACTGCTATGATTTTAAGTCAGTTCCACCAAAGCAGGCCATGCGCAGGCTGGCAGAGTCCTTGACAACAGAGGGACATCATGTTTGTACTGATTTGTCTCATACTTCTTCGCTCCTTACAACTAAGAAAATTTTAAAGTTTTCATATTCTATCTCAAATAAGTATCTAACATTTTGTAGCCATCTTCCAAGCAATTTAAAAAAGATACAGGAAACTCTCCACAAAACCATTACCACATCAGAAGTAATGCAGGCAAAAGGGGCACAGAAAGGAAGTTTTCCTCAGGCAAAGATGACAATCCTCAAAGTTAAGTTGCTGCAGCTCACAAAACCGAAAGAGAACAAAGCTATTTTCTGCCTCTGTTTTTATCCCAGTGTTGATCAAAAGCCACACCTGTGTGTGGTTTACTGCAAAAAAACCCAAAACCCCACACAACCACCTCAACTCTGGAATAAGGAGCCTCCGCTGATAAAGTTTTCACAGCTTCTAGGCTTTGTCTCCTTCCATTACAATGCAAATAAAAAGAATTTTGGAAAATAAGCTAACTTAGCTTTCTGCCCTTCTGTTTCTGAAGCTCCTTTGGGAGAAAAAAAAGTAACTAACTAATCAGAGTTTATCCAATATCTGTTACGGAAAGAACTTAGTGAACATTTTCAGTTCCTGATAACTTGCACATTTAACTTTACTATACAGACAAAACAATGTTGAAAAAGTTCTGCTACCGATTAAATTACTCTAAGGTTTTTACTAAGGCAGGCAACAGCCAGGCCTCAAACTAGTTTTATAGGTTAGAGGAAGCCTATTTAGTCCTCTTGTAGTTACTGTGACAGGTGTACCGTAGGTTCTTCAGAGGGATCTTCAACCAATTGCTTTAGGGATTAAACTTTTAAGTGTACTAGCATCAGACATTTGAATTGACACAACTAGAATTATCTTCAGGGTTTCTTTCTTTTCCATTGCTGAATAGGTTTAAATCCACAAAGTTTCAAGATTTAAGTCTGTTGTCAAACTCAGTATCGATGAAAGCAGTCAGCTCCAAGCAGACTGTTATGACCCAGTATCCTCCTCAAACAAATGCATTCTGCAAGCCGTACCTAACCATTTTACTGAATACTCAACACAAGCAAGGCGAGTAACACACGACACCTCCCGTTTCTGGGGAGTACAACAGTGGATTGGGAGTCCAATGGACGAGTCTTTCTTTCCTTTGCTACACGCTTCAGACACAAAGACTTCCATCCCTAGGCTGTCAGTGCTCCATCTTTTGCATGAGTTATTACTGAAATGAAAACTTGCTACATTACCCATTTCCCTTAATCTGTTTTTAGTGGGAGAGGTTTGTTCAAAGTAAAGCCACCACAGCCCATCAGCTCCCAGAGTTCCTTACTTCAAGTCCAAGAATTCAGTCTCCTTACTTGTGTTATACTTCCACCTTGTGGCCAAGTTAATTCAACAAGCTTTCAAGTAATACCACGCACAAACCTTCCTAATCAGTAACACTGATGTTTATTACAAACAAAGCATCTCTTCCTCTATAGCACTCGGCACCTGTCCCAACTTTGCTGTTTTCCAAGTATGAAATAAAGGCAGCAAGAACTGCCTGAAAGCGAAGAGTAGGAATAAGAGTGGAAACCAAGAGCTTACCTAGAAACAAAGCTTCAACTTCAATGTCAGTGATACGAATATAAACATTAACCCCTGGAGTCCCAGCTAGCACTAGAAATCATGCTGACACATGCCACAAAGACCGCTCCTGCCCTTCAGAGAGTACAGTGTACACATATGATAAAAGACAACACTTGGCAACACAGAGACAGCGGAAACCCAGCATGCCAGTCTATTTATGACAATGGCTCCAGTAATTAAGGTACCTCGCCCTTAGGAAGCATACCGTGGTTTAACTAAGTTGACTCACCAAGATTTACACAAAAACTGCAAATCTTATCACTGCCAAAAAACCATTTTGCCAGCTACTGCCAAGCGACATCTCAGGGAGATGTCACTACAAATTTGGAGAAGGGAAATAAAAACCAGGAATATAGTAGAAGCTTTTAGCACCTTAGCACAAAGCTTACCCGGAACATTAGGGACAGCATAGAAAATACAAACCAATGTTTAAGGCAAAACCCAGAATCACTGTGAGAAAGGCTGTAGCATCATCTGCTAGATAGCGTAATTTGGCATGGGGGTGAAAACATGGCAAAGGTCTTGGGAAAAAAATGTAAAAAAAGATAGATAAATAAACTGGATAAAGTGTTTGGAGGAAAACTCCTTGAAATAGCATTCTGACTGAACTTTAAAAAAAGGCAAGATTGACAACATGAAATGATTCTCACAATTTAATTTGCTTTTTTGTTTAAAACAAACCGCAGGCTAGCATACAAGAAAAAAAATTAACATCTCAACTAATTCTTCACTATGCATGTCCTCTTTCAACAGCTTGTCGTGTCACTAAGAGACACTTGCAATCCAAAATTGTCAAACTCTTTCCTCTTACGTTGACTGTATATGAGGAGCGGGACAAAAGATGTCACCTACCTGGGAGAGGTAGTTGAACTAATAAACCACTAACTCTTGAATCCTTGTTGAGTTTTTCCGTCATATCTAAGAGTTCTTCCTGAGAAATGTCTTTAGGCCTCAGTATGATCTCACTAGAAATGCCTGATAAAAACCAAAAACAGAAGACACATTATTAGTATCAGGGAATTTACCTAAGGACAGCTTAGTCGTTTTGTCTGAAATCTGCCTAATGCTTAACAACTGTCTTAAATAACCATGGAGGACTTGCTAAAAATTCTGCTTTCGCTCTCTGGTCTTTAATGCTGTATTTCTAGCTGTCAAGTGCAATCTTAAAACAAAATGTATGGGGGAGCGGGGGGGCGCATGGGGAGGAGGAGAATAAAAATCCCTAGTTGGACACAGTAGCTCAAAAATTAAAGAACAGTTTAGATATATTTGGAAAATAAAGCTTGTAACTTCACTACCAATGTGCTCTTGAAAAATACAACTAAAACTGAACAGATAAAGCTACACTAGTATTATTGGCATTTTATCTGACAGCTTTTCTGCTTCTGTGGGACAAAACTTGTTATTTGGAAAGAAAATTTTTCAAGTTACTTCACAAGACTGTAGTTTCACTGGTAGCAACAACACCCCAGTTCCCTGTTTAGGCTATGATACTCTTTCATTTGGAGATGAGATGTTGTAGTGACTGGGCTTTATCCTGGCTAAACAGTCATTTAGCTCTCCTCTTCCATTTCATTATGTCTGAAATTTTGCCCTTCATATACAGAGCTGTGAAGCCTTGGTTTTGGATTGGCTTGCCTGGCTCTACTGTGGACCTAAAGCATTCAATGGCACCGACGTTCCAGAGATACGGCAGATGCACGCAAAGGTTGACATCATGAAGAAAACATTGGTATTATGAACAAAAAGGCTCTTCTCGACATCTTCCTGTGAAGCAGGTTACTTAATCACCGTTCCCATCAATTCCAGGGTAATATGGTTTACTACCACAGTTGGAGGTGGGCTGAAGAATCCACATATAAAAGGAAGAACCTAACAGGTACTGGGGAGGCAAGCTCTTAAGCAAATATTTCACTTTCAAAAATAATCAGTGTCTTGCAGAAACAACCAAAAACTGATATAATTTCTCTGATAATGTTTATTCACCAAGCCTCTCAAAGCCAGTTAAGACATTTAATGGCCAAAAAACTACCGCAGTGTTCTCCTTTAGTTTCCAGTTCCTTGCAGTAATCGTGCGAACTGTTTCCTAGTAACACTTGAAGATACAGAATTGAACTCACAGTACCATTCATGTGCTATTAAAACTACTTTCTTCACACGTCAATGCAACTTCTTTTCTTCAGGTTTATCAGAGCAGATGAGGGAGAAAACAGCGCAAAATTAAATTAAGATACAAAGGGGGTTCCCCCCTGCTTTTTTTATTTTTAAATAACAGTATCATGTGCTTACCAAGGATCATTTATATTACTTAACACATACCTACAGCCGCAGCTGCTTTTATCTTGTTTCTGACATAGATATGACTAGCTGGATTGTCTCCTACTAATATGACAGTGAGATGAGGTCTCCTGTTTCCAAAGGATATCCATGATTCTACATCCCTTTGAACTTCTTTCAAAACTTGTTTAGCAAGCTTTCTCCCTGAGATAATGGTTGCTTCATCACTACAAAGACAAAAAGATACACAATATTTAGGTCTAAAATTTCATACACAGGACACTTTCAAGTGTGTGACCTACCACGCTAAATACTTGCAAATGCTTTGATTAGTTCATTTGCTAGTATTGCAAATATGACTTGAAAAACACTAACGCACTACAAATCCACCTGGGCAAAAAGTGTTTCCCCACTCTCTTATTTGAAGAGCAGGAACATGCCATCAAGCATACAGAAGAGGAGCTCACCTGCCACACCCCACCTTCCCAACACACGTAGCCAGCCAGGTAGAACATATCTATCAACTCCTGCATTTGGGAACAGAGCATGACAACATTCTCACGCCCTTAAATTTTTCTGTTTTAAGCAATCTGTAACCACCTCCCTTACCAAACTTCCTTCAAAAATTTATTTGACATGGGATGATTCACACTTGTCCCAGAACTCCTCAGCTCCCTTCTTTCCCTCTGTCATTGCTGTGATCATCACTCCAACCAAGGATGTGGACCCCCACCCCCCACCCCACCAACGACCCACAACAAACAAGAAACCTCCAGCACGTGTAACTTTCAGATGCTAAGACATTAGTTCCTTTTCTATCAGATAGGCAGCCGTTAAATACTAACTTTATTGCTTGCTAGTGGTGGTGCTCAGAAGGGAGAAAGCAGGAAGAGACAGAAAGCTACGGAGAAAGAAACTGTACGACTGATGTGGTTTAAAACACGGTATTCTAGAAGATTCGAAAGCATAACTTGAAGCAACCAAAAAGACTAAGTTGCATTTTACTTATTTCAGAAATTTGTGCAGTTTCAGTCATTCATAGCAAATCTTCATGACCAAACAAGCCAAACGCACCAGGCTGTGGAAGAAGGAAGGTGAGAGGGAACAGCGGCTGCAACGACACCACACAGGTCGGGACAAGGACAAGACCACCCAAAACCACAGGCTATCTAAGGTCTTACATAAAAAAAACCAAAAAAACCCCAAACATCCAGACCTTAACCTCTATACCTGACTGATAGATGAAAAAATCCAGCCTACATTTTAGGTTACTGAAGAACAGTTCTGTGAGGACTCTGCTACACAGGAAAGAGCAAGATACCTGAAAATACATTTTTCTGGATTGGCAATAAACAGTATCCAACTCTCCGACTTCTGCTATTGCTCAACCCCCTCAAGTAAGTGAACAGCTTGTAAGCAGGAACATGACAACCCCCAAAATGTATATTTTAAAATAAAGTTTATTTCAAATGGCATACGAAAGGCATACAGAGGCACCGCAGAATGGAACGGAAGTCAAATTCCTTACTTAATCTTACAAGTCCTACCCTCACCCCTGAATGACACTTAGGTGACTAATATTAAAGACTTCCACTCTGGTAAAGCTCTTCATGTCTTTTGTCAACTTCCCATGCTCACCTCACCAGCTAAATTCTCACAGATCAGGTGCATCTCGACTGAACGGCACTTCCTTAAGTACTATTTCATTCAGATCTTCAGAGGGTCAGCTTTTTCTCACCTTGGTTGTTCTCCTGGTCTCCGGTGTCCTCTCCATCTTCCTGCCTGTCTGCTCACTGCGAGCGAGCATAGGTGCTCCTCACCTTGTACACATCCATGGGACGCATTCCACCACAGTTCAAGCTTTTATCTATACTATCTCCTTCGCTAATTGAACCTCTCATATTCTCAAAGAAACTTTAAGAATCCTAACGTGATACATAAATATAGTTAACAGTGTTTCTTGGCACAACCATTGATATTTTAATAAAGTAAATACTACTCTACCTGTAAAAACGAGGTAAAATAACACCAACCCCTCAGAAGCAGAACTGCCAAGACAGACACAAAGCTAAAGTTACTAGTGGACAAGTTCCCTCCTCTCCTAACGAGCACAGCGGTGCAGCACTGTAAGTAAAAAACACCCTCCTGGTTCATCAGCTCCTAACCAAAGACTGTAGACCTATTACTTGATCTCACTTACTAGAAAGTAAGCCTGAGCAGGAGAGGGTTTCCCCTCTGCAAACATCCTTCGCTTCCTTCTTGTAGATCAAGAGCTTTACATGTATACACACACAGATGGCAACCCCTGCTTTGAATTGAATAAATTAATTCAACATGACTATCATTTGTGAATGACGTAGTTTAGCAAGGACTCCAGATGAGTTATAATGACACCAACAAGGTGTCATCATAACTTTAAAAAAAAAAAAAAAGAAGAAAAAAAATCACAGCGCCTAGTATTAATAAAAAAAATTCCCCAAACGAAACACACTCTGCTGAGAACAATTTATCCAACCGTTTGTCAGGAAAGCAAAGTATTAGAAACATACTTACCACACAAAAAACACGAACACCTTCTTTCCTTCTATCTTCCATCAGCCTCAGCTACCTCCCAAACACAAGTTCCTGTACTGTTTAACTTAAATATATACATATGAAGAAAAATAATTAAGCCTACAGATGTGGTTTTATTCTTTTCCTGTATGGCCTGCTCTGTATGTGCTCGTTTTCATATATGTCTCTCTCTCTCATCTTCACTATTTATGTTTTAGCTATACAAGCCTTTGGCACAAGACAATTCTTTCCACGTACTCATTATGCCAAATAAATTATTAATGCTCACCTGTGTAGCAGTGCCATATACATTTAAGAACACTAGGAGTTAACAATATTCTGGTGCCAAAAAATATTTTCAATCCATATGAATGTGTATTGCATCTCTGTGCTATTTTTACTCTAAACGTGTTGCCAAAGGATGTTTTCCTATTCTTTAAGCAAACAATTTTAAGTGCATGCTTCTTCCTTAAAATCTAGCCGCAGACTCATTAAGTTTCAAGATCTGTCCTCGCTTATATCTGAGCATTCTCACCCTGTCACGTTCAATCTTCTCAGTCATCCAAGGTTCAGAACAAAAGCAAGTGAACAGAAAAAGTGTTAAAAATGCAAAACCATACACACATACAAAAATACAGAAGAAAAAACCCCCTTACAGACACACACGTTACAAGGTAGGACAACACACATGTAATCTATCCCAGCCAGGAGGCCTGCGATAAGGCTCTTCAACACCTGGATCTTTCTGCAGACAACAAACATCAGGTTCTACAAGCCTCAGTGGAAGACAATTGTGAAAGACAAAAACATGCCCAAAACCAGAAATGTTTCAAGTTAAGACTACTCTGAAAAATTAATTCTCTAGGGGGCCCAGGTATACAAGATCAAAATATTCCAGGTTAGTTCACATATGCAGAAGAAAACAAGTACAACTGTACCTTAGCAAGAAGGTATGGGATGGCGCTACTTGAAAAAAGCTACCCTCTTCTAGCATTCCAACAGCTACACGGATATTTTAAGGAAGTTAAGAAAGGTATCAATGCAAAGAGTAGTTCTATTCAAAGAGATTTGATACATCATAGAAACACACATTACCTATTGTGTAGCAGAGAGGTGGTTTTTGTTCCAAAGAAAAACCTTCCTGGGGGAAAAAAAAAAGCCCTAGTAGATTAAAAATGTTTGATTGCGTATTAAGAAAATAAAAGCTTTACATACTTCAGCAGTCTTATTTTTTTCTTTGTCCAACTACTCTAAACATCCAGAACTAAAACATTTCAACACTCTGCAAATACATATGCTTGAAGCTTTAATGCACATCTGTACACAAACGCGTTTAACGCTGATGTTTAATATATGTTGACTTAGCTTGCCATGATGAAAGTAGCTGCAAGGCATCTGCAAAACCAAGAAAGCATTCTGGTTTTATGTTAAAATTGGACTGGTCTTCAAAGTGCTGCAAGTCTGATCGGTTGGGGTTTTTTCTGTACCATACTCTGGGGGAGGAACAAGTCCGCACCTAGAACAACTTTCAGGAAAAAAAAAAAAAGAAAACCACGATACTTTCTGAGATGATCTAAAACCAGTTTTGCACTCTGTCTCTACTATAAGAAACTACACAACTGCCGTAAAATAACATATGATTCATGTTGTCCTATATTAATAAGATGCACATGTGTCTTTTAACCAGCATACTCAAATATAAGAAATATTTAACAATTCAACACATGGGGAAAAGGTTTAAAAGCCAGCAGACACCGTATGTATTTGGAGACATTTGTTTAACCTTCATAGACACATGGATGGTAGAACATTAAGGATTTTAAAGTATTACTCAAACTTCCTATGGAAGAAATGCACAGTGGTGAGTTCTGGAACTATTTCTTTCCTCTGCTAGTCTTTAAGATGGGGGGGGAAAAAATAACCTAGAAACACAAACTAACTGCCAGAAGCATCATCCCACCCATAACATAGTTCATCCGTATCTTGAAAAGAACTCTTAAATAAAGGATTGCATTTGGAAACAGACAGCTGCTGCCAGCACTTACGGAAAAAACCCAACTGTCTACACATTTTGACTGCACCTAAACCGACAACAGAGCCTTCTTGCTACCACCTACCAAGTTACTGAAAGAAACTTGTTTAAACGCCAGTAGCTAAAAAGCAGAAACCGTTCCTGGGTTTAGATGCAAATACTAAAAAAAAGAAACAGATCCGGTGGAATGCCTTGTCATTTACCATCCCAAAATGAGAAGTTTCTAGTTCTCCTCCTTCCAAGATACTTCTCTATCTTTCATGGCTCCAAAAATTACCTTCCCAAAAGCAAGGCTATGGTTGTACTAACATCGCTTTTTATGTAACGTAGCCGGTTTATTTTTATGAAGTGTATTCCATCAAGAACCTACTTTCTGCTACATAGTCACCATGCGATACATAAGGTGCTGACAGTTTATCGGGGAAAGATGAAGCAGCAGCATACACAGACGCACCTGCTGCACAAAACACACTTAAGTTCAGCTCACCTTCCAATTCCAGCAACCCCCTGAACAACCAGTTGAAGCTAAACTAAGGTCACCTTGAAAACACCTGTGACTTCCTAAATTGAACCGTCACTTGTCTCCTATGCATCAACTAGTATTTTCATACTCAAAGCTAATATCCAGAAGAACAACTCAGTAAGAACTATCACATTTGTTACTTGGACCTCCAGAACTCTGTCTCAGCAAAACCACACAGCTACAACATTAACTCTCAGGGGAAGGGGAAAAAAAAAAAAAGCAAGTTTTAAATACATAGCCAAGGAGAAACTTCCAGTACCTTGCCATTTTCCTTAGTTGCTCTGTAATGCTCTTCAAAGGCTTTCACTTAGTTGTTAAAAAGACTGTGGATACAACTTTCTCTAAGAAAGAAAATTTTTCACAACTTTCAATTATAAAAACAGCAAATATTATAATATGTTGATGCTTCTTTGGTTTAGAATCTAGATGTATAATATGCTATAATATGCGCATTGAAGGACTTAAACTAAGAGCTACACCAGAAAGTAAAGCATCAGCTGTGCAGGAAGGTTACACTGCAGCAAGCTATTGAAGACATAGAAATTCAGTAGTAAATTATTATTTTAAATTTCATCCACATGAAAAACTTGACCAGGTGTAGTGACTGATTTAATACGTGTTACTATGCTACCCTGTCCCATTATCATCCTGCCCACTCACGAACCCTGTGTGAGCTTAAAAAAGAACAAATCACATCCTGAATCTTTCTTGTTAGTGCACCCAGTGACTTGAAGGACAGAGCCCTTTGCAGAAACAAAGATGGCAGCTGCTATTTTAGATCAGCCTATATACTAAAAGCCCAAAATCATATGGGAAGTCACAATAAGATTTTTTCAGTCCTGTGCGTACCACATGAAAACCTCTGTAAAAGCATTATGACAGGAGCATCTGCTTTTTGCAGAACTGGAAAAAAACAGTGACTAGCAGCAAAGAACAGAAGTCGGCATGCACTGTTCCAGGAATACAGCTATTGGTGCCCAAACGGGCAGAATCAACTCCTCTGCTATTACAGGATATACAGAATATCTAGGAGGTCAGACACTTCGTTCACTGTCACAGTACAGCTTAGTAACCTTTTCATGTTTGGAAACACAAAGATAATGCTTTCAGTGTAGGCTACTTGGGACCTGCTGAACTGAGCAAACTTTCAGGGCAGTATTTAACACAGTATAAAGGAAAAGGCCAACAAGCAAGAGCTCAGCTGAAACCCTCCCATCTACACCCAAACAAGCACTCGTAGCTGCCGTGCCGCAACACCAACACCAGAGGCTCCGTCTGACCGGGACGTTAAATGAAACACGAGGGGTAACAAACGTCTGGAGACCTGTCCTTGCTGTGTCAGAGCGCGTCCTGCTCGCCCTAGGGATCCAGACTCTCAGCAAACACTGGCAGACCCCTGCCTGCTGTAGTTCTCTGTGAGACACAGCGTGACCACACGGCTTTTATTTATATGTATTTTTTTTTTATTTTTGTTTTATTATAGAATTTGTATTTTTAAAATTTGTTTTTTTCAAGAACAAAGGAGCACCACAGTGTCACACCACCTGCCTTGCTGAGGGCAGCGAGATGAGATGGGATGGGCTGTAACCACAACACACCCCTTCATACAGACAGCAATATTCTTTAGCAAAGATTAAAATTACTCACCTCCAAGCTACCAGTGAAAATAATCACAGATGCCAAAAATTGAATATATAGAGTAGTTCTGTGTACCTCAACTGAGAGGCTCTTTAAGGTACTGAAGGGAGGCTAAAGGGTTAACAAAAGGACCTGTGTGAAGCCAACTGTAGATCCATCTTAAATTGCTAGCACTGTGATTTAGGTTAACTTACTAACCATAGGAAGTAAACTACAGATAAGTAACTAACACTGTAGGGAATGTGGAAGAGGAGAGATGAGTAGGAAATGGCCCATCTTTGTTACAGGCCTTGGAAGGCGTGTAGGAGAACAAAGCCTCCAGCACTTGGTCCATATGAGGATAGCCAAGGTCGATGTGAGGATAGCCATGGATGGGGAGCCGGCTGGTACCGGCTGTGTTGTTCTGACGGGGGGGGCAGAAGCTGGAGTTCACCAAAAGGACAAGGTGAAGAAGAGGAGTGGATGAAGTAAACGAGCCCTGAAGACCACCGACTCAAATCACTGAGCGTGTGCAGTCGGCAGGGACTTGTGGAAATGACCTCTTGAAACTAATTTTAATACAAAGCGGGGACAGGTTATGCCTATGTATAGGGGCATTGGGAAACTTCATGTATAGGTAACGCTTTGCCACATATAAACAGGGCAAGCTGCCGTGCTGCGGCGCGCGCGACTTTGGTGGGACTGCCCCCCGTGCTGCCCAGCGCTGAATGAACATACCTACTGGACAGGCTTACAGACTGGGGAGGCTGTTTCCACACGTCAGTACCAGGAGCAAACAAGTGTTTAACAGCCCGATTCCCCCCGGGGAGAAGGCAGGAATCACAGGATCACTTTGGAAAGGGCCTTTAAGATCATTGAGTCCAACCTTTAACCTACCCCTGCCATCCCACCCCCAAACCCTGTCCCTAAGCACCTCATCCATCCTTCTTTTAAATCCCCCCAGGGACGGGGACTCGGGCACCTCCCTGGGCACAGGGAGCCCCAGGAAGCCACACCGCAAGGGCTCCCGCACCTCACTGCGCCGGATCAGCAACGCCAGCGCCGCAGCTCACCCACCCGCCCGCCGGCAGAGACCCCGCACAGCCGCACCTTCCCCGGGAAGAACTGCCCCTCAGCCGGGGGCGGCCACCCCGGGGGCTACGGCCGGGGGCGGCCGCCGGGCTCCGCGCTGCCCGGCCCCGCTCTCCCCTCAGGCGCTTGGGGGCCGCTCTGCCCGCCGCGCGCTTCCAGCGCGACCGTTAAACGGCAGCGGCGCGCGCGGCGCCCGCCCGCCCGGCCGGCCGGCCGCTCCTCAGGACGCTCCCCGCCGCACCGGGAGGAGGAGGAGGAGGAGGCGGCGGCAGGATGAAGATGCCCCGAGCGGCGCGGCGTACCTGGCGGCGCGGCGAGGGGAGCTGCTGGTGCTGTAGGCGGCCCGGGGCGCCGGCCATCTCCTCAGCGGCGGCCAGCCCGGGCGCAGCACGGAGAAGGCGGCCGCCGCCACCGCCATGTCGGCCCTGACGGACAGATGCGCCGCCGCAAACGAGCAGCGAAGGGAGGAGCCAGGGCAAGTAGCGGGCCCGCGGCGGGGCGGGGCGGGGCGGGGCGGGGCGCGTTGCTGAGGGCCGGGCGGGGCTACCGGTCGCCGTGACGGGAACGGCGGGCCTGAGGGGCGGGGCGAGGACACCGCCCGGCACAATCGAAATGGCGGCGGTGGCAGTGGGGGCCCGCCTGTGGGCAGGCCATCCCCCGTGCGGGAAACCCTGCGGCTTTGCGTGCCCGCCTTCCCCGCAGTGCTTCGGGGGAGTGTGGCAGAGCCTCTGCAGGTGGTGGCGCAAAAGGCGGCCTGCGTTTGCACCTTTTATTGGTACGGACTTCTGTTCCCGCCAAAATGCGGTGTGGGCGAGGCGACACCGAGTCAGAGATACACAGGCGAGCATCCATGCCCGTCGTAATACTCAGTTGCAGCCTCGTGTTTTCCCGGGGGAAGTGTTGCAGGCTTTCTTGCAACTCACGTATGAGTGCTTTCTGTCATGTTTATGGCAGATTTTTTGCTAAAAAGTGTCGAAAGATTCCTCTGTGCAGAAGGGAAGAAGAAAACAAACTTGAGATCTGAAATAACGTATACAAAGCATGACAAAATAGTAACAGCAACCTTATCTGCAAAACTGAGCCTACGGACAAGTGGCAAATTCCTTTATTGAGGTGGTAAAAGCTTTGAAAAGATGCAACAGATTACTGAGGCTGCAGTTGCTGCTATGGTACCGGCAAACTCTTTGATCAGTTAGGTGTTTGCATAAGGAACATGGCTCAGGTGCTTCCACAGATAATGTGCGTACTGGTTTTTTAATGATTTGTCCTCCTAGAATCTTCTTCTCTTCCAGTATTGTAGATATAGTATAAATCTTCCCCTTTAGGTTGCCATCTCTTTTGTAAAGAGTAGCAAAACCAAACTTAACGCACCATCTAACATGTATGTACTGCAATAATTATAATGCTTTTTTTAAAAAGGACACTTACCCAAGATTCATTGACACAGTTATATACGCTGCCCCTTACTCCCATGAATATTTCTTGTTACTGTCCTGTTTGGAGAAAAATGAACATGTGAGGATATAGGAAGTCCTGTGAAAACGTATGGTCCTGTACAGATAGTAGATCTTTAAGGTAGAAAAATGATCTTCAAATGCTAATCTATCCTATCCAGCTTCTAAAGAACTGAAGATGATGAATGTAAATTGAATATTTAAGCTCATTTGTATAAAATCTAGCCCTTTTTGGAATGATATTTTTTTAGGACTGTCATATCGATGGTTCTATAAAAACAGATGTTCAAATGTGGATAAACTGACACTTTATGTGGTGGTGGGAAAAGGAATTGCAAGTAATCCTAGAAAAGAGAGTAGGTTGAAGGAGGTATTTATATATCACAAAGAATAGGCAAGATGCTAAAAGAAAGAAAAGCCGAAAAGGGTAACAGAAAACACGATGGGGAAATTAAAAAAAAAATCAGTAGTCCCAAAAACTGGTATTACAGAGAATAGAATTCTGTCAAAAGTTTCTTTTTGTCTAGGATGAAAAAGGTTGTGAACTCATCTTTCTTAATGCAAGGTTTATGTACTCGACTACAAAACTTTAAATCCCCGCTGTTAAAATCTTCCACAAACGTAACGCCCACCACATATTTTTCTACCAAACTAGTAAACTAGAAAAAAGCATCTGTATTACAAACGGTTTTGATAAAATTTGCTATGCAAATTGTGACTGGAGAATTGTTTTGCTTCAAAAGTACATCAGTTACCAAATGCTTGACAAGTGCAGGTGAGCATATTCTTGCACTCTTACAGCTGCTGAACACAACAAAAAAAATAGTTACTCACTATCTGTCGTGCAAATTCACCTTTTGTTCCAATGGGACTCCTGCTATTCATATTGACCCCTACAGACGAAGAAAAATAGGTTTTCAGTAATAGGAGGGTGAAACCTTTTTTCTTGACCCGAGTTAACTGCTTAGGTTTTAGATCCCGGTCAAGTTTGGAACTTAAATATCACAGCTTTAAAAAAATGCAAAAGACCACAACATTTTAAATTAACTTTCACACCAATCAAATTGCACCGTACTGGCAGCCACAGGTTTGACCTTGAAGCTACGTGTAGTAATGCACATATAAAAATGCTATCAGTATCAGTCGCTCACACCAAAATAATATACTGCCTTTTTGTATCATTCCTGACAAAAAAAAATCTGAAGGCTTACCACTGCTATAATAACAATATTTATAACTAACCGCTTGCAGAGCATAGCCTACCACATTACTATTGCTCAAGATCTGCTCAATCCATTATATAGAAAATCTTATGAAAATACTACATTCATAAATAACAGTATGCATATGATCCACAAAAATGCACTGGTGAAATTGGTGCAAAGGATAAAGCTGAATATATGCAATTTGGCTTGCCTAACAGTTGAAGCCGAGTTAGGCACTGACAGCTGTGAAGAAGGTGGGTTTTCTTACAGGTTGTTTCAGAGCCTGTTATACTGGGAGTATTTTTATGTGCACACGATTAAGGACTATAGTTATAAAATACTGTCTTGGGCATTAACAATCCCATCAACTTAAAATTATCTCTTAATATAAACTTTAAATTATCAACTTAAAAAACATCAACTTAAAATTATCTCTTAATATGTTTGTATGTGAAGCCAAACGTGGTTGTTTGGTAAGAAGCATTGTTCCCTCATCTTGTGAAAACCTGTATCGGGAAATGTTGCTTTACAAAAAATTTTGTGAGTAATTTCTTTCTATATCCTGGGAGTATGTTATGTCTTTCTGTCCACTTCTCCACTTTTTTCTTCTCTGCTTTGCCTTCCCAGCTGCTGGAAGGTGTATGAGACAAAGAGGTTGAGAAGCGAGGTGAACCACCTCGTATTTTGCAGTCTTAGCTTAAGGAAAAAATGAATCTTGGTTTAGGGAAAAACAGTTTGAGAAAAGTTTAGTTTAAGAGAAAAACTTGTTACCCTTGGGAAACTTCGTATTTCAAGAAAATGTATTGCTGGCCTTTTTTTACTTTCTAGCAGTCCTACCCCCACCCCACCCGCAGCCTCTATTTTCAAAGGACACCAGTATCGGGGATGAACATAGTATTTGGGATGAACACGTTACCGTATTTTAAGAAAGTCTATTTTAAGAATTTTAAAAGCTCAAGGTCCCGCGATCTGGCACTTCCAGCAACTGCTGCAGAGTCTGCTGTGCAACAAACTGTGTATAAAACCTGGTCCCTGACAGGCAGAATACCAGGAATTTTTGGAATGTGAGCCCAAGTGAGAGTCACAGCTAGTGCTGGAGCCGGAATTGATACTAAAGGAAAAAGATGCATATTTTGCACCTTGGTCCAAGGTCACTCGGCTCCTGTTCAGGAGTGCTGGTTCACCAGGGGGAAAACAAGGCGGTACACAGCATTGCTTGAAGCCCGGAGGGTTTTCTGTCATCAGACGTGCTGGACTGTGTCTGCGTGTGTGTCTGTGTGTCACTCTGTGCCGTGACTGTCTTAACGTGCGTGTGGATAACCCGGCCTGTGCCTTCACCTTGTGTTGATACAGCAAGTCTGTGATGGTATTTGGATAAGGGCCAGGGCAAGTGTCTGCCTTCCCCAGTGTGCGGTGCCGCACGGGGAGGTACCCACCGGGAGGCACTCGCCCCACGCCGTACTCCCGCCTGATGCTGCTCCCTCCTGCCGCCTTCTGCTTACCGGCACTGCTGGGGAAGCCAAAGGGGCGGCGTGAAAGTCCTGGCGATCGTTAGCGATGGCCGTAACTGCATCTACTGCCATACAGTCATTAGTCTGAAACGTAAAATAAGAGCCTCCAGTCACTTCACTTGTTTTAATATCTTATTTTCCCTTAGGACCTGCTCCTGGATGACGGTGGCAGGGAAACAAACAGGAGCACAAGTTCTGCTCACCATAGATGTCAGCTGAAATAGAAAACAGATATTAAATTGTTCTGTAGGAAATGAAAGAGAACTAGATTCAAGATGGAAAGTCATATTTAGGATCTTGAAGAGAAATACAGACATCAAAGCACAGGCAATCTTTTAAAAACTCTTCTCCCGTGCTTCTCATGCAACTATTAGGAGTCCTCAGGCTACCAGTCGACACTGTATGTTTTGAAAAATCTTGGCTCAAATACACAGTTTTAAGGCACGAACTGAAGAACTCAGCTAAGTCTGATTTAATGAGAGTTTTTAATCTTAGTTATTTTGGCATCCCTTTCTACAGATGTCAGGGCAGTAACTCAGTACTCTCAGGGTTCTAAAGTTTATGGATAGATGCATTTATGATTAATAATTAGCATTTATTGGCTGGCGTGGTCTGACTCTGAAATGCCTTCTAAAGTGAGCACGGTATTGGAAGCACAGATGCGAATTAGGTAGATTGTGTCTTTCAGTAACAGTGCGTTGTATTTCTACAGAGGTCCTAAATATTGAACATGTTTTTTTCTTGGCTTTCTCTAGCATGATTAAAATAAATTAATGTTTTCCTTTACTTTGCATCCTGCCTTACTATTGCACTCTAAAGAACCATACAGTGGAAATAATAGAACGTACCTTTTTTATATGGAAAGGGAAAATTCTAGCATTTGGTGTGGAATCGAATTTGGAGCAATGGTTCTGGTATTATTTTTTAAAAGTAAGTAAAATAGGAATCATTAACCACAGAGATAAACATTTATAATGTCTTTCACAAATATTATTGGATCCTTTAAATGCATGTTTTCATGGACAAACAAGGAAATTATTTCAATTTGAAATTAAATAAAGCAGCAATTTGTGTTTTTACAAAATCATTGGTAGACAGTAATGACTATTAATATTGTTAATAGTAACAGCTATTCCTAAATAGTAACAAGTTCCAAATTCTGCAATATGTTTGCATAAGTATGTAATATTTTGACTTTTTCCATTGTTTTTCATTATTAGTCAGACAAACCAAGGAGGCTATTTGAATTGCAAGGAATGTAAAATGTGTTGTAAGTTTAAGCAGGTTCTACTCAAAGTGCGTCATTTCCCAGTCAAGTTTAGATAGGTTAAATTTGTAATAGCTATATTTGCTCTGCCACAACTCTTTTTGAATACTGTTACTCATTATAGAACTCTGCACGAGTCAAAATGAGGTATTTAGTTGGAGCTTGAGCTCTTTGCTACGAGTACAACAGCAGGGAACATGGATTTTCAGCCTTGGGAAGCTTTGCTTAAGCTTGATTGACATATCTTGATTGCATTTATATTCTCTTTTAGGTTATTCTAAAATAATCACCAAGAATTACAAACGTTGCCAAGACTTTTAGCATGTTGTTAAATGTTGTTTAACCACACATTACAAATTATAATATCTAGGATCAGCAGGAGAATTACAGAAAAAACGCTTAAGGGAATCTATGAAAATCTGTAGTTGATCTTGGGTCTTGTCTCTTGGAGAGAAGGACATGGAAAAAGACTTACAAAGAAATGTCTCAAAACGTTCTGGTTTGGTTTAAGTGTAGAAGGAAAAAGGGTTTGTTTTACGTGATGGTGTAGTAGCAAAAATCTAGTTTAATCCCTTACAATGAGGAGCGCAGTGTTCCTGGCAAGCAGAAGATGAAACGAAAGTGCAAGTAAAAGTTAGAAAAATCTGGTATGTTACATGAACACGGTTGGACAAAGAATAAATAAGCCTTTTAACAGCAAGCCCGTGTTCAATGCATTTCTCTGGATCTGAATGTGTGTGCTTTCCCTGTGTTTTTAAAAACTTCACTAACATATTTTCCTCGCTGTGCAAACTGGACGCTTTGTGACTTTTAATTTGGATTTAATTTTAGATGGAATCTAAAGGTAATATTGAATGAGGAAGAGACGACTAGCAACCTTGCTGAAATAGAAATGATTGCGATGGGGTGTATTATATTTATTGTCTGGGTATTACAGAAACTGTTATTCTGGAAACTGACAGGAAATCGGCACTTTATTGCAAGGTCACTAATACACTAGAAGTTATAGAAGCATATATGCAAGACATCCTAAAAATAGATATTGGCGATATCAGCAATCCACTGAAGACAAGCATCGAATGTAGGTACCAAGAACAGCATCTTAACTGAGATTACATATTTAGTATGGGTATCGGAAGTGAAGCTGTGCTGCTAGCAGGTAGGAGTACGAAGGACATTCTGGGCTGAGGTGAAAAGTCAGATTTATGCTGGCACACAAGTCAGGAATGATAAGGACAAATTTATCCTTAGGATAGATCTCTTAAGTCAGTAGGTGACCTTTATTTATGATACCAGATGTTTCACACAGAAAACCTGTATGCCATTTCTTTTTTCTGCAAAGCCATTTCTGCACAGAGTGTAAGAAACTGCTTTTTATTTAGCCTGACTGTGGAAACCCCTTGAAATACAGGGCCTTCACTGAACACAATGTGTTCAGCTACTTCGTTCAAATACTATTGGCAAAAAACCCCCAAACCCTACAATAATTATTGCTAGCTTGGCAAGTGAGTTTCTGAGCACGCTCTTTCTGAGTGGAAGAGGATAGTCAACTCGTATCCCTGGAGCAAGGCACTTGGCTGTGGCTTTGCTGAAGCAGATGTTCCTCAATTTCTAATGCTAAATGGACTATACTTTTCAACAAATTTTCCTGGCTTCCCACAGAGGTCATTGCAAACAACTGACATGTTATTCAGATGGTAATAGTCATCATCTCTGAGTACCCTTTTACAGCAAGCAATTTCTGATTTCTCCATGAAAACATTCTGCTTCCACAGTCTGCAGCTATGGAGAACAAGGCAGTTTCCCAGCCATTCCTCTAAATATCTTATAAATGTTTCCAGTTCATCAAGCTTATCACAACACAGCACAAAGGCTATTATGCTAATCACTCAAAGCTGCAACTTTACATGGAAACCCTCTTGCCAGTTTTACGCCATGAAAAATAGTTGCAAGGGTTAAATCCAGTTTTAAGTTGCAGCAATAGGCTTAATGTGACTGTCTATATTTGACTATCTGTAGGCAATTTAACTTTCTTCATGCTTAGTATTTGAAGAATTTCGACAAACTGATGACAGAAAGCCCTAAGTCCCATGAGGACTTAAAAAAAATGAGAGGCTTTTGATGTGTCTTGGTTTACTAGCATTTCTTGTTGGGCAATGTACTCCCATGCTGAAAATGGGGTGGGAAGCAAAAATCCAGAGTTGCACAAGAAGTTATTTCCATTGCTTTTTTAGTAGATTAACTTGCATCTGAAGAAAACCGTATGGCATAGAGCAGGAGGGAAGAGTTGTAGCAGTCTTCACTGATCCACAGTTTTCAAACATTGCATATAAGACAGGCATCTATTCCAGGAGATAAACTATATCTTTCCGCTCTTGAGGGAGACTGGTTGTTGTTGGCCTTTTAGTCCCCGTCTTTGGTGTGCGCTGGGCAGTGAAAGTGAAAATTCTGCCTTGGAGACTTGGGATTTTGCAAATATCTGCTGCTCTGGTCAAATGAAGCTGGAGGTAGGTCTCTCTGGAATCCCCGCTATTCCCGAGACAGACACGTTTCAACAGGACAATGTGCTGATGGTGGTTTCTGATAGACACCGTTCCCTGGAGGAAAAATATTGCGTGCACAGATGCGCTAAAATCTGCTGAGTGGTGGCCAGCGCAGGCGGGACCTTCTCAAGGTTGTGGAGAGGGAGCAGTAATTTCGAGTCACCAGAAAATGGCAGGAAGGGAATGGTGGAGGGGAAAGGGAAGAACATGTTTCATGCTATCTACCCATGGGTGTGTTTTGGCACTGCCAAGGTCAGGGATGGAGGTTTCTTACCTACACCAATTCCCTAGGGCTGGTGAAGGAGACAGTTTTTCATATACCTTAGTCTGCTCTGTCCTGGTTCATCAAAATGCAGAGTGCTTTGTCATTGCAATGCAGTAAGACACCACCTATCCACGTGCCTGTTTTCCACAAGAGAGATGAGGAGGGTAAGGGATAAATCCAACTTCTAGTAGTGTTAGACTGCAGAGTGAAGTACACGTGACTTACAGCCGCTCCAGATGAGACTAAAGATCCATCTAGCCCAGGTTCCTATCCCGGATGGCAGCCAAAAACTTAATTCTAGGAAAGAAGACAAGAACAGACTGGGCATGTGGCAGCAGTTTCCCAAAATTGCTCCTGTACTGCCAGTGATCTGTGTTTCAAGGACTGCCTGAGCTACACAACAGTCTTGAGATTTTTACCATATGTCTGCACGTTATCTATAGTAGATTCTTGTAAGCTCCTAATATTTACAACATCCTTTGCTATGACTTAGCTACAAGTTATGTGATTAACCACCTTCCTTTGGTTTCCAGCCTGTTTGCTGCAGTCGGGCAGCTGACTATGCGCAATCCTGAGGCGTTAACGCACAAGAGATTAAATGTGGGTCACTTGGTATAGTGGCTTTTCAGTATAAATATCTTCATGTGGCATTGCTCTAAATAGGATGCACTTCCTACTTCCTTCTCCGGTCTCCTAGGACTGTCCCAATGCTCTCCCAGGACAGCCTTATGATTTGTCACTCTAACCTGAAGTGCTGGATTTTGGACCTCACGTGATAAACCAAGAGGACATTCATCCCTCCGGCACGCCATGTGGAGCCCCTACCATAGCAAATCCATGTGGAAAAGTTTATCTGTATTACACCGCAAATACTTTCAAGCAAACCGCTCAAGGGGAGACCAAATGAGAAATAAGTAAATAGCAGGATATACAAAGAGTAGGAGCATATATTTTATTTCGTAATCGCTTCTGTATTACTGTATTTGTCATAGCCACATAACACCGTACATGAACATATCGGGATTCCATGGATATAGTAACGATGGAACTGGCACTGATCAGGTAGAATAATGGGGCCTGTTCTGTTTTATGTCTGTTTAACCTAGGGTGTGTGCTGTTGGCGTGACAGCTACATCCGCTGAACGTTCTGTGTGTGAATCAATCCACTTTGTAGCAGACAAATGGGATGGAAGAAGGAACTGGCCATGTTAACATTATAAAATAGTCCTCTGATTATGTTTCTATGCAATAATGTTCAAATATTAATATGCCGAGGAAGCGGGTTCTTCCTTTTTACTGCTGAAATGTTTTCGTCTAGTGCAGATGCTGTGAGAGGGGTAGTCCTAAGCAGCTCTTTGCCCGTATGTCCTCTCATACCAGTGTCAGTCAGATGTGCTGCGTTTGGATTGAAGAAAGGCTGATTTTGAATGAACTGTGAAGTGGTCCTTCTAGCTGTTCAGCACGAGGAACTTCCCTTAATGCTCATCCAGTCCTGATTTTATCTCTGAAGTAGGTTCAAAATGCAGAGGGCCTGTTCAATTTTGAAGAGGGTTCATCACTTCAACAGGTGTGAAGTGACATGCCTGAATATTAGCTCTCTCATGTGATTCTTAAGACTTTGGAAAGGACTGATGGATGCTCAGCTCTTTGGAAAACATCGGTGTTATTTGTAGGACTCAATTTTGTATTCTAGGATTGTACCTCCGTCCTCACCTCAGTGTTGTAAGTGCAGGTGGAGCAGAAAGGGTAATAAAGCTGTGCTCCTGAATATATGCTCTCATGGGTTTAGTTGAAATAACGATTTCCTAATCAATGACAGCCTGTAGTCCGACAATGTTATTATTAGATGCCATTTAGTAGACCGCTGATGTTGAAATATGTGAACTGTACAGTGCCATTGACTTTACTGCCTGCGTATGAGGAAAGATTTGTGAGATGTTGCATAAAACTTACACCGGTATACTTTGTCACTGCTACAAACTTACAAAGTATGAATGTCACGGATAAGGATGGTTGTTGAGGCAAAAGTTAGGAACATAAGCCATGTTAGCATGTTCTGTTTTCTACATCTGAGTTTTGGTGTGAGGTGGAAAATAGAATTTTGGAAATTTTTTTATTATTATTACAAGGGATGCTGGCAAGTTATTTGACTGTATTTAGATGTAACATTTATGTGAATCTTTTATTTTGCTTTCTGTGGTTACTGGCTTGAGTGGGTGGGAATAATCCATTACACAGCAGGGTATTTGCTAGGGAGACTGGCCAAATTCCTTAAAGACTATGCCTGCCATACAAGGAAAGAGTTAGTTGTACCACTAAGGTCAGCCGTGTGGTTTGGTGTCATTTGTGGGGTTAAGTATAAAGTGCTGGGGTTTTCAGAATTGAGGCCTGACAACGCTAAGAAATATGAACCGTAATGGTAAATTTGGGGCAAGGTTGTATGTTGGGGTAGATTAACTAAACTCAGTGGAATTCATATTCATAAAGGTTAATAAGTTTGCATTAAAAAATAATTAATAGGCATGTTTATATAAGTGTGTGTTCTCTGTGTAGTTTAAAAATATTACTTGTGGAGAGAACTGCTTATAACATGAGCCATTTATTTTAAAGCCATTCTGACAATAAATTAGAAACATTCTGAAATTACTGGCCTAATTTACACGGTCTGACCAGAGTGCGTATTTCCAAAAACCACAGTATCGATCGCCTAAACAGTGTCCATCTCCAGCCAGCTATGCTGTAGCCGGGTGTGCTTTTCTTAATATTCCAAAACTTGTTCTTTCATTATCCATGACTTTGACCCTGAGCATCCGAGTTCTCTATTCAGTGCATGTGTATGACACAGGTTTAAACCATTAACGTGCAATAGCAAACTTGTTTAGAATAGCTACCCTACAAGCTAGTGAGATAAGAATTCACCATTCAATTTTATTTTTAATTTCCTGACAGACTGCAGAAAAAAAAAATGTTGAGGTCACACTGATTAAGCTAATTAAGAACAGCAATAACAGTTGACCTCTGTCACTAGAAACTGATGAAGATTGTTCCGGCCCTGTCGTTGCCTGGGAGGCTTAGCTGACATATCCGTATTAGCTAGGGGGACAACAGCATCGCTGTGCTTGTTCGTACCTCAGCCTTCCAACCCATGACAATCTTTTGGATCTCAAGGAGCAGCTGAGAATGTCATTGCCCTATAGCTCTGCCAGCAGGAGGTACGGTAGCTCTTTTAATTTACTTCAGGTTACACTAGCCGTATCATTTTAAGTCACCTTCAGCCTTGTCAACTTTTTGGTAGTGGCACAGCTTGAAATCATGGGCTGTCAAAGCTACTTGCAAAATCCTTTCCATTTCCTCTTGAGAAGGCAAAGGCATAAGTCCTAACATGCAGACAAGCTTTTAACTTCCAGTAAGTGAGGTAGATGTGCTGGCAGAAAAAAAATGCTCCTTGCGGATCTGCATTTTTTGCTGTAGTCTTGCAGTGCAGCTTTCCTGGGTAGCCGTCTAGTGCGAGGCAAGGAATGCAATGTTGGCACTGTCACGCTCCAGCGAACCCCTTCATCAAAGCTGCACCTTTCCCTGACAACACAGGGTTCCTTGTCTTAGACAGTTCCCAGTATAAAACCAGCTGTCTCGGGAGAAAGAATGCTTTTTTAAAAATCTGGTTTCACATTACAATTTGAGTTAATGACTTAGCATTTTTTTACCATTCTGAATATAGATAAAACTTAATGTTTGCTGATATGGAAAAAGTCTTCTTCCCTTCCTTACATGGTTAAAACCTTAAGATTGTTTTTTGCCACTCTTTTATATATGATTTAGCAGTATGAGCGAAATCAATCTGAACTGCAGCTGCTTCAGCTGACCTGAATGTCAGGCAAAGGGTTTTAGGCAGCTGTAAAGGTAAGAATAGTATTGGTATGATTTATTCTGCTCTATATGAACTTAGTCAGAAAGGAAATACATTCTTAGTGTCTGAAACCGTGAGATATTTACGACATGATTTTTTTTTCCTGAATTTGAAGCGTACGTGTTGCGTCAATATAGCAGGCTTGTGCATGATATATCACGTCCCCAGTTTTGTTCCTGGCCCTGTCTTTAGTGCATGTGCCACCCCGGTCCGCTCTGGGAGGGAATAAAAAAAATTGGTTTCATTTATTGTTTGTACTTGAGTTCTAAATATATTTACATGTTTTTAATTTCCCCGTGGGTGCTCAGGCAGAGGATGGTAACTGTTTTTCCAGACTTTTAATGAATCTGGCCCTCTTTGCATTGATACCCTTCAAGAGGATTATCTAAAGCTTCAGACAGCTGTAGCCTCAAATGCTGAGCCAATCTAAGATTTTCATGGTGCAGTTAGTAAATCTCCTTAAGTTCCAAAAAGATGCTAAACTTTAATGTCTAAATCTAATAGCATTGGAAAAACATTACTTTTTGGAAAGTGACGCTTTGCTTGTCTGAACATGGAAGTGTGAAGCCAAACTAGAATGGTCTAACAGATGTGAACACTGGCCTTTTCCTGCTTACAAAGTGGTAAGAATGAAATGGAACAAGTCATTTGTATTTCAGAATAAGTGCCCCCAGCAAGTTTTACCACCAAATACTACTCATATCTTAAATTCGTAACTGATGAACTCTCCTAGCCACGTAGATTCTACTGGCTTCCAGACTTAGACATTTACATGCTTACATCACTTCTGAAAATGTCATTTACTCTAGGAAATGTTTGAGGATATTTGGAACCTTTTATCTCAAATCACAATTTATTTTTCATCTTCATTCCCCAATCCATCTCCTCTCCAGGTTGGAGAGAGTTTTTCTAAGTAGGTTTTTAAGATGTGTCAGCTCTGATATTATTCATTTCAATCTTTCTCATTTTTCATCTGCCCACAGCATTACCAGGGGGATATGTGTGTGGGGTGGTGCTTGTACTTTCAAATAGAACAACTCATCTGTCACTGAAAAAGTGCATAAAAATCTTCCAGAATGAGCATGGGGACGGTTTAATCTCAAAAATAATTTTGCTGAGAGCACTCCCACAGAAAAGTAGAATTTAAGGAGAGATGACAGTCAAGCTTGATCATAGTGTGCTCCCCAATTCCTCCCCAGTACTGAGTTTAAGGTATATAATGCTTTCCTACCATTGCAATATACTATTATTCATATGCCATAGAAGGAAAATGTTGCTAATAATTCAGAGATGATGATTAGTAAATAGGGTGTGTCTTTGGAAAACCCCTGAAATGAAAAATTGCTATTGCACAGAAGTAGAGAGAACTGGTATTTTCCATAGTTCAGCAAGCCATGTGTAGTAAATACTAATGAGTTAATCCACAGGACAAGTACTTAGATATATGGCAGGCATGAGGCACAAGCACCTGCGGGCTACATTCACCTGTGGTATAATCCTATTGGCTGCTGTGGAACGACTCCTAGGTTGAATATTTCCATTTAATATCAGTGTAAATATGAGTTTGAGATTATTTCCTAATGATGCTGGTGTAACTTTTCGCACCTTGTGACTGAGATACGTAATATGTCAGGTGGGGCAGGACAGAAAGTCTTTGGAAAGGTACGCAAATAATTCAGATCATGGGAAAAATCCCATGAAATTTAGAGGGTCTGAAATTGCAGTCTTTGCCATAAAACACCTATGGAAGAAGAGCTCTAGGGAAGTCTTTCTTGTTAGCACCAGATACCCACCCTTTAACTACCCAGCTTTCCTTCACAGGGTTTGAAAACAGGCTGACAGCAAAGGTACATTGCTAATTTGTACGGAAAAGAGTGCTAAGCTACAGTTCTGGTGCAAAACAAAAAGGGCAAGACTTGGCTATAGTGCAAGCCACATGCAGTCCTTCTGCTAGAAAAGCTTGTGTGTCAGAGTAAGAATAAAAATAAATGTGAACAGAAGTTTGGTAGAAATGTTCATCTTGTCGTGTGCTTTATTGTATTTCTCAGCAAGAACTGTTTTTACCATTCCTCCCTGCTGTACAGCAGAAAAAAATGCCAATGGAGGAGTTTTCTCTTCCATTTAGGCTGAATGAATTGGTAAAGAGCACATGTTTGCCTATAAAATTTTCTAATTATACTGCCACGATGTTCTATTTTGTTGACAAGGGAAGACTTTTGTGTCTGTAGGAAAGATTCCTGAATGTGGTAATTTGCCAATTTAAAGAACTGGGAGGAGGATCCTTCAACGGTGTATGGCTTTAGAAGGGAGGAGACCTCGGTCACAGTTCTGGGATATTTATGTCTTCACCTATAAATTAACACTGATAAATGCATGTGTTAATCAGATAAATCATACTAAATAGGGCGGTGGTTCCAAGAACAAGGAAACCCAATGCAAATCAGCGGAAGAAGTGTCTGAAAGGGTATGTTTTCTGTAGTTCACCAGACGTGATTAATTAAGCAGAATTTATGCCCCAGTTCTGACATGGTTCTGTTACGCAGCAATGGTGTAGTCCTTCCAGACTATAGTTCCTCTTCGTGTTGTGAAGTTTCTAAATCATCCTTCCACAGTGGAAATTATAGTTTCCTTTTTTTCATGCTGACATTGCTATCCCTATGGTCGGTCTAGGACATGAAATCAGCAACATGAGGATCAGAAGATTGACTCAGCATACTTTGTGAAACAAACCTCTCTGTTTTATTGCCTCCTTCATTTCATTTGGTGTATAGGGGAGATTTCTTCAGCTGCTCACAAAACACAAGCCAACAGTGGCCTTATTTGTGTCCTGGAAATGCCGTGACATTTCGGGGCCTTAGGATAAAAGAGCGTAACAACAGCCGCATCATGGCTCTTCACAGGTTTATCTGGAACAATATCTTGACACTCACAGTGACCAGTAAAGAATGCTTGGGAAAGAATAGGGAAAACATACAAAGGCACTTTACGCTACTACTTTTCCTCTACATTTTTTCAGATGCCAGGAATTTGAAGTTGAGGAACTTTTTGAGCCAAAGACAGCATCTTTGTGTAGAATAGGCCTTACAGGATTTTTGCTCATTAATTTGTCTACTCACTGCATTAACCCCTGGAAGCATTTAATATCCACAAATAGGTGTAGCAAAGAATCCCACGGCTTAAGTATTTGTTGTAAGAACACCACATTCCTTTAGTTTCTGCTGAACCTGCCACCCACTACCTTCATTTTTTTCCCCTGTTTTTCTTTTAGATTGGAATCGGTGATCGATCATTCCATGTTCTCTGTAAGCATGCCATTTACAGCATTACAGAGTTTTGTCATGTTCCCTCTGTCATCTCTTTTCCAGGCTAAAAAGACCTATTCAGTTCGCCTGTTTCTCATCCTATAACTCTGATTATCTTTGTTGTTTTCCTCTGAACTTTATCTTGCTCTTCTGTACAGACATCCTTCCTCCTCCCCTCCTCCTGTAGTTTGCCAGATCATGTCCCGTGTCTTTTGAAATTTGGATACTAAACTATTAGGGTGGTCCGGCTTGTGCCTTTTCTCATTTGTGATACGATACCTGCCTGATGCTAGAAGGGCCATCAGTACTGCCTCTGCTGAAAGCCACTCTTACGTATGGATGACCACCTGCACTGCAATTAAACTGCCATGCAAGCATCCATAACAGTCCGTGCTTTTGAAATTACGTCTCGTCATTTCATGACAAGGTCAATATTTAACCTGAAAGATTATTACGTATGTTTGAGAAATATTAGCTCGAATCAAAGAAGAGAATAACTATGAGGCTGATCAGAAGACTGATGTATTTATGTTCTGCAAAGAGAGAAAGGGTTTACGCCGTCGAAAAGGACTGTAGGGGCTTATTACTTATTATTGGGGAAGGAAGGAAAGACCTGTTTATGCAGAGGGACTGCAGTGGAAAAACATTGAGTGAGTTGAATGAATTCTGGGCAAAGGTAGATTGGAAGTTAGATGAACTTTTTAAGTATTAGAGGAGTAATGTTTCTGCAAGTATTTTTGCAATGGCAGATGTGAGGGTAGGAACCTTAAATCGTTTTAAGATGATGCCCCAGGGAGGGGCAGAGACATTTGGCTAGCAGGTGCATTTTTGTTTCCCGGAGGCTTGGAAGGAGATTAATTTGCTGTTTCTCTGCATCTTATTTATGTTGTATTAATCCTCTGTGTCAGTGCAGTCACTGTGCAGTGGCTGTCTGCAGAGACAAAAATTTGAATTTCAGATAGCAATTTTGTGTTTAGCATAGAGAGCAAAACTGCATTTATCAGACACTTTTTGTTATCAACTCCTACTGTAAGGTGCATGTGCGCTCCCAGTACCACCTTGGTATGAGTGTGCTCTCAGCAAACTAAACTGATCAAAAAAGTTACCTTATTTCAGCTAAAACTGAAAGAAATATTCTTTTAATCCAAACACTGATAAAGAGATTGACAGTTTTGTTTCCAATTAATTGACTAGATCAGCATATTTTTCAATATATTTGGAAGACAATTCTTCTTGCAGAAAATACTTTCTTTTTCAGTTATCTGTGAGTGTAAGGTCTTAACGGCAAATCTGTTTCGGTTTGGTTTCGTTGGGTTTGTTCTTTCATTTACTAAGTAGTCAGGTAGGCCTTAAATAGCCTCTCATGCTACACAGTTGAGACGTCATCTCTCAAATGTGTTTGGAGACCTACAGTGTTCGTATTCAAAAATGATGTCGTGATCTCTTGCATACATAAGAACGAAAAATGTGCCTGTGGTCAGATGGGGAACGGGCGCTTTTAATTTTGAAAACAACATAGTATTCAAATATGTCATTTAAAGGCAAAAGGAAATGTATTTTAGCAAAACTGTCATTATTGAAAACTAATTTAAAATCTAGTTTATTTCCTTGTAAAAACAGACACAGCCATTCAGAATATTACCTGCAGTCTTGTTGTACTTATTGTAAATTTCCGTTTACTTTTCAGCCCCTGCTGCACTATGAATAAACCCTAACAATGGTTTGCAGGTGGCAAGACTCTGAGCATGTTTGAAAACATTAAAGATAGGTCACATACATTTTCTTCACTTTTCATTTATGAAAAGTTGGATTGATGGCTTCTAAAAGTCTTTTTTTGTGGAATAGTCCTTGTGACATTGATAGCTTGGTGACAAAAACAGAATTACTGTGACTCTGCTGTTTTAAGGTTAGAGGTATATTTAATATGCATAAGAGAAACCTCGCAGTTTTTAAACGCAAATCTTACAGCATTTCTTTCACTGCATTGACAACATTGCCTCTAAGCAAGCTTTTATCGAAATCAAGAAATTCCTTTTTTCCCTTTCTTTTCCTTTTTACTATTTTTTCATTCAGTAAGAATCTCCTTGGGTTAATATTTCTTTACATTGAACTCTACAGCCCTCTTAAACTAGACAGAACTCCTTCATAGTCCTTCAGAATGGAGCTTGGAGATGATTTGATATAACTACCAGTTCAGTGAATGCCGAATTGTCGGTGTTGCTAAACCATTGCAGGTGTTTCCAGCTGACCAATGCAAGGCTAGGGTTTGGTTAGGATATTGCTTTAAATGCCTCTCTGGTTAAGCACCATGTAAAATGTTGCCACAAAATACAAGAGTCGGCTAGTGTTGTGACAGCCTATGGAGCCCAGCAGTTTCCTTTTGCAGATGAACGGTCTGTACGTGGAGAGTAGTGAGGGTAGAAAAAGCTGGAGTGAAGTTATGAATACCCTGACCCTAGAGACACTTAAAGGCTAATGGCATTTCCAGGCAGCTTTTTCTTGCTTGCAAAGATGTCTCTGTTTCCTTTCGTGGTGCTGTTTCTTGGATGAACTGTAACACAGATATTGTAATGAATTAGAGCCAGCACAAACCAGTGAGATTAATTTACAAACATTGAAACCAGACAAAAACAAATTCACTTTTAGTGGAAAATAAAATATTTATTTTCTTTTTTGTTTCTTTTTAGTTGAATGTTTGTTTAATTTGCACAAGGGGGAAGTTGTTTGAAACTCCTCTAGAATAAGTTTGGCCTGATTGCCATTGTGTAATTTATATCCGAGGAGAGGCACCCACCCACAGACACAAGAGAAGCTTGTCCTAATGATCACCTTGTCTTTCGGGCAGGCCCGCTGGCGCAGGGCGGTGCTAAACAACACTTCTGTATGGCTTCCAAGCCTGTTCCTCCCGAAAGCCCAAACACAGCCCTGAGGAACCCTGGATCGATATACTTGTTTGAAAAGTAGGACGCGTAACAGCTTGTTTGATTCAAATTGCTGAGATATGTCAGGTAGGCCTTGTTTCTGCCTTCTCCAAAGATCAGCTAAATCTAGTCCTCCTGTGTTCCTAGCCCTGCACAAATGGGTCTCAGAGAAAGAGCCCTGAAGATTACACACACGTTGGTGTTTATACTGGAGGAAATATGCCCTTTGGTGGAGTAATTCCAGTTATTGGGTAATCCTGGCAGTTACCCCTGTAGAATCTTGTTAGTTATCATCTTCACCCATTTGGCCTCGGGATCTAAACAGATTTGCTGGCTGTTCTTCAGTGTTGCTCTGCAGTGGAATGAACATTTCACTTTAGTTAATATTGGCACCCAAGAAGGTCCGAGGAGGACGCAGACAAGGCTGAGGATTATAAGCTTAAGGGCTGCCAACTCTTCATCATTCCAAAACCATAACTCCTCTTGCCTGCTGACTTCACTTACATGATTTCCACAGCATTGCAGTGTAGGCCTTTCGGAATTATTTCTGTGTTCGCCTGTGACAGTCCAAATGCAGCGACACTGCAGCTGCGCTGCCAGCATCATCTCTGTGAGGAAAGGAAAGGGAAGCTTATAATGTCTGTAACTGAACCAAACTAGCAACAGAAATATTAATTAGAGAAAGCAGAAGGGAAAAAAATGTCATGCCTCGAGGTACAAATGGATTGCTATTCATGGGTCAGGATCGCTACAAGGGTAGCTGCCACGTCCCCCAGGGACCTAAACCCATATGAAACAGAACTCCCATGGAGAGGGAAAAGAGCAAAGTTTCTCTTTTTCTCGCTAATAAGGGAAATACAGTCTAAAAGAGGGCAAAAGGTTGAAAAATGTAGGGGAAACAGTCTATTAGCATAAATTTTGAGAAGCAAAATGTTCTCGGGGGAGACAGTAAATAATCACTCCACCTCACTGATCAGTGTGGACTATGGGGGAAAACTCTGAATATTTTTGTCTGACAAACAGTATCACAGTCATTTGGAGGCTGCTGGTTTTCCTTACAGTCATGTAAACACCTTCAGCTTCCAGGTGGCTCACAGGATGACCCAGTCAACTAGCCAGTTGGGTACAGAATATCCGTCATCTGAGTCATTTTGTGATGTCATAATATGCAGGTTATCTAAGTAGATGTGTGCATATATAGGTATATATACAGTTGTCACATTGTAAAATCCACACTTTGATAGACAGTCTACTTATTTAGTTGTATACATGTACGTAAGTAGCCGCTCCCATTCTGTTTCTTTGGGGCACGTAGCTTTGTCCGGCTTACACTCTCCCCTAATTTCTTCTCTCTTTAATGTTTGCAAAGTTGCATAATTGGATTAATTGTTTTTCTCAGATGCAGCACATCTTTTTAGCCCTTTACCACTCTAAATTTCTGCACTCATCTGATGGATAAGTCAGGCAAAATAAATTCGCTAGAAAGGTTTTTAATATAGTAAGACTTTTTGCCTTCAAGAGCAACAGTAGGAAGATTGTATCATCACTAAAAAAAATGTTAGAATTTCTTCTTTTCGGAGTGATGTAACACTTTCTCCTAACCACAGCAGCCTAAGTATTGGACTACAAAACTCTGGCATTACAGAGAGAAAAGCTATCTTATACATCTAGAAGTTTTCAAAATTCAGTCAGATTTTTCTCTATGTCCACAACTCTAAAAAGTAACATCCAGTTACTTGCTAGGTAAAGAGGAAGAAGTAAGGAACAAGGACAACCCTTGCTGATGTGAATTTGCTTCCCAATGATTTCTCTCCAAGGAAGGCTAGGCTGCGTTAGGAGGGTGAGCCAGCTTTATTCAGGTGTCACAGGAGAACATGGAATGACTCCTCGTCGGGTCAACGAGGCCAGGATAGGGCTATACCTTTGGATAAGGTTCTATTGAATTTCATCAGCAAACAGCGATTGATTTTTCTGTCACTAAATAGGTACTATGTACTTAGTGATTGAAGATCCTGTTTGCACTAAAAACAAGTCCAGAGGTGGAGATTCTTTGCTTTAAAAGATGTCAGGGCTCCTTGCTATAGTTGTAAACTGTTGTGGTTTCTTACTGCAGCAGACGTCGTTGCTCCTTCCCACCCAGCAAAACACGTTTAATATTAAACACAGCCCCATTTCAAGTTAAACCCGAATACAAGTTCCTGCAGACTGCAGGGGCTTACTTGGATTCAATACATCCATCCTGTGGTTAATCTCTCTTCACACGGGCAGCTCCCAGTGAAGGGTTGAAATAATGCACCTCTGAATCTAAAAGCGCATTTGCTCCGTACAAAGTGTCCCTGATGCTTCAGAGAGATCTGAACCGCAGGCATGCCTGGGAACCCCCGGCACGCACAGAGGTCACTGCTTCCCTGCTTGCCAGCCAGCCAGACTGACGCAGGAACACAGGTCCATCTTAACGTGGAATTCACCAAAAACCACGGCATATTTTTCAACAAGAACTAATTTTTATTGCATTATATTTAACTACATTATCATTTCACGATAAATCCACCTTTTAACATAAATATATTTTTCCAAATCAGAATAAGGAAAATTACTTATTCTATACGAATGATGACAGTATGTCATACAAGTAGACATAAAATATCTAAGCCTCTTCGGAACATTTACTGTTCCTTAACATCTCGTGTATAAATACCAAATAATTAAATGTAAACTCATTTAAAAACAAACAAACCAGCTAACCCCAACATGATCTGGTTAGAAACCAAAACAATCTCGGCATGAAACCCCATTTCAATTTCATGGAAATCCTTAAACTGTCTGAAGTACTGAATGGCATGAGACTTCAGGAGCAAGCTTTCGGTAATTTCGGTGCGTGGTGCCTTGCACAAAAAGATCCTAGGCATCCTGCAGTAAATGCTGTTAAGTTACAGTGGGGAAAAAAGATTTTGCAAAACGTTCTGAGCCCCAGGCTCACTGAGGCAGCAGATTGAGCATGGCAACACAGTACGGCGCTTGCTTCAACCAGTTTTTATTCCTGTGGAATCCTGGACGGGCACTAAAATGCTAAGCGCCAGGCAGCGCTCAGACTTTGCGATCTTGTTAGTCCTAGCGGAAGGATTACCCACTGTCACCAGCACTACCCATGCAGGCCTCTGTGTATCAGACTGCAGACATCTGCACGACGGTTTCCATGCTGGACCCATCTTCTTTTCGGGTGTTAATGCTATTTATAAGAACCTGTTGGCAAATAGTATTTGGAGAGAAGGAGCTTGCACAATGGCGGGGCTACTCAAATTGTGAGAACTGCAGCAAGGCCGCCAAGAGGTGCCTGGCAAAGCCTATGCTGTCTTATCAAACGGATTCAATCACTTCAGCTCGGTCAATAAATACATATGTAGGAATAGGCAATAATAAATAGGAGGGGAGGGCAGGGAAAGGAAGGGGAGAGTCTTAGAGGGATTGAACATAGAACAGCTGGTCTACAAACTCGTCAAAACTAGAGAGTCGGGCTATTATCTTCTTCCAGCATCTGTTTCCCAGAATCTTCTGACAACCACAGGTAGCTTCATTTGGAGACGCGTCTCCCCTCAGAGCTGGTTATGTGAACTGCAACAGGCAGAATTCAAATTATAAAGCTAGACAGGAAATCTTTCCTTATGTCTTCTTGCATGCCCCAGATAGTTAAGTCCCATGGGAGATGGAAAGATGCCTGACGGCGAGGGCAGACCACGCTGGCCCGGCACTACAGCTAAATTTGCATTTAATCAGGCACTTGCTGTGGATACTTTACCTGACGTGCAAGGTTTTGTCTTCCCAACAAAGAAGCCACTTCTTGGGCAAGTTTGTGGCATAACTGAACAGATTTCCCCATAGAAATCAATGGCAGAATGTGGCTTGTCATTCTTGCGACGCCCAGCCTGGCTTGGGACCCAGCCGAAAGCTAAGCCTGGCCTCGGCTGCTTCGCGGCGCTTGCCCCCATCCCTCCACGGAAACCGAGAGCTGCCCCCGGCAGGTACCTGCTGAGGATCCTGGCGACGATGACCTTGACCCAGGGCGCGGAGGGGTTCAGGCAGACCGACCGTCCCTGCTTCGTCGTGGCTCTGCGGGGCGAGGGAGGGGGTGAGGCCGGGGCCGGGGCCGGGACCGGGACCGGGGCCGGGGCCGGGGCCGGGGCTGGGCACTTACATGACCTCGGACACGGCGCAGTGCGGTCCCTCGGCGATGAACTCCACGCGGGCCAGGAGCCGCGGCGGGATCACCTCGGAGACGGTCCGCGGGCAGCGGCAGCGCAGCTCCCCGGCCAGCGGCGCACCTGGCGGGGGGAGGCAGCGCCTGAGCCTCGGCTCGGGGCCCCCCGCCTCCCCCCGGCCCGGCCCGGCCCGCCCCGACCCCCCGCGCAGCCCCCCCGGCCCGGCCCCGTCGGGCGAGCCCGCGGCCGCTTACCCCGGCAGAGCGCGGCGGCGGCGGCCAGGAGGAGGAGGAGGCGGAGGAGGAGGCGGCGGTGCGGGCTCATGGCTGGCGCTGGCGGCGGCGGTGCTGGGCGAGCTCTGTGCGGCCCCTTCGCCGCCCGTGCTTTTATCTCCCGCCGGGAGCTGTCGGGCAGGAGAAACGTGATTCACGCGCCGTCACGCATCTTTCTCTCCTCCCTGCGCATCCCCGGGCGGCCGCCGCTCGCCCTCTTCCCTGCCCGCGACCCGCCAGGTCGGCAGGGCACCGCCCGGCACCCGGCGGCCCGCAGGGTGCGTGAACGGGCGGCGGGGTCGCGTTCCGTGCCCCGGCCACCTTCCCTGCCCCACCGGTTCTGGCCGGAGGCGTCTGTTCATCCTGCTCCACTTACCGGGAGCCCAGCAGTGCCAGGGAACCAGGAGTGGGAACTCGTGCGGGATCAGACTGTCATTTAGACACCAGAATTTGAAGGTTGAATTCAGCCCAGCCCAAGTTTTCTTGAAGTTCATAAGCCTGAAAGATGCTAGTGGAAACCGAGACATAAAATCCTTTGTCTTCTGCATCCAAGAATAAGTTCGCATTTAATTTTAGCACCTGGGTTTCTCTGCCAAACATGCAGTAATTGCATTGCAGATTTAGTTGTTAGCTAAAAAGTAGACCCCTGAATGTTATGCAAGGTAGGGGTCCTCTCCAGCCGGCTGAAAACACGTCAAGGCTTAAAGTCTGCCAGAGAATCTGGGGATGCCTCTGAGCAGCAGGTGCAGCCCAGAGGTGCCGCAGCCATCCCACCCTTTCTTCCCAGTCTTTGGAGATCAGGCATTGCTTTATTTCAGTCCTCCAGTTTTTCTCTGGACTGCTGTTGTGCTTTCTGGGGCAGTGAGGAGTGATTCAGATTTTTCCCCTAAGATCTTTTCAAACGTGTATTAATTGTGTTATTTCTTTTTCCTTGGTCTGGGCAGCAAAAGAACCAATTTGGTATTAGGCGATGGATACATCATTTTTTTTTTAACTCGGGGAAGGGGAGATGACAACACAGACTGATTTATTAGTGCAGTGTCTGCAAGTTTGTAAATCAACTCTGCTTAATTGCAAAATATTCCCAGGAAGAGGGAAGCTGAGAACAGAGGTAACTTCGTGTTCACAATTAGCCCGTCAGGTATTTCCCTGCACGCTGACCAATCTGACTGCCTTGCCATTAATGAACTGACTTTTCTCCTCTTGGAGCTGGGTGTGAACTCTCTGATTTGGGCATTGCCAATGCAGTCTCCGTGGTTCTAGGTCCATCAGATCTGTGGGGCACTTGACTGTTTCTTGCTTTCTTGCAGAAAGTTACGGAAGCTCTAAAGTAACCAGGAGGGGAAGGTTTCAGAGCAGTGGGGTTTGTATTTCTCTCCAAAGTGCCTGCCTCTCATTGTGCTCGGTCTGCCAAGGGGTAGGGAGCGAATACCTAACTGCTACCTGTCTGTAATTCCTTCTGCCTTTTTCATGAGTTTTCTGAAAGAACTACAGATTCTAGCTCAACAGGTAAGCACCTACTATCAAACACTAGCCTGGATGCTAGTCCTTGCTCCACAACACCAAAACTCAGCTACAACCCTGCCTATTATTGTGGAATTCCCTCACAAGGTCCCAGGGGAAAAAATGACATTTTCATGCTGAGAATCCTGTTTCTCCAGTACAAAAATATTCGGAGTAGAACCTGAAGTGATATGCTAGGTGTGCCGGATGCAAAGGAATCACAAAGACATGGGCTAGCTTTAAAATGTAAGAAATACAGTCTCTGTGAACTGTTTTCTGAGTTTTTTTCTCCCCATATTTTGGGTTCACCCCAGCGCTCCGCCCCTTATATAAACAAATGTTTCCTGGCTTGTGGCTGTTTATAAAATACGGCATTATGTGCTGGCTTTTGTTTATTTGGGAAAAATCTTAACTATACTATCAGTTTGTTTTTCTTTTTGTGGCAATGTTCTGTGCAAACAGGCTTTCTGCTGTGGAACGCACCAGCTCATTATCAGCCTGGTTCTGAGTGCAGTGGTCTTGGATTTCAAGGTAAGGACTTCACTTTTTGGGTGAAGTCCTCATTGCACTGACGTCAGTGGCAACTTAGATGAAGCCGGCTTTTCATCGCTGACTTCACTTGTCACTTTAAGTAGACCAGGTGTAGAAGAACAATGGGGACTGACCTGAATTTTACCCCTTTTTTGAGCAATTCATGGAGGGCAGCGGTGGCTGAGCTCTTAGAAAATTGCTAAGGGTGGTGCGTTAAGGGCCCGTCTCGTGGAGGAAAAGGATTTCTCTGTTAGAAAGTGGCCAGTGCCTTGTGTCACGTAGAAATCTTCATTAACATAGCGTATTTCATTAGAGTAGCTACTTCGGTCTCATCCAAATCTCTCAGCAGGAATTTATGTCCAGGAATAGGCCGAGCTAAATGAAATATATCTCAGTATCAATGATTACATTAGTTTGGCAGTTGAACGTGCAAGTGGTAAAAGAGCAGTGGCACACTCCCCAGACAGTGAGATACTCCTCGGTGGGCCTTCTGTCCCATGGGTTTCAAACTATCAACTCCAGCAACAGGATCTTAAATTACATTGCTTTCCTCTGCCTTCTCAAACATCTGGAAAGCCGCTTCCCAGTCGGTCTTGTCGCCAGTGGGAGATTTCTTAACAAATAATCAAGAGGCCCTTAAAAAATAAATATGCTACCTTCAAGTAAAGCTATGCTTCATGTGAACTGGAAAAGTTTCCAGTTTCCACCTCCCTGTGCCGATACAGCCTTTCAAAGCAATCTCTTCTATTATTCTTCAGCTAGGAAAAATCCATTCACGTACATTCATTTGCCACTGACTGGTCTTGATGTGAGTTATAACATGATTCAGCATTAATTCAGCAGATACGCTCTTTTAAAGGGAGATCTGAGCATTGAGCAGCTCATAAAAACGAAATAATGATGTGTCGGGGAAGCAGAAACTCACTGCAGAAAGAGGTGAAGAACCTCTGAGATTGCTTCACCGTGCCAAAAAGGAAATACTCTTCAGTCATCAAATGTGGCTTGTTGACAAATGTGTAACATCTGCAGTGCTGGTGAAGAAGCTTTTTTGCTCAGTCATTTTCCTGTGATGTAATTAACCATTTTGTTTGACGTTCACAAGAACATTTTTTGATGGGCTAGAATGTCTTCATTCTCCTGACATATCAAACTCCTCAATAGCTGGCCTGACCTTTAGTCCATGCTAGAGTTTTGGAAAGTCCTGTGCAAATACCCACCATACCAGCAGACAGAGGAAACTCAAGACATATGGAGATTCAGAAAAATGTCTCATGTGCCCAGGAGCATTGCTCAGTCACTTCCCTTTAAGCTGTGCTGGGCTAACCCTACACATCTGGCTCCGTCAGGGTACACTCCAAGCAGTATTATCAGGTCTGTGTTTTAGAAAAAAAGGCAATAAAAAGTCAGATGAGTATGACTTATTCTGTCTCTGTCCCTGTGAAACACAAACACCTCGTGCTCTTTGCACTGGTGCTCAGAATGTCCTGCAACTATTCCTTTGCGTTGGAGCCAATACAATAATCTTTAAGGGAGGCTGTGACTAGGAGGTGGCTGAAATTATGAATATGTGATCCATGCTGTCACTTTTAGATAGACTCTCAACAAAGTTAAGAGGAAAATAATTCAGGATCATCCCAAAGGAATGAACTCTTCCAAGGATTATGCCCAAGGCAATTAGCTGAATTTTGCAAACGGGGTCAGCCCAACCTCCTGGCCAGAGTTTTCCGGCTACGGGGAGATTCCACTCCCTTTTCTAATTTACACAACCAGTTGGTCACACTTGGTCATTAGTTACTGGTGAGAGATGAGAGAGGCTGACTGGTCCACTGCCAGTTAGCATGATGAAGGGCCATAGGTATGCTCTCCTCTTGCACTGGTGCCTCCTGCAAGTAGGGATAAGAAAGGGAGGCAGATCAGATCATTTTCTTATGCCACTGAGTATGAATCAGGGAGGCCCAAGGAGAAGGAGTAACTTCAAAAGCATTTATCTGTGATGAGGTTAGTGTGTCAAGAGGTCTATTTGATGACACAAAGAGAACAAGAATGTGTGTTGTGGCAAAAGGAAAATGTGCAATCTGCACAGCTCATCCTGCCGCTCTGCATGGATGATATTTTTATGAAACTGAGGGAAGGCCCATTAACATTAACCTCACCTTGACACTGGCATGGTAGAGCTGAGCCTTGCTCCCTCTAGGTGAGAATTATTGCAGTGGATGATTAAGGTGCTTAAGCGAACAAGTAGCAGAAATGATTAAACTGATCTTCAATGGACTTCAGTTTTGCGATTGGATTCTCTGATGTCTAATTAGGGACACAATCCAACCAAGGAACTTCCCCCAATTATGGCACCCGTAACTTCTCTTTCTCCCTCTGCCGTAGGTTCTCTAGCGTGTTATGAAAGTGTGTTACGTGCTTACGCTGCAGTCTTTGCCTCGGTGTGAGCACAATGGTAACTTCTATGGCTACCCGTAGACTTTCAGAAAGCATCTAGAAAGTGAGTACCTTTGATCCCAGTACTTTGAAAATGGCCAACACTCAAAAGTTCCCAGGGGAACAATCAAGGCAGCTTCATCACATAATAGACTTTGTTTACTAAGAAAACCAGGCTAGATGCTGCCAAACAGATGTGGAACTGGATTTCAGCACTGTCCCACTCCCAGGCAGTCATCAAAACAATCATCTTAGCAAAATAGCTGTGCAGACAGACGATCCCCATGTGGTCTGTGGCAGCTACAGCAGGGGTAGTGTGAAAAGGACATCCAGCCATTCCGGTCCTATTTGAACGTGCCTGTACTGAGGGGATGGGGTCAGTGGAGGTGGAAAGAAAGATACTCAGATGAGGACAAAAATGCCGAAGTCCTGCTCCCACTCTCAACGTGAGTTAAGAATCACTGTCAAGCTTGTGTTCTCCTTCCGTTTGTCCTTCACAGTCTCTTCTGGGCACCTAGAATTGCCCCAGTAGCCAGAGGATTCCAAAGGTCACAGAGGGAGCAGTCACATCTCCTTGTTGCTCCACCAAGCAGCTTTGGAAATCTGCCCACTTCGCTTCTCTGTCGTGAACAGCCTGATCTCCAGCCTTTTTTGATGAATGTAAGCATGAGGAAGGGAGGATCGTGCCTTCCTCCCCTATTGCAGCAGCAGAATTTGTTTGGAGCAATAGCCTTGCAGCCAGACTTGTGTTAAGGCAGCGCACGTGTGTCTCAGACAGGGACAGGAGCCTCAGTCCTAGGCACTGTGCAAGCGTGGACCAAAGGGATCATTTTCCCCCAGAAAAGGCTTCCACAGCTGAGTCACAACAATGCCTGTGAACTGGGAAAGGCAACGTCAGGTGTTGCAAACAGCAGGTACTGTAGCACATCCGCACAACTCCGACTGCACAGCTGCAGTGTGGATTTGTATCTGGAACAACCAGGCAATTTGCAAAGCAAGTTCTGTAGATGCTTTAAATTCCACGTTCCCAACAATTTCCTTTTTATTAAGGAGAACGTCCAGCCCGATCATGTTTTTCGCAGAGGCTGGGAATTAACTTTATGAAGCCATCACAAATGTCGGCACGACCAGTATTTACGTCGGAGAGAGTTTGCCTGAGGATCAAATTAGCAGCAGGCTAATCAGGGCCGAAATAGGTAGCATCACCCTTGCTTTACCCACAGCCTCCTTTACGGTAGGTGAAATGATGGAAGCGTGTCAGTAGACAGAAAGAAGAGCCTCTTAGGCCTGAGAAACCCGAGACAATCACGCAGCTTCATATTTAAAGTAGCACCAATCTGTTATCGGCAATGAAGTTACATCATCTGACCTCCATGCCATCCAGATGGCAGTTTGCTGGCTTCTTTCAGCCTCAAACAGCCCGGTCTCGCTCCCTGCCCTTGGCCTCCAAGGGGTCTGCCAAAAGGTCAGGGTTTCTTCTCAGCCTCCCCAAGCGGCAGCACTAGCTCTTTTCAAGCACAGCAGGAGGGTGGAGGGTAAAATGTTTTCTTGTGACCTTGCTAAGAAAAGCTCTAAGCCATTTGGCCACATGAAACCTGTCCCTTCTCCTCATGTCACAAGGAACCAGAAACTGGCACAAATATTTAGGGGGATGTGTGGGAAAGCATTGTTTCATTGCCCCCCATCCTACTGTCTCTAGCCCAGCTCTCAACTTCTAGGTGATTGCAGTGAAATGGAAGGGAGGAAAATGGAGCCCTGGTGCTGCTTCCCCAGTCATTTAATTTCCCTGAAAATGGGACCAAATAAAAGAGGCTCAGCCCTACTGGTCTCAGTCTGGAGCTCCCAGTAAGGCGAAGGAATGCCGAGGACTGTAGCTGTGGAATGGTGAAAGTGTATCGATGGGCACAGCTCATATGAGCCACTGACTAAACCGCCAAGGTTTGGTGGTGGTAAGGTCCGTCTTTGATGTTAACACATGGAAACAGACAGCAGGCAAGTGTATCTAAATGTTTGTTTTTTAAAAAGCAAAACTCTCTAAGTAACAAGGGGAAACTTCTTAATTAGGAAACATAGTAATAAAACCATCAGAAAATATCTTCCATTTGATTTACAGGAACCTACTACAGTTACTGTGGATGCACGATGGTACCTCAACACAAGAATTATACATATGTAACTTTGAGGGTTTCTTCAACATCTTGGAAAACGAGCAGATGCACAGAAATCATATGGTCTCACCACGATGACATTTAAATACTAGTATGTAAAAATGCTTTAGATCCCTCTTCTTTTTAATTTTCTGCTGGACAGAAACATGAAGAGCAGAGGAAACTGCATACGCACAATTCCAAAAGGAATTTGGACTAGAATAAATAAACATCCGTTAACACAACAGCATGTTCACTTACATATAACTTCATATAAATCATGACATTATGCCATACAAAAAAAGACATCGCATGTCTGAGGCTGCAGGGAGCTCCCTCAGCTCCCTCAAAACGCGCGCGCACAAGGTAAGCAGTGCTGTGCGTGCCGGGACTTCTGGCAGGAGAAGGGAACTGAAGTCGCTGGTGAGCTGAGTTAACCTTTGGCTCCGGCACAGCGGGCTGCACGCCTTTCCCGCAGTGGCTGGGAAAGCTTCTTTCGGGCACAAAGCCACACCACATGCAAAACAAACCAAAGACGCATTTGGGGAGGCAGCAGCTCCCTTCTCTGCTCAGAGCTGCTACATAGAATAAACGTTTCTATGTCAGTTACTCGAGTCCTTACAAAGGAAATACACCTCTGTGCTGATGCTGAAGCCTCAGCAGCCGTTTGCTGATGCCAGAGCCCAGGCAAATGTTTTTCTGTAAGAGAATTCCAGATGTTCCCTGTATCTTTTCTCCTGCACAACACCCCGAAAGCAAGGTTTTAAAGGCAGTAAATTACTGCAGCACTTAGAATTGTGCTTCTCAGACAATGTCCAAATTAAAATACATCTTACACAGCACTTGCAGTATTTAAATAAATACAGCCAGACATCATTACATTAAATAAAGTCCTCGGTGACTGAGGCTGAGCTCAAACGCAGTGCACTGCAAAAGACAGCCCCCGAAGCCTCAGGCTTGGCATCATCTCCCCTGCGGCGAGTTTCCTTCCCCTGTCAGTTTTTCTGTGTTGAGCTGAAAGCAAAAAGCCAAAAAGAAAGAGGTCAGCACCGCCTGCCGCCACCTGCGAGCCTTCAGCTTGCTCGGAAGCGGGCTTCGGGGCGGTGAACGAGGCCCCCCCCGGCGTTTTACCGGGGGACTCTGTGCCTCTGCTGCAGCCGGGGCCGCCCCGCTCCCGCCGGGGACGCCCCGCGGCGGCGACCGGAGCGGGCGCGCTGCCCCCGGCAGGTACCTGCTGAGGATCCTGGCGACGATGACCTTGACCCAGGGCGCGGAGGGGTTCAGGCAGACCGACCGTCCCTGCTTCGTCGTGGCTCTGCGGGGCGAGGGAGGGGGTGAGGCCGGGGCCGGCGCCGGGGCCGGGACCGGGGCCGGGGCCGGGCACTTACATGACCTCGGGCACGGCGCAGTGCGGCCCCTCGGCGATGAACTCCACGCGGGCCAGGAGCCGCGGCGGGATCACCTCGGAGACGGTCCGCGGGCAGCGGCAGCGCAGCTCCCCGGCCAGCGGCGCACCTGGCGGGGGGAGGCAGCGCCTGAGCCTCGGCTCGGGGCCCCCCGGCGCCCCCCGGCCCGGCCCGCCCCGACCCCCCGCGCAGCCCCCCCGGCCCGGCCCCGTCGGGCGAGCCCGCGGCCGCTTACCCCGGCAGAGCGCGGCGGCGGCGGCCAGGAGGAGGAGGAGGCGGAGGAGGAGGCGGCGGTGCGGGCTCATGGCTGGCGCTGGCGGCGGCGGTGCTGGGCGAGCTCTGTGCGGCCCCTTCGCCGCCCGTGCTTTTATCTCCCGCCGGGAGCTGTCGGGGAATTTCCCGGGCGCAGAGCGGAGCCCCGGGGGGTGTGTGCCGGGCTGGGCTCCCCACCTCCTCCGCCTCGGGCTAGGTGGGGCGGCCGGGCCGGGCCGTGCCGGTCTGGAAGCCCCGGTGGCCCCTGTCCCCCGACGGGTGTCGGGTGCTGAAGGAGCGGGGCAGGGGGAGAAGGTGCGGCTGCTCCCTGCCCCGAGAGGGTCTCCGCACGGCGGCTCTTTCGGGTACGGGGAAGCCTGGCACTGCACAGTCCCGAGGATCGCTCGGGGTCTGCGCAGGACCTCGAGGAGACTCACCCCATGCTCTGGAAGGAGCTGAGCCTCTTTTGGGGGGGATCTCGGTTTGCTCTCAGTTAGTCTAGGTGCAGGGTGCTGAGCCGAAGGAGGGTTTGGGCTCTGGAGCTTGCCTCGCTGTCTAACCCCATGCAACTACACACTCTCATCCAGTGCGGGTTGCTCCCCTGAGCACCCCTTTCTTCACCTGCCTTTTGAAAACTGCAAATCTGTTTTTCCTGGGACCAGGAGACGCTCAGATTTCCATACCTACGCTCCACTAATACAAGCCTTCTATTCCACTCCTGCACACAGATAGGTCACTCTCTTTGTCTTCATGACTATCGAGACATTTTGCTAACTTGTTACAATGCAGCAAAAAAAAGGACTTTTTCGGGGAGCTTTCAAAGGAAATCGGATGCAATTTTTCTGAGCTTTATTTACACGTGGGTTTAGTTCAATTATGGCCAAAGCACTTTCCTTTGCAACTCATTTTGGCATGAAGTAGGATTTTGCACGTCCTTTTTTTGCAGCCGATCCTTTTCCTCTCTTCCACAGGTACTTGTGAACATGAGTGGAGTTCAGCAAATCAAATTGTTCCTGGGTCAGGCTGCCACGTGTCTTGCCCCAACAACCCGAATGCCTTATGTATCCCTAAAGCTTCTAAGTCAGTTTTTTTGTACCAGGTGTCATGTGTTGCTTTATGACATTTATGGCTATGCAGGAATTTAAGATTTGCAAGCGCATTCTTAGATCTCCCTCCCCCTGCAACTTTCTAATCTTTGTTGATAAATATTTATTTGCTGTAGAATATACATCTGAAACTTTAAACGCTAATGCAAAACCAGATAAAATGAGTCAGATTTCAGTGAAACATTCCTGGTTTGGGAATAAGAAATCTGCTCATGAATCATTGTTACAATGACTTGAAACCAAGCATGTTATAGTGACTGTTTTGAACTGGCTTGACTTGATTTTCAGGGAAAAATTGACACTGTTTCCTTATAAGAAGACTGTCAGCACAGAGGTAGCTTCTTGTAACTATGTAGATGATATTTACTTTTTTTTAGAGACAAGCTGAGTAATTATTGTATTATAATGACATTAACGGGACAGAATAGGAATTAACTGTAGGTAAAACTATACCGTTAGGGATGCCAAGATGAAAAGCAAAATAAGGTGATTTTTGAAATGACAAGGATCACAGTACAGTAATCCCATTAGAAGATTTACTGTCTGAAAGCAAAACCAAGTCGGGACTCAGAACAGGTGAGATGTAGCAGGTGAATCAGTCCTAGCAAGAGCTTAATTAGGCGGCGACCTAGTGGTACGCAGAGGCTCTCATTCCTGAGCTTTGTCCTCTACAGATCAGATAGTTCATATGGCTGCTGGCTTAGTCCCTCGGGAGATCAGCAGTGCAGGAAAACTGTATGTCATAAGCAAATGGCGATTGCCCAATGTAATCAGGAAATATCTAATGACTACTTTGCACTCCTTTCCAATTGCAGTTTGGTAGTGACATCTTTGGAAGCTGTTGGCTAGTAGCTTGGTCTTAAGGGGAAATTACACGATCAGGATGTCTCTCTGTCCTGCTCTGTTATTTCCCCCCCTTCCCAGTTTCACGCCTCCAGTAAAGCTTGTATAATTTGGCCAGCTTCAGAAAGAGTTGATTTTTAATGAAAATGAATTTTCCAGTGATGTGTATACGAAGTAGTGCATAAAGCTAATGCGTCGTAACTTGGGCTTCCGTCTTCAAGACAAAACTTTGTAGCAGAGATGCTCTTCCAGGCTCTATTTTTGCAGCCTGACGCACCCTTCTAAGCAGTAATAGTAGTAGTAGGCCCCAGTAAGTAGCGTTGTATGGGTTTTTCTGAAGCCAGTAGAGTGGCAATTGAAGAGATTGGAGGCAGGGAGAGGCAGGGGCATGCTTTGCTTGAAAACTAAGAGAGATTCCTTAAGAAAACCGTAAGAAACACTGGTATTAGGAATGGACAATTGCCCACAGGTGCTTAGGGGCAACCACTAAGCAGAAAAGTTAGGAACCTTCCCTGACATCCCTTGAGATCATAGGGATGGAGCCACCATTCCCTCCACAAGCATTGCAGTGTGAGTTCCCGGCATGGCTGCCTCAAGGAAGTGCGTGTTCTTTGCAGGACAACACTAATGAAAGCAGATTTTATTTGCATATGTGCATTACTATATTGATAGGAACACACACACTCGAGTGACCTTAATCTATGGAAGTCAGGTGCCCTATTCCACCCTCATAGACCTCTGTGTGTCCATAACTAGTTTTTTCCTAAACATAGCCCTCACAAGCTGACCAGCAAAACTGAAGTTTACGCTGTATTACCAGGAAGAAGGATTAGCTCAGCTGTAGCAAACTGAGGCAATAAACAGTTAGGATGATGCACAGGTAATCCGGTGCAGGTCACAGAAACTATCATTAACAGATCCATCTCTGAATAAACATGGAGAGCAGATCTGTTGAGTAAGAAATTGTCACGCATACAGAGTCAGATTACGTTTTGTTCTTGGACAGTACACGTGAGTAAGGGCAGTTTATGAGACAGTGCTTGGTTTTTTACATGGGTGACTGCTCACAATATCTGAACTGTCAGACTCATTCCACAGCGGTTACTGCTGAGGAAATTCCAGAAGTCGTCTCCTGGGGTCTGAACTGTGAGGCTGTTTTGGATGTGGAGCAGCAATGTGTGAAACTCAGCAGTCAGCCCTCCAGCAGAGGCTTGTGTTGAGCAGTAGTCAGAGAGGTTGTGAACATGCTGAGATGCAGTAAGCATTACAGAGCTTGATCCTGTGAGTCAGTACTCGCGCAAACAGGCCTGGCACAAGGGAAGTGGGAATCTCAGGGAGTATTTCAGAAGGCAAGGCCATCTGCCTGAGCAAGCTTTGTACCTGCAGACTTCCAGATCACCTCTAGCTGGTGGGTGGGCTCTCTTCAGCCCCGATGACAGCAGTAACAAGGCTGAGCTGGGTTCTGCCCTTTCCTCTGGCTCCCCTCACCACCTTTGGCACATTTCCCTTTAAAAGTAAGGAAAAGGCAGGGAACAGATAGCATCACGTCAGCCAGAATTTAGAAAGCTGAGTTCTTCCCTGCCTGCTGCCATCTCTCTTTCATTATAGATAAGTCTGTCATGCATTGGCTGCAGGTGGTACAGATGTGCTTGCGTTAAATTAGTTATCAGGAGCAGTGTCGTCAGTACAGCTATGACAGAACTCACTAAAGTGCTTGTGTTTGCCTCGGTGAAGTTACCATTCCAGTTACCCACCTTAGCTTCTTTGGTCAGAGCTGCTGCGTGAAGATACCCTGAAATCCCTCAGTGTCATTAGCGTGAGCCTCAGGGTTACCGGAGCATAGAACGCCGTCCCGGCTTAGGCGGGCCCCGAGGAAATGCACACAGAGAATTGCTAGCCACATGACTTAATCTTCTTCATGTTATCCAGTTGTTAATTCATTAAACGCAGGAAGTGATTCCGTTGCTTTGTTGCACGCTTTGGCCGCTTGCCTTGCCACAGCAGGTATTTGGCTTGGCATCTGTAGCGAGAGCATGCGGTCACTGCTGGCAGGCATAGAAAAGCTAAAAGACAATTGAACAAGAGACAATGTCTCTTTCATTTCAACAAGTGAGGACTTTTCCTACCTGCACAAAAATGAGTTTGGAGGATACGTTCCAGATGCAAGTCTTAGGTCAACTTTTTATCATTGCCTAGAAACCGTTTAACATGGGCAATCTGAGGGGGCAGGGGTAGTTCCTAACAAGTGCTTCCTTCAGTGCTTTGATTAGGAATGAATTATGTTCTGATTTATAAGAGCGTGCTAGAAAAATGGCAAGTCACTGCTACCTACTAGTGTCTGCAGTCAGAGGGTATATACTGCTGATATCCCCTCTTATCTTTATTATTATGTTACCTCTTTTTCTATACCAATGCCATGTTTCATCGTATCCCCTAGCTATGACAGGGTGCTATTCCCCAGCGCCTGTGACTCCGCATGTGGATCCAGCTCGGTCATGAGGCACAAACATGTAATCATCTCTGCTTTCAGGGAGCCAATACTGTGGCTTTTCCATCTCCCGGAAGATTTGCTGGAGGTTGTAGCCAAATTTCAATATCGTGCTACAGTTTTGTGCAAATTATGTTTTGTATCTATCAGATGTTTTATTTGCTTGAACTTCCTTGTGTATTTCTCTAGTTTTGAACTGTTTCCAGTCCATATTCCCTTGTAAATAATGCCCGAATATATAAGAAATACAAGTGTCCCATTGTGCAGCTTGTGTCACGAAGGATCTCAAGTCAGTTTTGTCAGCTACGTCGTGGCACACATCACACACTGTTGTGCGCTTGTTTCTTTAATACCTTTTGAGATGTTAACACCTGTATTTAGAATGATGACCTATACCAAATGATGGTCAGTATTTTCTGGCCTTTCTGGATCTCCACCTAATTTTAACATTCTGGAGTTGTTAGGTCTGCCTTTTCCCCTCAACGGAGTTGGAGGTTCTCCTTTACCTGTGCTCGTTGGTGACAATAAAAGCATGAACAAACACACTGTTAATAGCTGCAAAGGAATGTGTTTGTGTTACTCAAATATTACCTTAGCAGATATAAAGGGTTGGCTTTGACATCTGTTCGTTTGGCAATAATTTCTCCGTTTCTCAGTTTCAAGTGCCAACTTACCTTTTCTGAGCTGGGTAATGGGATTGTAGTTACCACCACACTGTGACCTTCCTTTGTGCCGCTCCCGCACATACAACAATTTCAAACAGCGCATGAATTGACTGGCTGGTGGTAGACTGACCGGTTCTGGTATTTTATACCTAACATGTAAGGGCAAGAGTGGCTTCATTTTGAGGGTGGGAGTAAATTGTTCAAGCAATTTGTTCTGACCCCCACTGAGGGGGAAGAACCCCCAGGCTTTTTAGGGGCAGGCGTGATCCTGGATACAGATTACAACTGGGTGACTCCTTCCGTCCCCACATAGCTGCTCAGGTGATAAGCCTTTAAGGTCGTCACGAGTCCTGAAAGGCATAAATACCTCCTCTTGGTTTTACCAGCAGCTGAAAATGGTCTGCATCTTGTGAGCTTCCTGCAGGTTTTTGCCTGTGGATCTGTAAAAACATCTGGAACAGCTCTTTATTCAGAAGGTGGAGTGGATCTGTTGCTGTGGGCTGTTAGGTCCCGCTTGTCTGCCAAAAGCGAGCAGGTTTTCTGATTGCTGGGGCAGATCTTGGTTCTATGGTTTGCACATCAATTCAGGTATAATTGTACTGAATATGCAGCTGGCTGCTGCTGCTTGTGAATCTGGCTCTAACATCTGACAGCAGGACTTAACGCTTTGCCAGTGCCTCGTACAGGCATGATGCAGCATATCCTGCAACAGTTGACAGTTCTTCCAGCGGTGTTACCTAAGCATGGGAGAAAGGCTGCAGAGCCAGCAGTGTGTTGCCGTTGTGCTGATACTTTCTGGGTAGTAATATTTTGCAGTGGTGGGTAGAAATGATGTGAGGCTCCCCAGGGAACATGATCAAAAGACCGATAAAAAAAGTGGGGTTTATTTCAGTTTGAAAACTTAAGCCCGTATTTTCAGTTCAAGCTGAAGTCAAAACAAAGTCCTCCCATCCTTATACTTTAAGCCTGATAGCAAACATTTCCCTCACCTGGGAAATGAGCAGTTTCAAAGTAAATACATAAAACTTTGTTACATCTGCAAATAGTTGTAAGTAAAGCAAGTATGAGCCTCTTCAAAATGAACTATTCACCCACTTAAAAAATGAACTATTCACCCAATAAAAAAACCTAACACAAAACCCCAAAACAAACAAAAAAACCCCAACCAAACCTGGGTTAAGCCAATTTCAATCCAACTAAGTTTTCAGGTTCAGTGGAGGTAAGTAATTTTCGAGGGTGTGATTTGGATAGTTGTGGTCTTTTGGTTGAAGTGTTGACATCAGTTGAGAAAGCAGTGACACGACACTGGTGACCACATGAAAATGGGAACACTAGTTGGAATCATCACAAAATCTTTGAAGTCTTCTCTTATGACGCTCACGCTTTAATCCTCTATGTTACTTTCATTGGTTGTGTTGCAATGAAGGAAAAGTGAAGAAGTCATACTCGACTTACACCCTAGAAGATAAGAAACCTGTCATCTCAGGGAATACTTTCTTAAAGCACTTTGAGTGCTACGCACAGGTTCATCCTTCAGCAAGTTTGGGCTCTGTAGTAAAATCAACTAGGTTGTTCCTGGCAACAAAAAACGCCTGCTGTTTAGTTGAAAGGAAGGAAAAAGTAGTATTGATAAGCTTCCCCATGTTTATATACTGAGCATGATGCCATATGGTGTGGGATATCCTTGGGGTCAGCTGGGGTCAGGTGTACGCAGCTTCTTGTGCCCTTGGCAGAGCAGGGGAAGCTGAAGAGTCCTTGACTTAGTATAAGCACTACTTAGCAACAACTAAACCACCAGTGTGTTATCAACATTCTTCTCATCCTAAATCCAAAACACAGCGCTATGCCAGCTACTGGGAGGAAAATTAACTCCATCCCAGCCAAAACCAGGACACAAACCAAAAGAGGAACAATAGGTATTCAAGAGCTCTCCCTTCCAAGGTTCAGCAAAATTAGAGCACGTGGAAAAAAGCATCAGATTTCTGTATCAGCTTTTCAGAACTGCATCAAGCCACATGTACTCAAGCATATACTCAACAACTCTATCCCAGCCAAACCCAGGACAACTCTTGATGCTTGTTTAGCCACCTGGATCTCCAGGTCTGGCCCCTTCACAGGGCCATCTGCTACTGTCCCAGCAACGTAACCTTTGGGAGGGTCAATGCCAGACCGTTCTGGGAAGCAGTTAGCACAGCAGGACTAGTTAGACAGGGTACTGGTGCTGTCATGATTGTGCTTGGATTTGTTAAGAATACTGAGATCATAGCATTGCAGTTTGTAACTTGTTGGGAGGTTGTCCCAGGATTTTGATGCAAGGAGGTACGATTTATTCTGACCACGAGGGAGTTTTTGCTGTGCGAGAAGTAACAAAAGGGTTAATAACTTCTAGAAGCTTCTGCTGGGTGAAATGATTTTGTGGAAGAAACCTTAGACTTTGGGCTTTAGGTTGTTCAATCAGTACTGTTCCTAACTGTAGGCATTAGCGTCTACATCTGATGCAATAGAAATTTGGAAAGGTAGAATCATAGAATCGTTTAGGTTGGAAAAGACCTTTAAGATCATCAAGTCCAACCGTTCCCCTAACCCTGCCATCCCACCACTAAACCATGGGCAATTCAAGACAGGAGCTCTTTTTGTCAGTGAAATTGCTGAGTAAATGTACTGTTGACCACTTTCCTTTTTCACTCAGCCAATGTAATAGTTTTGCAATAAAAGCAATTCCAAACTAAGTCTGGTGTAACAGGATGAGAAGCCTATCAGGCTGCACCTCTGGACTTCTATGGAGACTTGGCCAGTCCTGTATAGCTTCAAATTTCTCCTTGTAGTGGAAATCCCCTTCTCACTGGTTGTTCTTCTGGGGCAGATTACTTTTTTTTTTTTTTCTTTTTGAATCGTGGTGTCTCTGACCAGCAATTTGGTGATTTCTAGTCTAAATGAAAATGTACTGTCCCCCACACTTTTGAGGAGAAGGTAATTTGCCCATCTTCTCCTTAATTTCTGCTCCATTCTGAACTGGCAAGTCTGCATCTAGCCTTGCTGCTCACAGCAGAAGTTTAATGTTTGCTCTTCCAAAAAAAAAAAAAAATGTTTTCACCTCTGATCGCACACTCTCTTGCAGTTTTCTTTGGAAGACTTCCAGCCCCTGCTTTAGAACATCATAGCTTATTTTGAACCTGCTCCATCTCTTGGGTTTCATAGTCTCACTCTCTTTTGATTTTGATTGCTTTTGTCTGTTTTCTTCCAGCCCCCTTCCAGCAGAAACGCTAGCTGACAGTGTATCTTCTTTCCAAACTGAATCTACTTCTCACACCAGTGTCACCCTGTCTTGTTATTGGTGATTAATCAAAATTTGGGGGTTCAAAGTGCTTTTTCAGTCAGAACAAAAGATTTGTTGATAGAATTAGGTATTATTCATGTAACCCCATATATTTATTATAATGGGCAAAGCATTCCTTTCTTAAGGAGCCAGGTATAGTTTCCTCACTTCAAATTCCTTTTGTCCAGCACCTGGCAAAAGTCCTGTCTCAGAGGTTTTTTGTACTGCACTAATTCCATCTGCATTGTTTGCGAGGTTCTTGCGTGCTTGCCTGCCTGTTTTCCCTGCCGGGTTTCTGCATGGGCTCCCTTTCCCCCGCTGATGGCCAGCCGGGCAGGAAATGTTCGTGCAAAGCCAGGTTTGAGCTCCCACAGCTGCTGCCCACAGAGCTGGGCTCAGCCTGCAGGCAGCCCCAGCCCTGACTGGGGCACGGTGGAGTGGCCAGCACAGTCCCGTTGCATAACTTTAACTAAACACTGGCAAGACTCTTGCTGTGTCACCAGAGGATTGTATGAGCCTAAAACAACTGTTGGGGTTTTTTTTTGGTCTTAGTGCTCTGACCTTAATCTAAACCACAGAACAGTTCTTCGAGGCCTGTATTTCAGCCTTTCTTTTGGGTGGTATTTTCTGAGTGTTTCTGTGTTCTTGCACCCTGTATTTAGATTACAAAATGTAAGAGACAGTAATCTCCCAATTACCTGCATAATTACACTTTGAGCCCTGTACAGGCCAGACGTATTAGCATTTCCCACCCTGAACCAGGAGATGTGACTGTTGAACTCCAACCAGTTCGCCTCTGAAGGAGGATGAATGATGTCTTGCTGTCACCACCTACTGCTGGCTCTTTCCTGTACATTTTCTTTAACAGGCATGAGTTTCCTGACAGCGGGGAAAAACAATTAAACAAAACCAAAACCCCTGCACGTCTCCAACCAAAGATTTGTTTGCCAACACCCTGCATTTGGGTGGGCAGTCTCTGAGAGGTTTCCCGCATTGCATCAAAGAAAGAGTAATAGCAAAGCTGGTGGGGTGCAGAGGGATTGACAGAGAACCATCGTCAGAGCCTTCAGCGCAAGGGGCGGAGTGGTAAGCTGCTGGGTGGAAGGGCTGTGTGTTGTTTAAGATACAGTGGCACACTGTCATGTGTTCCACGGGTTGTCCTCTCATCAGTTGTACAGTTCATTTTTCGTTATGCATTTAGTTTGAAGACACCGTCCGTTTGCTCTAGGAAGTCTCTCTTGCATAATTATTCAGAGAAAGGTGACTAAATGCTAGTGAGAGCTCTTTCCTGTGTCCTGTGTCACTTCTGTTATTCTTTCTCTATTCTCCTGTATTTTACTTGGAAGTCAGTTCCGTCTTTTTCCTGGATGACCTAGGGGGACTTTGAGAATTTACTTCCAAGTAGGAAATGCTCCCCAGATTTCATTTCTCGGGGACATGCAAATAAGAGGTTCCCATAACATATGGAAAATAAAAAGCTGCCTGCCTCTGCAGAAGTAAGAGCAAGAAGCGGTCAGCTTCCCTGCTTAGTCAGTTCCAGTGGGAAGAATGGCCCGGGAACTTTTAACTTCTTAGCTGCAAAATCTTCACAATTTTTCTTACTGCATACTGGGTGGATCCTGGGGTGCCTGTGAAGCCTGAAGCAAACAGATATATTCCCCCAAATTTGTATCTCTTAGGTACTGTGAGCTTCCAGTGAACTCTGGCTTGCTAGGAAGAGTTCAGCTGTGCTCTTGTTTCTGATCAGCTGAGTTCATAGCTGGAAAACTGAGTGCTACTTAAACAAATAACGGATGCACACAAACAAACATAGCTACTGAACCCTCAGCGGCATGGCATCTGGAGAGGTATCCTGAAGACAGGTTACAATTAATCATATTAGATTTACAGTAAATTCTAAGGACAGTGACAACCGCAGCTAATTGCATTTTCCAACTGACTCGGTAAACACGTTTTAGATCTTTCTGTCTCAGTAGATAACAATTAGATGCAGACGGTATTCGAGATGGACTAAAAGCTCTCTGCTATGTTGCAGAGTACTAAAAAAAATTGGCCTGTCTTCTCTCTTCCAGATGCAAAACATGACTGAGTGTACTCCTGAGATCTTTAGTGATCTCAAATATTCTGCTTTTAAATAAGTACACAGGATCTTTATTTCCTTGTGTCATATTTGATCTCTAGCAATGCTGCCAAGTATGTTTAACTTACAATCTTTTCACCCCATAGGACCTCAGAAAAACAAAAGATAAGTTTTTCAAATTTTTTTCTGTTTTCAAAGTGCCTTCCTTCTGGAGTTCTGAGCTTACATGGTGACTTATAAAACTGCTTAATGTTTGGGTTTTTTTTTAGCAAGTGGAGGGGCCAGATCTGAGAGTTTTCTAGGGGTCAGATCTAAAAGCAGGATTTCACAATGTCCCAGATTTTAGGCCTTATTTTGAGGTGCCCAGTTGTCTCCTTTCACAGACGCTGAGTCCACGTGCTCAGGCTTCTGGTTTCCAGGGCCAAGTGAACACATTCTCATTTGTATTCTCCCCCTCAAAAGACCAGTTTCCCTTCATAGTTCATTGTAGAACCTGCTGTTAGCCTACTGAGACCTGCAAATAACATTACCAGTTTTTGTGCCAAGTGACAGACCTAAATTCATGGTTCAGGGAGGTAAATTTAGGAAACAGGAGAAAGTTGCAATGTAGTCAGATATTACTTTGGTGAAATCGTGGCTTACAAAGAAAGCACAAAGTTTGCCATGATGCTAGAAGCAAAAGATTTGTTTACACTATTTTTTCCAGACATCACTTAGCCCAGAGTGTCCCTAGTGTTTTCTGAGGAATGTATTCTCCATGCTTTTCTTGGCTGGACGTACGTATATCCTGCCTCATTTCCATCTCCAACCTTGTCTTCCTAGTATATGGGAAAGAGACGTTTTTCAGCCTGGTGCCTGATCCTGTTCCCTGCGTGTCCAGGTTTCTTTCCCATGGAGACCAGGATGTGGCAGGGGATGATGAAAATCCAGCTGTTGTCCTGTCAACGAGTTGGGATGCAGCTGAATCATTTGCTCAGCTCCAAGAGTTGGGGAGTGCTCTCAAAACCGTCATTTTAGCTGGAGCTGCTGGGAATGGGTTTTATCCAGTCTGGCTTCAGTCGCTTTACTTGCGTGTGCTTTGCTTTACATGGTGAAATGGGCTTTTGTTTTGCTGCTAATTTTTTCATCTGGAAAAGATATTACTTTTCTATGAAAACTATCACTAATGAAAGACAGTGATTATATCTGTTAGTTTCAGTATGATTTAACCTTAACCCATGATTCTGTATATACTGTATTTACTCACCATCATTTGTCTTCTGAATCAGTATCTCAGAAGCCACATGGAGATGTGGTGCGATCTTGATGCCGCCCATAGATGCTATTCTTATAGTCCTTCTGCCATTCCTCCTGGTGCGTCCACACCCAGACATTCCCCTTCGTTCTCTATTCAGACCAGTTTTAATGTTTGTATCACAAGCCTGTGCAGCGTGAGGCAACCAGTGGTACGAAGCTGCGTGTGATGAAGAAATCCTCATGCTCATCTAGAGCTCCTTGCAGGTTACGTAAGTTTTTCAGGGGTCAGTTCTCACGTGTTGTTTCTGTGGTATTTGCAGGGCTAACCGCAGCAGTTATGAGAGCCATTGGTGCAGCAGGCGTAAACAGGAATCCAGTCCTGGTCTTAAGCATCAAGGGTGGAAACATCCCAGAACACGCTTGTTTTGGCTAGGTAAGTACACACTTGGAGGCTAGTTCTGCGTGGAAGCAAGATGTCTGTGGATTAAATAAATCAAGCAAGTCTTGCTCATAAAGCAAGTTTCATTGTTTGAAAATAAATATTCCCAAGACACAGATCACCCAAGGTACTTGGATATCTACTTCCTATCTACATAAGAGGGCTAGGTGTCTTGACAGACTTTGGACAATGGATCACAACTGAGCTGCTGGATCTGTCCAGCAATCTAGCCTAACACTGTGAAAAAGGTTTTCAGGGATTCCTAATGCAGAAGGCAAGTATCCCATCTATAGCTGTGTAGATGGCTGCAGGTGGTAGGAGCCTCAGGAGCAGCAGGAATATCCACTTGTGCAAACAAGTAGTGGACAGCTATCATCAAGGTGGTGTATCATCATGGTCATTTTGCCCAGCAAGGGCCTGGAGTTGCCCTGTTTCCCGTGAGAATGTGTGACACAATGCAGGAATGCTCAGAAGAAGCAGGGCTGCCCTTTGATACCCGTCTTCAACCGACTACTGTGAGATGGCGTGAAACCAAAGAGATGCAGGGGAAATTGCTGCGTTTCTAAACAAGCTGCTGATTATCAGGCTCGGCAGTCAGAATTGCCTGTCCCTGGGGTAGGCACACACCTGGAAAGTATTTTCATTGTGGTTTGGGGTGGAGCAGTGTCTGGACAGATCAGGGGTGAAGATGCAGTACTGGCTGTCTCAGGTTTTCACTTTTTCAGTTACATCTTAGCCTAGGCGACAGGAAAGCAAACAGTCATTCATTATAGCACACGTAATATGCAAACATCTCCTCGGACACGAGCTTTTGTCTGTACACTACCAACAGGTAATGGAGTAGAGGCACTGGGGTTGGACTCGACACAGCTTCTCTACAGTGAACGCAGCAGTGATGCTGAGCGGGAGGAGAGTACAAATTTGGAACCTTGAGAAAGCGATGGTATTGAGGGAGGTGGCAGCACCCTTTGGCTTTTGTAATCATTGCAATAATGTAGTGCTGCTCGGAGAAGGGAAGGTGTCCCTGGGGAATAAGAAAATGACACGAGGAACATTGTACCTTGTGGCCTCTCTTGTGGATCTGGTATTGTTTGCAGCCTGTTTTGGGAGGGGATCAGAAACCTCCTACAATGCTGTGGTTGGAATAAGTTGGAATCAAGGCGAGTGCCTTGATTAAGTTCAGTTCCCCTTTAAGTGTTGGGGGAAAAGTTCCCCTAAATACGTATCTGCATCTTTAATATCAGGGGCAATTGTGTTGGAATTTGATGGCGTTATAGTAATTTCTGATTCATGGTGACTTAACTGAACTGAAGAATATCTGTTGTCTTAAGCTGAGAGAGACCCTAAAGGTAAGTGTAAACCAGGAAAGAATTCATGTAGGCAAACATGTTTTGTCACTCAGATCAAATATTTGGCATTCAGAAATACTCAGGATGTGGCCATTTAATTTACAGCCTTTCTTAGAAGTAGAAAATGCAGGATTTCCAACACTACAGCTCAGAGGATATTTTTGATTGCAGGGTCACAAAGTGCACTTCGTATCAGTCATATCTGATTGTTGTTATGGTGAAAGGAAGCAAATTGAGTCAGTGAGTCACATTGGTTTTGAGATTAAGCCTACGTGCTTAAAAGCAATCACTACATTTACACAAAAGAACATTGCTGGGTTTGAGATTCACAACAGCGAGGCTGAACTGTTGATCTGAAATTACTTCTTGCATCCCTTTACGAAACAGTTGTTTGTCAGGAACAGATAGAATTCATAGCTCTTAAGAAATTTGGTAGCCGCGGGGCATGTGAATTGGTGTGAGAGGGTTTTCGCTGTTGTTTGTGTCCCTATATATAAAGGGGCAGTCTGTAAAAGCCTAGGCTGAGGTCAGTGCTGGAGTTAGTGGCGCTGTTATGTCACACCCATACTGTGTGGGATGAAATTGGATTCATATCACAGGAGTTAATTTTGCTCATTTTTGAGCATCGCCAGGACTTTTGACCAAATGCTATTACATGTATCGCACTTTGTCTGATTTCTTGACACTTAATAATAGAATCGTAGAATCTATTAGTTCTATTTGACTGGACAATAACCTTTAAATATTTTGTTTTCTGAGAAAGCATCATTAAGTAGGTACTATCAGACACTAGCGCTCAGAGTAACCCTATCCAAATCTGATTCAGGCAGGCTGCCTAGTTCTTGCGTCTCCAAACATGACTTTTAAGTTTCCTTCATAAATCGCACTGGATTCTGATGTACACCGGAAAATGTAGGAATGGCCATTGAGGCTCAGAGCAAAGGTCCGTCGAAGTTGGTATTTTGTTCCTGAACAGGGGATGCCTTGGAAAAAAGCAGATGCCTTGGAAAAGAGAAAAAGAAGAGGACAAGCACTTGGGACTACTTGTCCAGAAGATTCTCACACTCTAGCTAATTTTAGAGCAGGGATTTCCCAACCTGAGTGGCATCTCTGTGCATCTAGGTATCCTCGGTGGATTCTCTTCTACGTCCTTGTTGAATCTTGTCTTCAGTCTCTGTACGCTTTTGAAATACGCAAAATCCTTTGGCGAGAAGTTCCCCAGGTCAAGTAATTGTTGCATGAAGAACCACCTCTTACTGCTTGTCTGAACTTTGCTTCCTTTAGCTTTATGTGATGGCCCTGGTTCTCATCTTAGAAGAATATTCTCATGTTGACAAAACTTGAATAAAGGTTTGCCTCTGATCCTTGTTCTGAAGTGCCTAAATATTAAAAAAAAATCTAAAGGTTTGTTTTCAAGCACCTGGAACCTGATATAACCATGATTTATGGTTAGTTATATCATATGAAATATGCATTAATGCCTTTCCAAATATTTATTTGTTTTTGCTTTGAAGCATGTATATAGATGCTTCTTCCATTGATCCAACCCTTTTTCATATAGAACAATTGTTACAGCGGAAAAACAAATACAAACCAAATTCTGTGGCTGTGTCCTACAAAGTTAGGAAAAAGGAATACTGCATAAAGGGAAACACTATCTGAGCCAGAATGACGTCAGACAAGTGGAAAATAGGACACAAATAATTTTCTGATGTCATTTGCTAGTAACTGTTTCTCTAAATATATGCCAGGAGCTCAGGGTAAGTCCTGAGCAGGGTCACTGGGTGGTTTTGGAAAGCCGCTCTGGTTTTGGTCATAAGGACTGGAAAAATTCGCTTACTTTTGGACACAGCTTCTTATACCAAGAAGAGCCAGGGCAGCAGCAATGCCATGCATGATTAGATGACAGATTTCAATCTACGTAGGTGTCGCTCGTTGCAGAGCATTATGGACATCTGGGAAGTGTAATTCATCCTCCTTATATATTGCACCCTCAGAATTCTTGTTTCATGTTCAGTCGTTGGTTATGTCATAAAAAATTCCTAAATGTTGCAAAAGATATTTTTTTCCCCTCAGTGCCATGCCACCCTGGGCTGGAGTGAACTCGCTGTTCACACCAGAAACTTTGCTAAGGACAGAAATATAATCAGGCATGAGAGAGGCACAAATTTGTAGAAAAAAATCGGTTGAGTTGTATCAGCAATATAGTTTCACTTGCTGATTTCTGTAGCTTATTTTCTCGGGTGCTGTATTTCCATATCCTTGCTTGCCATCTTGTATTCTCAGCATGTTAACAGTTCACGTATTTTAAGACTTCACCTCTTTGCTTTTTGTGGAACATGTAGTTTTAGTGGGAATGCCAGAACTATGTTTCAAACCCAGTGTTGTAGATTTGAACATAAAGCCAATTTCTACTTCTTTTTTCTACCTATGAGAAAAAGCAACTACGGCGGGCCACTTGTTTTCCAGCACATTGCAAGGGAAGAGTGGCCTACCTAAACAAACTGAGAAGTGAGTCCTCTCTCCGTTTTTGCTGCTTTCCCTTCCTCATCAAGAGTAATTTCTTGTCAGCCCAGGAGATTGGAATGAAGATAAGCATCTCAAATGTCTCTGTTTGCAAATGGATTCTGGCTGTTCCTTTTAAAACCGCCTAAGGATTTCAATACCTCGTTGTCCCAATGAGTGTTGGGGTTTTTTTAGTTTTATTTCACGTAAATTTGGTGTTGTTTCAGTTAGTGGAAAAACCCACGTTGAACATCAGTGGGGGCTGAAATCTGAAGTGCTGAAGACACTGAGGAGGATTTCACCCCGGCTGTCTCTGCATGCGAAGGAATAGTGCAACAGTTCCGTCCCGTGTCCAGGACTGAGTGGTGGCAGGTGATGTTTCCAGTTCTGCATTCAGGTCCTTTCCTGTGCTTGGTATATATTGCTTCTCCTTTATTTCTGTGGAAAGCCTGACCAAAGGGAGAACATAAGGCAGTCATCTGGTGCATGTGTACTCATGAACTATCTCCCATTCATTCTAGCAGTGGCAGTGCTTTCCTGAGTACTGGTAAATAGGTACTGGCCTTCAGTTAGAAGACCTTTCCTTTTGACCATGGCATTAATTGTTTCCTTGATGCTTGTGCTTTGCCCCCACACAGCGGCTCATTCTCCTGCAGTCTTATTCCTTACAGAAGTTCTGCATCAAGTAAAAAGAAACGCAAGTAAGAAGAAACAGATAAACAGAGCTTTCTTCAAGGGAATGGAAGAGGACAAAGTTTATTTTCACAAAATTTATGTGTTCCTTCTTATTTGGATTTCAAAAAGTCACTAGAAAGCAAGACATAAAAAGTCCTGTCAAAAGTTAGCAGTAACCACTGCTGAAGATTGCTATAGTTTGAATATACGCTAGCAGAGCTGTAAGAGAGATGGTAGTCTAGAGGACAGGCAAATGTGTGCCTCGTATGTGTGTCCTACACTTCATAAAACAGTAAAGAAGGAAAGAATACACTGCTAACAGTTTAAAAAAAAAATCCATTTCTCAGATTTAAGGTTTGTCTTCCTATCACCTGCTTATGTTTTAGTTTCTCTTAAGCCATTCATTATTTCCCGGAGGGAAATTCTCTCTGGCACCGCCCAGTTCCTTTAAATTGCCAAGCGTCCTGTGGTAATAACACAGTAAAAGTGAGATGAAATAAATACGAGAGTAGCTTAGGTGGCAGAGGCTTGAGCACAAACCCAAAGGCCAAGCAGCCCTCGGCTCTATTACAGGGAGCATCGCCAAAGTCAGTCCCCTGAAACTCTGGGCTTGCATCCCCTGTGGAGCAAACGCAGCCTTCTTCTGATCTTGTTTGTCCCACCCAGGTGATCTGAACAGGCTTCACAGGCGCAAGCGTAGTTCAGAGGGCAGAGGGGTGAGCAGCAGCCCAGGGGCCTGGCATTTTTCTTTCTTAATCCTGGGAATGCTAGTAGTTCATTCAAGATCCTCTCAGCATTTTTGCACTTGATCCCACTTTGATAGCATAACAAAACTGTCAGGAAGGACATACATGAATCCAAGAACCATCGATACACTCATTGCCCTGCCTGGTGGCAGAGAAAAAGGTGAAATGTGTATCCGTGCCCCTGGATGTGAGAGGAGGCTCCCTTCTCTGTGATATCCTTACGTAATAAAAAGGTTGACAAATGTGACAGAAGCATTTACAGGGGAGTTCCCTAAAGGTAGACAGAAGTGGTGACTATTTCAAGCTTTTACAATTGTATTGACATTTTGGCTTTAGCATGGGCAGTTGAATTCTGATTCTCTTGTCTGCTTGCAATCTTGAAAAAAACGTGACCTCAAAAAAAGAGGAGGAAAAGAAGAATTGTCAGTATTTTTGAAGTCTCATTATTTCTGTGGAAGCATGTAATATATATCTTTAATAAAAAAGCTAGGCTGAGAGGGTGGACTTATTCATTCAGTCCTCATGCAGTTTTCATCATTCTGGAAAATAGTTGCAAGGAAAAATTAGAAACCATTACTCTCAGGAGCTTAGCGTGAGAGTTGCTTCAGTGCTTAAAAATTGGGTTTGGCATTCTGGCATTTTGTATTAGCTGACTCAGAAAAGCTGCTCAACTCCGCTCTTTCTACTGCCTTCTCAAAAAAGGAAGGCTCATTTGGAGGTAAGGCGATTAGCTGGGTCTGAGTGTGCTCTCAAAACAAGCTACTTATCTAATGACCTCTTATTTCCACAGATTTTTATAAGGTGTGTATGTATGTAAAATAGTGCTCTGCAAAAGAAAAAAATACTGGATTTTCCCCAGTTTCCTTATTTTCCAGTAAGGAATAGGCAAAATTGACAGAGTGACACTGGAGTTGCCAGTGCAGCCTTTGGAGCTCAAAGTCTTACTTCACATACCCACTAGAGTCATTGCCTGAGTCTGTTGAGATACAGGCAAGTGGGATCTGGTCAACCCAGTGCAACTTTTGTTTCCCAAAAATTTGATCATGTTCCTCGTGAATTTTAACTTTCATCGAATAAGATAGTTGGACCTGTCAGAGGTTGATAATTGTTTAGAATAAATTATATTTGTTAATGATGCAAAATTGTCGAGCGTAGCTATGTTGAAATCTGCCTGCAGAAAATTGCAGAAAGATGTCACGACGCTGCCTGTTTTAGGAAAGGCAGGTGAAACTTGGCATCAGTGAGCCGAGTTCTACCTATAACCCAACTGTATACGCGCAGAAGGAATCGTAGATTAGTTATTGTCGCCGAGGACATAGATACGGGTGTCACAGGCTCGATGCTTTTCTAGAACTGCGTACAATGTCCTGTGGCAGTCAACAAGGCATCCAGAGATTTAGGAAAGTAATTGGGGCAGAAAAAGAGAGAAAACACGAGAAAATCGTATTGCTTTCAATGTGTCATGTTGAAAGCCACCAGATGCGTGTACTTCCACGGAATGTGATTAAATGGTAGAAGTCATTGTCACAAGATGTTGAGCAGGCCAAAAGTATGATGGGTTTGAAGAAAATGCGTTGTAAGTATCGTAGATACGCAGCCGTAATAGCACAGAGTTTGCACTCGAGCTCTCGCTGAGCGTTCGATCTGACTAAAGGAAAACAGCTTATTCCTTTTGTAATTCCCCAATTGCGCTTAGATTCTCAGCCTACCTGCCAGGTTCTGCCACACGTAGTATCTCCCTCTCTAGAAATCCACAGAAATTGCAAAGTCATCTGTGCACTGACCGGCGCTAATAGTTATTATTAAAAATAATTGACTGCAGGCAATTTTAAAAATAAATATTCACGATGGTTTTCAACAACAGAGATCTCAGGCTTATTTTTATAGGTGGCAGAATTCTCATTTCACTTCTGCACACAGAAACAAAATGCCTATTTGCTGACCCCCGAGTTTCCATGGCAGTCTGTATTAAAGGATCCGCTTCCTGTGGAGTTGCTCGTCATTCCCCGTTCCAAAGAAGAATAAATGCAATACTTGAAACAAGTCTGCAATATCAAGCTGGCACTATATGTGGTTTTCCTGGGATTTTCCCACATTTTGTGATAACAACTTAAGAAGTGCAGTCATTTCCAGCATGGGATGGAATCCATAAACAAAAGCAAGTAAAGCATGGATAATGCATCTGTCACCTGATGCATAACCAGGATGTTTGTATTAGTCAATATTCAGCGCAGACACACTGGCTGGCAAAGCAGTGTTTGTATTCTCCATTCTTCTAAGGGAGAGTTGAAAGTATTTTTCAGGGACTTTCCAGTATTTCTTTTAATGACTTCCTCTATGGTTGCAGCATTTATACATTAGAGAGAGGTATACTTTCGGTATTGTCAGAACAGTAACATTGAAACTCGAGGGAACAAATTACAGTTAGTGATTGAAAAGGCTCTCAATAAAAGAGCCAAACTACAGCGGCCAGGCATGGCAGGGGGAGTTTGTGGATAAGGAAATGATACCAGGTTGTTGCCTGGTTGTTGTTACTGTCCTCTTGACCCCAAACTGAAATTGGTGGTGAAAAAAGGAAGTGAAAATGGTTGGGAAGAGAGGTGAAGTAAGGGACCAAGAAAATAGCTGAGGACAGAAAGGACGTGTAAACAACTCTGCTACATTTAATCGCGAGAAGGGCAGTAGAGAAATGAAGGGAGGGCGACGAATACACATGGCAGCCGTAACATGGAATGGCCTTCTGACAGGGTTGTGGAAACACACTTTAGGTGCCAAACGAAGTGGCCAAGGGGAGCAGAAGCTTAGGTGAGACTGGGAAAAGGAGAAGAGGGACAAGCACAGGTAGTTAGCTGCAGTGAAATCTCGGGGTCCTTCCATCCATTGTGGTGCGAATGTCCTGACTCTTACTCGCTGCCTGGTCAGCTTTCTGGCGTGTTACGCAGGCACCCACGCAGGCACAGACGCTTACTAAATAATGTTTTCAAAGGTGCAGTTTTCTCCTATGGCTTCTGCATGGCCTGATAACAGGAGGGCCACGGGGCACATTGTTTACAGTTCAAGCGGCTGAACACCTCAAGCCTATGCCAAAATAGTACGGGCCGAGGAGAGGACTGACATCAGTCTTACTGCAAAGGGTCTTCAAGAAGAAGAAAGCCAAAGACAGCTCTCTTATTTTGTGATCACAGAGCAACCTGGCAGAAAGCCTTCTGCTGTTTTAAGACTAGATCATAAGTAGAAGTGAAATAAAGTGTGCATGCCTCAAATAAATAGGTATACACTAGATTAAAGCAATAGGCTTTAAACTTCCGCGCTCTCTCTTATTCTCAGTTCCCTTCCTGAAGATGCCCAACATGTCGCTCACTGCCATTTGGCTGCCGTTGCACTTTGAGCTGGTGATTTCAGAGAATTGGTAAGCACGGCTGTTTCATGCTACTGTCTCATGAACTGCACTGGGACTCCTATGGGAAGACACATTACACCCATGAGAGCTGTGCTCTCCAACAGTCCCCCCGGGACAGGAGGTGGGGTGGAAACAATATGAGGCACCCCAGTTTATCTGCCAGAATCCTTCCTTGGTGTTCCTATGCGGTACGAGTGCTTCTCTCCCAAAGGGGCTGTGCCTGATGGGGAGGAATAGCTGGGCATTTTAAAAGAGGCAGGCGTCGTGTACTCGGCACTCTCCATTTCAGGGATCAGAATAGGAAGCAGTTGTTACACAAGGGCAAATGCTTGATATTTGGGTACTCAAAGTAAAGGTCACAAATTCCCATTTTGATAGGAAATAGTGGCCTTTTGGTGTAGTAAATATTTACCACTCTGGCAGTGTTTAGGCGTCTGAGGGTAAAATTCGCTTACCCGCAAGGTATTTAAATAAGGAGCTTTGCCCTGCAGCCCACCGGTCCCCAAGGACTGGGAATAGCCTGAAGAGAGGAGAGTGAGCGCTTTACCCTACCCTGAGAGTTTTTTATTGCCTTCAGTAACGTCAGGCTACCATAACAGGGTGAGTTATGGTACCATGTACTAAAAATCTTCATTTCAGTTCCAGAAATCAGGCTGAGGTGGCAGAAATGAAGCAGATTGTTTCCCAATGAAGCAAATGAAAATGTAAACCAACAAACCCATAACAAACAGATTTTTTTTTGTAGAAAACATTTAATAATACATTGTTAGGAACAATTACACTCTTACAAGCAAATTCTGTGTATGTAAGATGCAGAGTTTCTTTCCATTAGCTGACTGAGCAGCTCATTAGACATACAACCAAGTCCTTGTACAGAGCAATGAGATTGTGAGTATTTCTTAAGAAATGAAGGGGAGGAATGGAAAATCCAGTAGAAATGAAATAAATTATCATAATTTTCTCTCTTGTATAGAAACTACTCAATAAATACATTTATAAATACCATGAAAATCACAGTAAATAAATACGAAACCCCTTCTCTTACAGATTTTTAAAGTCAGAAACCACAGTCTAGCCACAGGCCGACTGTGGTTCAGGAAACTGTTGTTGACACAACATACTAGTGCACTCCAGGGGAGCAGGAGGAATTACCAGTTTGCCGGTGTATTAGCAAAGCAGTAAGGCTTAGTGTAAATAAGCTGTGCTGAAAGTGCATTGCACTTAACTAGTTGTGTTTGGCTGAAGTGGCTGCCAAGGGTTCTTCATTTCCTTCGGCAAACCACTTTTCCTATTCAGCGTCTTCAGTGTCAATGAACAGCGTGTCCCACAGACAACACTGACCATTTTGAAAGACCTTCTTAAATAGATGCAGTTAAATAAATAAATAAATAAATAAATAAATCGAACCAATCCATAATTAACATAATCACACAGATGCAGAAGGTGCAAGGTGGTACGCTGCCTGAATGATGCTTTTCTCGAATGTTTCTCTCAACAGAGGAGCAGGAGCAGTTCCCAGGTTTTTTCTGTCTTGGTGTTTCTTAGAGAGGTGAGTCAGAATTGAGTTGAGCCCTGTTAAGAGGTGAGAAAAGAGAATCATTTAAAAGGAGGTTCAGGAACGGTTATCATTGCTTAGCATTGCACGGACAGCTAGGGACGAGTGGTCTGTTTCCAACTCTATGTGCTATCTTGAGGCACAGAGAGAATAAAGGTGATGCTTCAAAATCAGTGACTGAAATCCCAGTGTGTGCATCTCTGGTGCCCAGCTAGGAAACTTCTGCAGCGTGAATTTTGGCATTTACTCGCATCAAGAAGCTCATTAACTCAGAAATACGAGTTATTAATGTATACTACTGTAAGTAAGGGGAAGATGAATTTTTTAAAGCCTCATTTTTCAAAGGGAGCCAAACACTTCCACGTTCCTTTCCCTCCAGACAGAGTTGCTGGTACTCAAATGTTTAGTAGTGACGTATCAGCTTGAACAAGGACCCTGCAGCAGAGTCAGAAAGGCTAAGACTAATTCTCTTACTAAGCAGCAAGTTTCCTTGTTCTTTAAATCTGATTAAGAGAAAATGGAAAGTATCACTAATAAATCCTCCGATTGGCTTTTGGGGGAGGTTTACTATTCAACTACCCAAAATGAGAGGGAATGGGACTTACTTGGCCAAAATTGCCTTTATGATCACTTGTACCCAGGGAGCAGTGGGGTCCAGGCACACCTCTTTGCCGTCCTTCAGAGTAGCTCTGCAAAACAGGGAATGAAGAAAATTCAGGAAACTGCTACATGGATTTGTTTTGCTCACAGGATGTAATGTTGCATTTTTAGACCAGTTAGTATAAATTCATCTCAACTGCTCTAGGTTAGACTGGGCCGTTTTGTTATGTGTCGCGCAACTGAGGAGACTAACGCCATCCAGACGTTGTGTGAGTCTGGGTGCCTGCTCTCAAAGCAGTCACACATTCCCAAAAGTCTTTCTTAATACGTATGGGTGGTTGGTTTGAATTTGTTTACATTAGTAAAGCTTTCTTACACAAGGGCTGAAACTTCCAGTGGTGAAAATGTGGTTCAGCAGTAGAAGGATTGCAACACTTCAGTCCCTCCTCCATGCTATTCAAGACCAGATCAGTTTCATTGTTTCCCTAAATCTCTTAATTTTTCTGAGACTGATGCAAGCTGTTTTAATGGGAGTTCTGCCTGCCTAATAAATGCAGGATTTAAACTACAGTATTGCCTCGTGTGTTGAGAACTGACCAGTCCTTGAAATTCATGTTCTACAACCAGAAATATTTAATATTTCCCATGACAGATAAATAATGATCAGTTCAGGAATACGCAGGGTCATAAAGAGGATGGAAAATTGTGGTCTATTTCTTAAAACCGTCTCCCTCAAAAGAATAACCAAACCTGACTATGTCATGTCAGCCTGCTGACTGTCGTACTCGTCACGAAGCGTAAAAGCCCCTGCAGCAGCGGCAGGGTGCCCGTGAAGGAGAGGGAAGCTCTTGCAGAGCTACTTACATGACTTCGACGTTCTTGCAGTGGGGGCCGCTCTGGGTCAGCTTCACATCCTGAATGTTTCTGGGAGGGATGAACTTGGAATGAGTGGCTATGCACTGGCACCGGAGCTCCATTCCCATCCTTGCCAGGGTCCTACCTGTGAGCAGAAAAGGAAGGTCGTGGTTTGAGAGGCGGTCTTACCATCACCGTATCAGACACAAAGCGCGACTGCTCTATTTTAACGACATTCTCAATTAAAATACTGCATTTGTCCAAGCTGCCTAAATCCTGACAGTATAAAGATCGCTTGCTTATTTGTTTCAGAGGAGCTGATGCCCAAGTACATTTAAAACTAAATTAACACATCTTTTTGAAATAAACCCACATATGCTGTGGTCGCTTGTGCTGACCACGCCGTACGGGTTAGTTGCATCGTTTTAATAGCTGGATTGACAAACTGGCAGCTCTTCACAAGACAGAGCCCTAGATTTTTTCGTTAATTGGAGGCTTGTCCGTGCTTCTGTGTTCGTGTTGTTTGTTCCCCGTTCCCAGCTGTATGTTCCTTGCTTGAGGCAGTATGATCATTCAGTAACAAATATGAGATCATAAACTGTTCTTTGTGTGGGAAGGGGGAGAAACACTCGAACACTTAAGAAGGAAGATCCTGTCTCTAGCTGCATACGCTTCAAGTGCAACAGAGAAACAAAGCAAATTTAAGCTGCATCCTTAAAAGTTTCCCCACAAGATGTCAGTAACTCTTCAGTACAAGGGCTGCGTGGTAGATTTCTGGCTGAAGAGAAGTTGCTGAAAATATCTCAAAAGAAACTAATTTGCTGAAACAAATATAACGCTACCTCTCCACAAGGACAGGCTTCTCGGTAGATGCCTAGACAACACTACAGCCACAGGGATCTCGGGAGCGATTTCCTTACCTTGAGACATAGCCGCCGAAATCAGGAAAAGAGCCAGGACAGCCACAAGTTTGCCGTTCATGATTAGACCGGGGTTCTTCACTGGATCGTTTAGCTCTGGTTCTGTGGAGCAGTGACCTCTCTTGTCCCGGAGGATTGCTGATGCCTGTCTGGCCGATCCATCTTGCTTATATACCATTTTGTGCCCAGCGTGTGTGCTCTGCTAGCTTGTGGATTGCGTTAGAGGAATTTCCCAGATGCAGAAAAAAGTGAGTCACATGACTGTTGTGAAACTCCTTGCTAGATGATGAGCAATTATTCTGCTGAGAATGATAGAATATATTGATTTTTTAAAATAGGTAAGTAATAGCCATGCGTTCTGATTCCTTTTCTAGACTTGTAAATTTTGTGCTTTTTCTAATGCATACCCTTAGTTAGTAATACAACTTTACGATGGCTTCAGATACATTTTAGTTGTATTTTGGTTTTATTATTTTTTTTAGGTAATAACTGTTCTTCATAGGGATGCCAGATCTAGACTCAAGATATGCAATTTATTGTCATTGTTTATGGTGATAGCTTCTACTTACCTGATTTTAAGCCTGATTTTAAGAGTGGAAATTGGGCTGTGCTGAAGTCACTGAAAAGCTTTTTCACTGGGGTCAGGATTTTACCTCAGCGTTATTTTGATGTTAATGATTTTATTTTTTTGTTCTTTTCTTTTTTCCTGTTCAAGTTGCATCTTACAAAGTAAATTAATCTCTAATACTCTCTGTTCAGTAAAGGAATTGAGGCTGCAGTATTCAAAGGTTCCTGTGGGAAGCAGGTACTTAATTCTGAACGGCTTTGAAAATCATGCCCACGTTTTTCATGTCACACACGTTAATAATGATAAACAGAGGAAGCTTTGTATGCAAACAAAATAGCATGGCCTGCTGAACGCAACTGCTTTTGGTTCCTTTGTAAGTCCAGATATTTTTAATAAGTCTTTTCTGTAATCTTTTTCAGTGACCGTAACCGTAGGTCTTGGCACAGGGAAATGGCATTAAGTATTATGGCACTGCTATAGACATTTCTGTTAAAGAACCTTGGTGCATGAACGCTGAGTGTTTATTTGCTGTGGCTGGTAGAGATATTCCCTTGCAAGGGAGCCAACTTCAAGGGAAGGCTTGGGCTCAAATGCTAATCTGTTGCTTAAATGAAGACTTGGGTTTTTAACCCATCTGGAGAGAGTGAGATTAGGAGTTCTGCTTCAGTGCCGTAAAAATGTTGTCCTTTTGACAATGCTGACTTTTGCTGCTTGTCATCTCCAGCCTCAAAGCTTCATGTTTCTGTGATCTGTGGACTTATGGAGGTGCTTCTCCCCAGCTCTGAGGAGTTTGTAAAAACTCCATTATCTTTAGCCTGTAAAGCATTATAATTTATTTATAGTAATAATTTAATATTTTTCCCATAATTTATTATGGTTTACTGTGTGCCATTTGTCATTAACTTACTTGATAAAAGGAAGCCTGTGATGAAAATTCATCTGTTTCCCATCACTATGTCAGCTAGCCCAAGAAATGGTAGCGCCAAGTTTGTCTCTCCTGCCTCTCACTGGGTACTGAGTCAACAAAAGGTACCGATTCTGACCCCTAATGGTGCTTCTCCTCGGCTGGACGCCTTAGAGAGCTTTACTGAAAAACACGCTCAGTTCTCTGACGGCGCGAAAAAGGAGAGGATTTCACCGGGTACTGATGGCTATGTTTTATCGTTGATGTTGTTTTACGTTGTATATGTTACGTTACCTTCACAGGGGGAGTTTCACTGCTGTCAAGTGGTACATGTTGGAGCTTTAACCAGTTTACCTGAAACGAGGCTTTGCTGATTCTTTTCTCTTGGATTCTCTCTCTTTTTCTCTGTGTCTCTATATATGTATGCCCCCACACAGGGTAATTAAAATTTGATTAGGGATCCCACTTTTCTTAGTTCCTAATGTCATTCATGTCTGAGGCAAAAAAAATAAAATTCCCCCTCAAATCCCCAAGTAAAACTGATGACCGCTTGTCCCCCTTACCACTAGACTCAGCTATTTCCTGCGTGTGGCAGTAACACATCTGCAGAAAACCCCGGGGGTCAAAAGTGAAACCAAGAGCCTGCCCCACCTATATCATTAACCCTGCCCCTGAGCTAAGACTAAGTATCTGTCTCAAAGAGCAGGATGTTTGTAATGAAATCAAAATCCACTAAAAAGCACCTCCTCTACCTCCGCTTTTTCTCTGATGTGGCACGGTTTCACCAGGACTATGTGAAGGGGGTGTAATAGAGACGATAGTGGCATTAAAAGGTTGGGACATGAGATCAAGCCCAGAGGCCAAGCACTCCTAACCTGTGTTCCTGGGAGTGCCCTGCTTCGCCCAAGTTCTCCCCACATCCCTTCAACACTTTGGCCAGGATCTCATCCCAGCCCTCGCCTTTGGGAATTCTAAATCCTTTATCTGATTTTGGCAGCGCGTGTTTTCCCGCCAGCCATCAGAGATGACTTGGGCAAATGGAATTGCTGCTCCTTTTGGAGGATAACGTCACTGAGTGAGCTGATACCGCCGCAAGCGGAGACCTTCCATGCTTAACCCTGTTTAAAGCACGCTTGTAACGAACAAAACAACAGTTATGCAATAGTCCAATTACTGAAAGACTGCTGAAAAGGGAAGTAAATACTTCCCTTGCCTGAGATTTAAGGCAGGGTATAGGATGTTTTCTCCATGTCGTGGGATGGAAACTAGTGTTTTTTTCTTTTTCAGACTCTTTGCCTTGTCTAAGGAACACAGAAGTCAAAAGGCAATCTTTTGGGTTCTTGACTGGGATCATCTAGAGTCTTTGCATGTAGCAAAGGACACCCAAACACAAGGGACACAGTGAGGGGGGTTCATGCGTACTCTGGTGACCAAGACCATCACGAGGGATGGGGGAGAGCTGGGCTCCAGTCCCTTACTGTTTTGAGTTGCCCCAGTTCCAGAGGAATGCTCCGGCCTCTGGGCTGATAAAGTTACTCTATCTCTAAGAAAATTAAGAATCCATCTTGTTTTAGACAGATTCAAACCTCTCACGTGAGCAGTTGTGCACACAAGTTCCCAAAGGCCCAGGAGACAAAGCTTTCGCTGGAACGAGGTTTCAGCCAGCGCAAGGTGAACTCTGTCAAATCCTGTCTCCTGTGCCTCCTCTCTACCAGCCCACTCTTGTTCCTCAGGCAAAAAATCCCACTCTGTCTTCTGAAGCCACCACCTCTTCCCCACAAAGGGCTTGGCATTCACCTGCCATTCCACTCAACCTGCCAAGAGCAGAAGGGGCAAGTACAGGGGCTGGGAAGTAATCGCTTCCGATGGTCAGAAACTGGGCACGATGTTGTGCAAACCCTTGTGGAAGTTTACAGTGAGGCAGAGTGTAGGGAGCGGATACGTAAAAAGCAGAATGTCTCCTAAACATCTGGGGTTTCACTTGCTATATGAGGAAGTGCTAGCCGACAAAGGAGAAAAGCTTAGGTCAGTTTGTGATTTTTTATCAAACTTAAGCGCCTAAATATAGATGGTGACGTTCCCTTAGACAGATCATGGCAAGTGCTGGGCTTTCCTGAATCCCTCTGGAATCACAAAGTGGCAGTACAGCTTTTTAATTGATTTGCCTTTTAATTTATGCATTTATAAATATTATACTATAAGTGTGTATTTCTGTGACTGCATATTTAAGTTACATGTTTCAGCTCTGCTTGAAAACAGTCAATTCTGCATTGTAGCTTTCAGTTAAAAGACTGTTGTGGGTTAAATGAAATGTTTCGTTTGATCCAATTCAATACGGAAAGTCATTGACTATTAATAGAAGGTATCTAGTAATACTGGAAATCGATACATTAATATTCATTATAATATTAACATAAAATAGTAGCAAATATTAACAAATATTCATACTAAGAATAAATTTGATCTCCCTAGTATTAACAGAGAAGATACTAAGTCCAACTAGAGAACTGTTAGGGGCCAGCAGCTGGGGTTTTACCGGCTCTATGAGGGCTGCCTTCATTGCTTTGGTTGCATTTCTCTTTCATGAGTTGAGCAGGAAGCGTTTTCTGACTGTGGAAATAAGACGGAAGTGGAGGGAGGAAACATGTGGCAAGTTTTAAGAAGTTCGTGCCAGGAACTTTTGATTAAATTAGAAGCGGTCAGTAGACATAACGGATGTCACGCATTCATCCCTGACTCTTAAAATGTCACTTGCTGTCATGTTGCTGTCTGCTTACATGACAGCCGTGCACCTTGGCAGATGTTAGCCTCAGCGCCTCCCGGCAGTGCAGTGGCGGCGGGGCCTGCATAGAGAAGGAGAGCTTCTCTGTAGTGCCGCGGTGAATGTAGGTAGAGAGCCTGCCCGTGAAAGAAGCGCCAAAGTATCAACATCTGAATCTTGAGTAAAAATACGCCCTTCAGTGTTCTAAATGAGATCTTTTTTGCCTAAAAGGCGTTATATATACACTTGCTGATCCATTGGATCTCAAGCCACTGGATAGGTCAAATCTTACCGGTTACCAAAACTTGGGGGGGCAGGAACAGTCGATGCATTTAGTCAGCTTACAAATTCGGATTTGAGTCCCGAGTTGCTCTGGTGGGGGCCGGTCCCTATCAAGAACCAGACTGTCCTCAGAGTTTCCCACACGTCCGTTTGCAGTCTGATGTTCTGTCTAGCCTGCAGCTATCCCCCAAGCTCTCCCACCCTGGGGCTCGGAAGATCAAACTCCGCAGGGCGGTCATGATATTTTTGCCTGCAGTCCTCCTTTGCTCTGACCAGATATCTCTGGTCTGGTGACTGCTGCTAGAATCTGCACTTTGGTGCTTTCTGTCCTCAGAAACTAGATTTATGTTGCCAGGCATAAATGACGTGTAGCAAACCATTAAGAGAAAACATCTTGAACACCCTTTTTGACTGTAGAAAGAAATTAACATCGAATGGAATGGGAATTCATACATTAAACTGGTGATTAATCTTATAAGCTGCAAATTCCTTGTGCAAAGCAAAATATGTGGTCTATTGTAGTATCAGGTAGAACTAACATGAGAGAAGAAAAATTGCAAAATATTTCCCGTTATATTAAAATAGATGATGTGTTCTTTTCTTCAGAAATATGGCTTGTAAACAATATGGGCTGTATATAGGTACATTCGTGCGTCTCTGCCTGCATCTTCCTAGCTATAAGTGAAAACTACAGCACAATAAATAGCCCTTCAGAAATTACCCAGCTAATTTAGTATCCCTAATTTTAGCTGCTCCCTTCTGGAAGCCATTAACGCACAGTCATGAGGCTGCCCCGAGGCTGGCAGTGACTTAGAGCTGCTGCTGAGACACAGCACAGCACCTCGCAGCAGGTAGTTTAGGTGTCAGTCCATGCCTACTTGCTTGCAGCTGTGCTGTGGGTACACCCAGTCAGACACTGTTTGGCTGAAGTCACTTCGGAACACTCTTCATTTCCCTCAGTCAGTCACAGTTTAATCAGCATTCCCCATTCCAGCGAGCGGCATGTCTCATAGATCATTCTTAAGATATGCCACCAAAAAATTCTTTTCTTGCTACTCATGAAAAATGAAGTAATCTTTGGTCTTTGTAGAACACACGGCTCCAGCCGTCAGGAGCGGCTGGTGGAGGATGTCTGCCACTTTCCCAAAGGTGGTTCTTTCATGGAGAAAAAGGTGTGAATTCACTTTTGTCATGGCCACCCAGAGGTATCTCACTTTTGAAAGGAAGAGATCTGGTTTGCTTCGTCACTTCTTGTACGGAGCATCTGTTCATCTTTGTTGCATTACCCAACTCTGCTTGGTCTTCTTGAGGACGAGAGCCAGGGGCTGCACAGCGCTCTGCATGTGGGTGAATCTCCAGCTACGCAGTGGCATAACACATCTGACTAGTTAGTTCTTACTGATGCCCTAGTAAATCTTAGCATTATGTTTGGATGGGTTGGGTTTCTGGGGTTTTGTTTTTGTTTGGTTCTGAAGTTTTTTTCACTGCTGAGCCCTGATCTGATATTCTTATCGTGCGACTTAGCATAATCCCAAGATCTCTCTCCTACGTGCTTACGGTCAGCCTAGAATGCCTCATTTTTATAAGAGCTTTGTAATATTTTTCTGTCAATCACTTTGGCTACTTCCTGCAGTGAATTTCCCCTGGTAGTTTATTGCCTAATCAACGAGTGTCCTAAGGTCCTTCTGCAGTTCTTTACGGTTGAGCCTAGTCTTTACTACTCTTCATTTAGTATCATCGGAGTCCTTCAGCTCATAGTAAATGACCTTCCCAGACCACCTGTGGATATGCCAAACCAAATAGGACCCCACACAAGCAGGTGTAGGAATCCACGGGTGATGTCCCTTTACCAAAAAAAGCTGACCTTTTCGTTCTATCCTTCATTTCTACGTATTCACCAGTTTAGTATCCATTTCCAAGCCTTCTTTCTTAGCCTCATTACTTCTAATGTTTGGTGAGGGTTGTGAAAGGATTTCAGAAAGACAGCTTGACTATACCCGGGGACCTTCAAAGAACTGTAACAAGTGCATGAAAGAAGACTTCCTTCAAAGCTACACAGACTCTTCCTTCTGCTAAGTTTATTCATGTGTTTACTAATTGTATCCTTTTCACTTTAAGTAAGGCCATTTAAGGGTAACTGATTTCCCCTTGTTTATTCTTGTCCTTACAGCACTGAAACACATTCGTTAAGCTTGAACACCTTGCTCCATCACAGCAAAGGAAATCAGTAGAATCAGCAACCGACTCGGGGTGGGGCTCAAACGTAGTAACGTAGCAGAAGGGGGGGTCTGCTCCTTGACATTCTCATCAGCAAGTGTTTCCCCTCATTTCATATCCTTGAAAACTCCGAGGTGTGTTTTTCCTTGACTTTTCTTTGATTGGTGACTCAGTATTGTTTCTGGCCCTGTAACTAGATGAAGTATAAAGTAAATTCAGAAATTTATTAATGAAACAGTTACCATTAATACAAGCTACAGGGAGAGCAACAGGTGCTCACAAGTCATTAATGCCCTGTTTTCACTGTACCAACCAACTGACATACGTGCAAAGACAAACAAATCCTGTGTTTACACAAATACTGCTCCAGCAGAAAGGACTGCCATATGCCTGCGTCCAAATTGTGCGAAGCAGGGACCTGATGTTCCCGTTTAGAGCAGTGAAAGCTAATAAGCTTAGAAACGCTCGCTGTACATCGGAATTACGCCCAGAACGAGGAAGTAAGTCTTTTAGAGCTTCAAGACACTTGGAAGTGTCACACACGCACCCGGATTGTGCTGTCTCTCGGCGGATGTTCAGGTGCATCTTACCTGTGGCCTTTTGGGTGGCTTAACACACAGGTGGTATCAAAGCTAGGAAATTATTTTAATCCTCAGGCATTTAGAAATACACATTTGGAGAGAACTGTTGGAAAGAATTACTAATGCCCGAAGAGCGTGAACATTTTCCTGCCAAGAAGTTAAAATATGTCTGCTAAAAATAGCTTTCAACTGAAGCTGTTTTAGCAAAGAAAACAATTTACCTGGCCAAAATAGCCTTTACAGCGAGCCGGACCCAGGGAGCAGTGGGTTCCAAACACACTCGTCTGCCACCCTTCAGCGTAGCTCTGCCAAGGAGGAAACAAAGAAGTTCAGGCTAGGTGGATCCCTCCCGCTCTCCTCGCGTTCTGGAATTTCTCTTAGCTCTTTGTCAATTGAGTAACTGGAGGACATAGTACACACTTTTGTTTGTGAAACTTGTTTGATGTTTTCTGGCTAGCACTTCTGAGAGAGCTAGGGAAAAATGATTTTCCTATACTTTTTCTATACTTGGGCGTTTAAGTTTGTGGGGTTTTTTAATGAATTATGTCAGTATAGGTGCTTCTGATGCAATCCATTTAATGAGCCCAATGAATTTTTTTTTCTGGTTTCTGTTCTCTATCTGGTCATAGTTCATCAGATCTTTCAGGAACCTAATAATCTTGGAAAATTTCTTTTTTTTTTTCTTTAATCAAAGCTATCTGAATTACCAATTACTAGCGAGGTGGAACTGGATGACACGCAATGCTGCACAGAGGGTATGATCGTACAAGCATTATTTGCCTGTGAAACCACAGTGAAAGCATAAAACCCCCAAGGTCCCTCCTGTTTATATGAATGCAGTGATCCAATTCGTGTGAAATGCTCCTGATGTGATTTTAAATGAAGCTTACCCTATCTTTTATTTTGTACCCATGTGGATTTTACAATTTAAGTTCCACACTCCTTGCGTAGGAAAATGCTCAATATGCAATCCTGACGTAGGGAGTAACTCGTGGCGTTTCAAACTCTGCCACATGCAGACCAAGTTAGTGGAAATTGTTTGAATTCATGTCAGTGGGATCAAGATTGTATCTTTGTTTCTTCGTTGTCTAAATTATTAATCGTGCCCTGAATGTGTTAAGGGGCTCCGATTCTCTCCCCTGATGTTGGCCGTAATTAAGATGTTAGCATAGAGAGACTTTTACAACACTGTCTGGAAGGGGCTTGTGACCTTGGCAGGAAATCAGCTCGTTCCTTTGGACAGAAGGCCTAATACCTGGTGCTTAGTGTCTCTGAGGCTTTGCCAGGGATATGTAATTCCACCCAAAGTAAATAAGAAATAGGGTGTGAAATGCCAAGTCAGTTCCTCCTATTGAAAGCAAGAAGCTATTTTGCAAAAGTGCTCACATAATTTCCACATTCTTGCAGTGAGGCCCTCTTTGGCTTAATCTCACATTCCGAATAGCCTTGGGAGGGATGAACTTAGAATGGGTGCTTATGCACAGGCATCGGAAGCCTTTGTCCTCTGTCTTCGCCAGGGCCTTACCTGTAGAACAAAAATAAGTTATGCCTAGGTAGATGAACAACCTCATTATTTGCTCCTAGGAAGCAAAGAGTATTCCCTTCTGTCAGCCTTATTCTTGTTACTCAGACACTCTGATTTCCCGAAGGCTTTGAGATGAAATCAACTGCATCTGCACAACAGCGGCAGTTACATTTTCAGAGCTGTTGGTATGCAGAAGCATTTAAAGTTAAACTTGTATCTCTAAGTGAAAATACTTACAGGTTTTCACAGTGCATTTGTGCCCGGCCAGATTCTACACCTAAATTGCATCACTTGAACAAAGTAGGTTAACGTCATTAACTACGTCCACATATTGCTTATTAGTTTCTGCCACAATCATCTGCTCGTATTCTTTATTCTCTTCTGCAAATTGCACAATTCTTGCTTTGAGGAAGCACGATCATCAACCTGCCTACCAAGAATAAAAGTACAAATAGGAGAAAGTTGTCATTTGGAAAAGAGATGTGTGGACACGTCCTGTCGTATTTCAAACATTTCTTAAAGTCTAGGGTTAGGCAAATATTACGGCATAGGGATAAACTAATTTCCTGACAAAAGCTTATTTCGCCCCTGGAAATGGCCACAGCATCCTAACACGTGCAAATACAAACGATAACTTTTTATTTCTGAATGGCAATTTATTGAAGATGCACATCTCTTGCCAAAAGTCAACATTAATATAGCACTTGCATTTGCATATGTCTATTTATTCATTGGTTATATGAGTTTTAAGAAATCGTTTCCTTACCTTCTGATCCCACCGCTAAGATCAGACAGAGAACCAAAGCAACAGCAACAGCTTTGCCATCCATTGCTGTGTAGACGCTTTCTTCGTGACAGACATCCTGCTCCAGTTCTGTTTCACACCAGGTTTTATATCGGCAAGGTGCGTTCCAGCAGCCCAAGTGCGGAACAAGCGCGCTTCAGCACAGCGTGGGGGTTCTGTACACGCAGGTTTCCTAATGCCCGAGAGCGTTGCGCAAGAACCCCCAATCTCTGCACAGTCCCTTCAGTGGCACTTTGGAATTCCCTAACTTACTTCTGCTGCTGTAAAATTTAAATTATTTCTTTAAACAGTGATTATTATCCATCACTTTCTGTCTGCAGTGCAAACAGAAATATCTTCATGGGATATTAGTTTTAGGCAGCAATGCTGAGCTTGCACTTGGAGATCAATACAGCGCTACCAGGCATCCCCCCAACGCAAAATAGACTTTTTTCCCCCTCTCTGAATGCAGAAATCCTGTTCAGCTCTTTGCATTGAATTTAAATGCCCTGTGCAAAAGCTTTTACTCAACTTAATTACAGGAACTTTTCATCCCAGTCTTATGGACTACATTTTTGTGTGACTCTGATGAGGTTCTGTAGCTAGTGTCTTATGAAGGCAAGACGTAGCTAGTCTCTATTTTGCTCTGGAAGGCTTTTGTCATTATCCGTTTGGCTAAAGGGATTTAGATGCTTCATTCCGTACTGAAAAGCTTGTCTGGCCATTGAACAGGAAATGCTGAGCTTAAAGTGAGTGAGGCATTGTCACCTAAGTCGCTTAAGCTCTTCTGAGCATTTCATTTGTTCAGAATATGAAAAGAGAAAGTATCTGTCAATAAGAGTTGTAATAACACCCGATGAAAATAAGCACTTAGGAAGCTACTTGTTTTCCTTTCTAACCTCATGCATCTAGGATATTCACAGGTGTTTAAAACAGAAGATAAACACATGTCAGAAGCGAAATCTCTCCAGTATTTCTCAGGAATCCGTTTCTAGAGTGTGCGTGGTTTAGTCATTTAGTCAAAAAGGTGGTCTCAAGGAAAGAAACTGGACCGAATTGTGGTCTGATCAAATACGTTGCCCCTGTGAATTTCAGTGCTTTCCAAAATTAAGAAAGCAATTGGGTTTTGAAAAAAAAGGAGCCTGTGAAATGAGAGCCTTGGTATCATATGTAGGGGAGATGGCAGTTTATCCCAGACATAGATAGCGTCTGGCTTTTGCTCGCTGGGGAGCAGGACAACGCTTTGGATATGTTACTAAGGTTGTTAACTGGTTCCTAACTGGTTTAATGGTTAAGTGTCTCAATGTAAAAATATTTTGCCAGGACAATTAGCAATTTGATAGTGTCCGAGTCCAGCTTTGAAGAGCCAGTATTAGCAAAGCAGAAACAACACGGAGACCAGCCCACGTTTGACACAGGTAGTCATCAAGCCAGAGGAGCTGCAGCGCTTCTCTTAGCAGCCTCTGAGAGCACTGAAACACAGTTTTGGAAGCGTGAGGGTTGTTGTTGTGTTCCTAAGAAAGGTATCTTGTGAGTGCACACAGAACAGAAATGCAGTACTTTATAATTTCTAGCCAGCCTCTGAATCACGGCTCACCGATGAGCGATAACCTATGCAGAAAGAAGGGATACGGTTCAGCCGCCGTGCAGATGCCCTGCCTGGGGTCCTGGGAGCGCAGCCATTGCTGGCATTTTGGAAAGAAGAATTTATGAGAAGAGCCCTTCCTTGGCCATGATTCAGCTCCCAGTAACTGGACTGGGATTTGGCAGGTGACAAAGGTTACGTGCTTACTGTAAGTATCTGTATAGCACTAAAAGTGGGGCCAGTCCTTTAGGATACACACATACTTTTATGGGTGTGCATATAACGTGGTTCTTCCCCACCTCTCCGCATTCTTGGCTGGTATTTCTGACATCCTTACCTCCAAGCTAGATTTCTAAAGGAAGGCAGCTTGTAAAAATCACTCAGAAAACAGGAAGGCTTAGCGTTGTAAGACAAGTCCGAACAGAACCTGTCCCCGTGAGAAGCTTTATCTCCTTTGCATTCTGAAGATGAGGTCTAGCAGGCCGTGTAATGCAGTGCTGTGGGACAGGGGCAGAGATGGGGATGGGAAGCAAAGTGTGGTTGGAATAGTGGTCATCTTGCACAAGAGCTTGCTCAAACAGTACCAGAAACTCCCTTTTTATCTTGCACCATGAGCAAACATGAGCTGTTTGTGCAGAATACAGGGTGGCTCCCTGTTGGAAAAGACCAAAGAAAAACGAATAACAAAACACTTGCTCAACTTTCCAATTTTCCCAAGTGTTTGCTGCTCGTATTCCAGCCATTTCTCTGTATATCACTGTGTCACAGGCAGAAGCGTGGCCGTAGAATCGGAGCTCTGTTTCTTAGGGTTTCTCCTGATGAAGTCCTCCCTCCTCACTGGAATTAGGGAGGATGCTCAGTGACTTCCTTAACGTTTATCAGTTTCCCTGCTTATTTGAGTTAATGAAAAACCTTTCTCAGTGCCAGATTCTCAGCCGATGTGCTGTCTGCTCTGGCCTCGGAATTTCCGTGACTATTCATTATTTGTGCGTTACTTTCTATCAGTGACATTTATCACCCAGACCTCTGAAAATACTGAGTATGGCAAGAAAAGACGAACTAAGTAGATAATTTTTATAATTCTTCCTACTGGAAACCATCTGCACTCGCCAGAGACAAGAATTTGCTGTTGTAATTAGCTGCCCCCTACAGCTCAGCCACCACTTGCCCTTGGGAGAACCCATTGCCATGATACAAAACGAAAGAAAACGCATCCTCTTTTTCAGTTCTGTATTTCAGTGAGGAAATTGATAGCACACAATATTGAAGTGAAAACATTTCAACGAGCGTTTATTAGGTAAATAAATATTTTAAATAAATAAATAAATAAATAAATACTGAAGGCCAACTACATTCTTATGCAAAAGTAAATAAATAAAAATAAATATGTAAATAAACAAAGTGCTTTTTTCTAACCAAAAGATGGCATTAAAGTATATGTTTGTACTTTCACACCACTAATTCACAATAAATAATTATCTTGAAAATGATGGCACATAACCTGATGTCTCAGAATTTTGGCTTCCTAATTTTGCAAGCTCCCCTCTGCCGGTCAGTAGCCCGCTCTGAGAGGCAGTGACGTAGGTACAGCTGATGCTACCTATCCGTGCTTTCCTGGAGAGGGGGAGCCGCTGGTCTTTTCCTAAAGAGTTAGCAAAAAGGGAAGGTGTCATTTAGTGAAAGCTCTGCTGAGATCCAGCACTGCACTGATCCGGCTGTGTTTAGCAAAAATGACTCCAGAATCGTCTCCATCTCCTCTCACAAGCCATTTTTCCTGCCAGCTTTTTCTGGTGTCAGTGGCTTTTCTCCTACATAGCGAGACCTCTTTGAAAGACTTCAAGTACTGTTGTCAGCTAACTACAGAAACGGGGAATCCATACTCTCTAGGTGCTTTTAGAAGTGCGAATGTAGGAGGCAGGAGGAGGTTAGCTGCCAGAAGCTGGATGAGCGTCTCTTCCAATTTTGTCTTCCCGGAAGAGTTAGGACATTTTTCTTCTTCATCTTAGGACACCATCTCAGGTTTGGCGTTTGCCCTAGAAATAAAGAAAATGGAAAAGCAGACCATTAGAGCTTGTCCATGGAACAGGTATCGCTTGCTGGAATCAGATGAAATCCACCACTAAGGGTTGGCACTTCTGTGTCCAAGCCCCTTAAAAGCTGTTACCGAACCTAAGGGACGGGTACATTGTGACCTTTTCACAAGTATGCAGTAACTGTGGGCTTCCACAGGTTGATGCTTCACTTCAGACCTCTTGGGCCTGATTCCACCCCCCGCCCCCCGCTCATCTAAATGCCATTAGTTTTGAAGAAACGATCGTTGCTTTCTACCATGGCAAGCAAGAGAAAACCAGTCGGTTGATGCCTGGATTTCCTGAGCACTTGAGCTGCAGGTTTCCCGTATGCCTGTGCCTTACGAGAGACGGAGCTAACAGTCCTATGGTGTGTGTGGCACAGTAAGGGATTGAACCTAATCATGTCATTAAAGTGCAAAGCAATCACAGCGTTTGTCCCAGTTAGTGAACACAGGCGGTAGTAACTGCCTGAGGAGACGGAATTTTTGAACGCTTTACACTGTACATGTTTGCTAGCTCATTTAAAATGCAGTCCCTTGATAAGCCATGCTCCTTGAGACCCAGTGACTCACTTGTCCAGAATTGCCTTGATGATCAGCTTCACCCAGGGAGCGGTGGGCTCCAGGCACACTTCTCTGCCATCTGACAGGGTAGCTCTGCAACAGAGGAAAGAAGAAGGAAAAAGGTCTACTTAGTGAATTCCAAGGCAATTTCCCTTTTCTCTCATGACATCGTTCCAGGTGTACAGTTACAGGTTCTCCTTTACTTTACGCTCTATCAGTCAAGGCTGTAGCCTAACGTAAATTTTGGGGCTTTTCTTCAAATGGTTTCACATCTGCTCATATCTGTTTGAATGCATTAAATCATTTGCAAGACTCTCACTCCTTTCAAAATTGCTTCTCTTTTTTTCTCCAGCTTGCTTTGCATTTATGGTGGTGTTCAGCCAAAGGGCTCGATCTTTCCATCTTGATGCAAAAACTGTACTGTTTTTGAACAAACTGCCTGTTCCATAGGAATTCTGTTACAGTAAGAGTTCTGCTATTGTGACCAGATTATATGATTTCTAGGCTAATGGTAGTTTTTTCATTGACTTAAGTAGAAGTGTGATCATATTTTCGACCTAGCCGTTAAAATTCATGTTTTGATCACTTGCTCTGCATGGCTCCGTGAGTTTAATTCTCCTCTCACATGCTGGTGGAATTCAGAGTTTTAGAAAGTTATTTGCTGTGTGATGACGGTGGGTTTAGGTTGAAATATTGCATGGGGTATTTAAAAAGTAGAGATTGGCAGAACCAACATGCAACTCATAACACGTAGCATGCTGTCTGTAAGAGCAACGAGCGTTGCTGTCCTGCAATGCGAGGAGCCGTGCCTGCTGGCTTGTTGCACCTTTCAGAGAACAGTTACATCATCCCTAGTGTAAAATCTGTTTCCTTCTCGTTGAGTAATCGGGAGGATTTTGCAAAAGCACTTACATGACTTCAACGTTCTTGCAGTGAGGTCCACTGGGGATGAGGTTCACGTTATGGATGAACTTGGGATGGATGAACTTGGAATGGGTGCCTATGCACTGGCACCGGAGTTCAATCGCTGAGCGTGGCATGGCCTTACCTATAGAACAAGCAGAAGAAAAAAAAGATGGACTGTTTCACTGTTTCCACAGGAAGCACAACACGTTCTTTTTGCTTACGGTATGAGAATAGTTATTTGCTGTACTTTTAAGACAGCATAGGAGCTGCCCTGTCAGCATTTGTGCTAGCAATTAGTTAGAAGAGCTTTAGGAAGGATTTCTTTACCTTTTGTTCCAACCGCTGAGATCAGGAGAAGGGTCAGGACAACAGCCACAGCCTTGCCCATCATGATGCAAGAGCGTTTCTTCCCTGTGTCGCCTGGGTCTGGTTCTGCGGCGAGGTGAGCTCCTGTAGCCCCAAAGGTGGCCGGTGCCTGTGCTCTGGGAGCTGCCGTCTTTATATACTGCCTCGGCCTCCCCTGTGCGCTCCCGCATCACGGGTGGGTCACCCAAGGGAAACTCCGAACCTGTAAGATGCTGCTGTGAAATGAGTCACATGTGACCGGGCAAGCCCTTTGTCCTAGATGACCACTAAATTGCTTTTCTTTAACAGAAGACACTTTGTTAGTTAAAGAAATATAAAACCACAGACGATGTACAACATTGCCCTGTACTTACCTTTGTGGAGTCTATGGGGGTTTGGTAATACCCTATGTCTTGTGATTGTTTTCTTCTGCACCTTTGCACTTTTGCTGTTATTATCATGTTACTCTTGTGTAGATCTCCACTGCTGGTGGAAGGCATTTGATCTGTGTTTTTCCATCTGTGTGTCTTTGGGCTTTGATTTTTTATTTTTCATTTTAAGACATGATAGAAGTAGGAGCTAATACTTTGTAGAAATTATAGGTACTAGAACTGGATTTTAATGAGCTCCCCTTGTCCTTATATGCCATCGCATTTAAAAAAAATCTTTCTTTATATGCTGAGATAACTTCTGCAGAAAAACCTGCAGTACTTTTAGATACATTAAAACCTAGCATCACTGAAATAACCAACAGAGTCCGGACTGACTTTGTCATACTATTGAGAACATACGGAATATATTATTATGAGATGATGAATTGCTTTGCCTAATCAGGTGGATTTTTTTTGAGGATGACTGCTTCTTCTGAAGCCAAAACGTCTTAACTGTTTGCTCCTTTAATTTTGGGCAGAGGAAAATTCTAAAAGCTGCTGCAGGATTCTGCTTCTGAAATAAGTTGAGGCACCTTTGCAAATTGGAATTTTACTCTGTAAAGAGAAGATGTCTTCTGATTGCAGTAAAATTAAAGGAAAAGTGAAGATGGGATCGTGAAGGAGGATTATTCAGATAGAGATGTACAACCACTTTTATTAACAATAGAAAATAATATTAAAACACAGGTGTTATTGTTCTTCTGCCAGGTAATGGAGACAGTCAAAGGAGCGAAGCATAGGACCAGCAATGAATGAATATAGGTTTATTTTTCTCTGACTCACCATGAAGGACACGGAGGGTTATGTATGCCAGACTGAAATTCACTTAATGTTATCGTACATAGCTGTGTGTGTCGTTTTAGGCAATTGAGTTTATAAATAGTCTTAGAGGATGTGTTCTGAATAGTAGCCTAATAAGATGTGTAGATGTGGAATTAAGCACCTGTTTTTCCTGTACATGCTGACCTTGCAGTGAACATAGCCGAATTAGCTAACGTGAGCACATAAGCACTTAATTACGGCCCTTCTGTGTCAAACCAGAAGTCTGCCTAGTGAGTGCCCTCTCTTCAATCGCGGCCAGCAGCAGATCTGTGGGAGCGTGTAAGCAAAGATCGAGTGCGTTTGAGACTTATCCCTGTTAGTCTCACACTCTGAGCCTGGTTTCGTTTGATGCCTCCTGATTCTTTTATGGGAAAACAAGAGTTAGATATTGATCCTTATCCCTGATTTCCATCTCCTTCATAGTTCTGTAGACCTTTATCATATCTCCAGGGGATCTCTTTCTACAAAATGTTGTCCTGTTGCCTGATAGCAGTATAGACTGGGTTGTTCATTCCTATCTCTGGACTTTTTATTTCCCCCTAACACACTATTCCCGTGCACAGCCAACTGTTTACAGAAATGCAAATTAGCGTATCAATGGAAATGTCTTCTGGTCTGCATACAAGGAGAAAATGGAAGTATAGATTGCACTGCCTGAGGAGCGTAGACCTCTTTTCCAAATGTCCTGGTTTTGGCAGGGATGGAGTTAATTTTTCTCTTAGCAGCTGGCATAGCGCTGTGTTTCAGATGTCGTATGAGAAGAATGTTGGTAAGTCACCAATAGTTTAGTTGTTGCCAAGTAGACCTTATGCTGGTCAAGGACTTTTTCAGCTTCCCCTGCTCTGCCAGGTGTACGAGAAGCTGGGAGGGGACACAGCCAGGACAGCCGACCCAAACTGCCCAAAGGGGGGTTCCAGCCCATATGAGGTCATGCTCGGGGGCAGTTGGCCTGGGGGAGAGCGGCCGCTGCTCAGGACGGGCTGGGCATCGCTCAGCGGGTGGTGAGCAGTTGCGTTGTGTGTCAATTGTTTTGTATATGCTGCATAATCTCTTACCATTATTATTATTGTTATTCTTCTCCTCTGCTGTTTTATTAAACTGTCTTTATCTTGACCCATGGGTTTTACTTTTTTCCCCAGTTCTCTCCCCCATCCTACTTGGGGCAGGGGGGGAGTGAGCGAGCAGCTGCGCGGTGTGCAGCTGCCTGCCAGGTTAAACCCCAACACCAAATAAACCCCAGAAACTGTTCTTTGTCTTTAATTTCAGTAACGATTTTCATTAACTCAAATATAAAAACATTGCTTCTGTACTGTATATGCAGTGAAGGTGTTATTCTTGGTCTTTGCATAAAACCTACTGCCCGTGGTGTTTTAAGGAAGCTTCCTTCATCCAGACAGAGAAGATGTTCATGGCTCTTGTACATTAGTAGTCAAATATAACGAAAGCGCTTAGGCATCTCACATCTGTTGTGTATGACATAATGATTACAGTATAACAAATCTTCATATGGAGCAACGGGAACTGTTGAGTAGAGTTCTGGGGCCCGTGTTTTGACACGTAGTTTAAGAGGCAGCGAGCGGAAGACTTGGCGTGCAATGAACCCACAGTCAGCAAAGAAAAAATTCCTTTTGTGGTTACATACAGAAGTCAGAAAAGATGAAACATAAATTAAAAGATCACATGTTTTATTGTAAACTCTTGTGATTTGGGCGAAAGAGAGGAGCTGATGTTTCATTTTATTTACCAGGACCTAGGTTTGGAGACATGAGGCAGGTGAACTAAAAGCTGCTGAACTTCTGACGCGTACAGTCTCTGACTGAAGAGAATAATTCCTAAGCCTTAAATAGGAGTATCATAAACAGTATCTGGTAGCCTCCAGCTGAATAAACACTTCTTTTGTCATAAGGGTCATAAATACATTTATTGAGAAGCTTCGGTTTTCTTGGCATGAGTGTCTTAACACCTACCAAGCGCTAAGGTTTCTGAGAAATGATGGGCTTACCAGCAACATATGAGAGGCAGGAATGCAGACTAGCCTGCGTCCGACCTGACGCTGCTGTGTGGTACAGAAGTCCCTGTCCAAGTCACAAGGCAAACTGGCACGTGCTAGAGTTAGTTCAAATCAATCTGTAGGTGCTACCACAGGCATAAAATTTGATCATTTCACTAATCGAGGCTTCCGCATCCGTTATGCTATGGCATGGCGTAAGGGCAAGAGAGAGCTTGAGGTGCCCGAGTGAATAAATTGGAGTTTCTCAGATCATTTTCTGTACGCTTCTCCCCAGCTCTGCCTGACTTGTGAGTGACCTGGAACTTTACATTTCCTTATGCTCCCATGAGCAGCGGGGGATTTCTTGCCCCTGGAAAGCCCTTGCGTGGCTCTGTCCTCATCTCCCTCAATGATTGCTCACCGATATCTTTAGAAATCCTGCCTCGTGCCTGGAATTTTAGATCCCAACATGTAAAAGACCATGTAGAAATAGCTGAGAAGCTGAGTCAGTGAATGTGACAACTCCTGCCGTTTTTTTTTTTAAAGAATATTACGTTCAGCAGGAAGGGGTAGTCCTGCTTGAGCATTAGATTTCCTTCAGGCAAATTCTTCCTCTTATTTTCTTATACTTCTGTGACCCTGTATGCAAAATCTATGCATGCTTTTTTGATCTGCAAAGGGAAAACATCTCAACTTCTTTGCATCTTTTTCTGGCAGTCTGGGTCTTTAGCGTCACCTATATTTTGGCAGTGAGAGGGTCTCTACTGTGAACCTTACCTGAGGCACTCGACCGGCCCGAGAGGGCCAAACAGAGAACTTACTTACTTACAGTTACACATACCATAAGTACATGCCTTTTACCCCTAATGATTTCTTAACTAGAGAGCAACAAATACGCCAAGATTTTAAGTTTGCCGACCGTCACAGTGAGTGACTTCTATATGAAAGATACGGAATAAATGGCTGTAAAGAGAAATGCAACCGTGAGATACATCTTTGGTACCTATCTTCCCGATCAGGGTCAGCCCTCTACAAAAACATTTGTTCTCTTTTGGGTTTAGTTAATAAGCAATTCCGAAAGCCTGCCTCATTCTGATGAGCCCTCCTTCTCGGAAAGGCTCACTCATATTCCTGTGGTTGTCTCTGCCCCTCTTCCTGAAGCTGCTTATGCTTCATATTTACCACCATTAAGAAGAATGGAAATTGCATTCTTTTGTTTCTAAAAGTGCTGGAGATGCAGTGAAGCGTGTTTTCTGAACCAGCCTGCAGGTGTTAGAGAGGTCGTGGTGCGAGTGCTTTAACGAAGGAGTATTGATTAGTCATAAGGTTGCACAAAGTCTTCTGAGAACGAGGATGAGAGCCGGAGCTCTGGTATACCACAGCGCTACTTCCTCCCAGCGCAGGAGATGATGATCCCTGTTCCTGTATTTTCCGTGCGGCCCGTGATTCTTGCTGCAGAGAAGTACAGTTGCAACACCCGTGCTGCTGAATACATTTTTCCACCTACACTGCTGATGAAATCTCTGGGTTAGAGGCAGGAGAAGCACCTTTGAGTTCGGCCCTGAGAGGACCCGGCACGTGGATGTCCCTGCAGCACAAGCACAATTATGTAACACTTCTAAACCCACCGCTGTCGCTTCTTTCTCTCCCTTCTGATCTTTCTGTTAGCCGGCTCAATTCTCCTTTGTTCACCTTGCTAGCTGTTCCGGATCCTAGCGCTATGCATTTAATACTCCACCCTTGCAGCTGGACTTCCAAAATTCATTAATGGCGACGTTGAGCACTGCTTCAGCAAGGTCCCTGAGCCTCAAGCAGGACATTAATGGTTGACTCAGAACTTTTTTCCCAGTTTTCAGCAGTTTGAAGGAATCCAAAATTGCAGTCCTTCCTTTCTGTGCCCTTTGGCCGATTCACAATATAATCAAAAGCGATTTACTGATTGGGTTTGATGGAAAATATCTGCCTTTGTATATTCCTGGGGGTTCCCCACGTATGTAGTAACTGCATAGGAAATGAAGTCATCTCCAGAAAGGGAAGTAGTATTGGGAAAAAAAAAAGAAGAAAAAGAATGGACAGGATGCTGCCTGAAGAAGGACCAGAATGTTCATGCTGTTCAACATGCAGCAACTTCTTCAACAAAAAAGCAGCCGCTGTGGTTTAATTGCAGTAGTTGCATTTTTAAGAAAAAAAAAAAAAGCAGTAGGATTACTCAGGGACTTTCCACTGTTTCAGCTGGTATGAGCATGCATTGTCTTTCATATTAAATAAATACCTTTTTTCATTAATCATCGTAAGCAACAGAAAACCAATTACAATACATGAACCAAAGAGTTACTCAAGCAAATATTTTATGTGACAGGGCCAAGACTTCCATGACTGAGCAGAAACAGTAGTTGAGAATAAGGACAGGACTGGGGAAGGTACTTGGAAGTAGCACTTGCTCACACTGCCTCCCTTACTCCCTGGCCTCCCCTTTGCAAGTTTCTATCCCCTCAGCTATGCCGAAACTAGAAGTTTGTTTTCTAGGTAGCCTTTATCTACTTGAGGCAGGAGGATAAAATAATGACAGGTTTTCCAGAGCTGTTGTATTTTCAAGCCTACTGCAAAGCAAAGCAGAATTAACAACCCTGTGCTGCATGGGTATTGCAATTCCAATCACCCACCTACTGGTGTACATCGGGAATGGATGAAAATCAATGGAGTCACAGTTTGGCATTGGATCTAAATCTGAAGAGAACAAGGTCCTGAACTCAGAGCCATGAGATGATGCAAAGCTCAACAGCTATTAGGAGACAGAAGAGGGTGCGTTGGCCTCAAGTTCCTGTGTGTAAATCATCAAAGCATTTTTTAGTTCTGAAGTTTCAGCTGTATGGAGGAAAAGTCAGTTTGAACTGGAGATGAAGGGCTTGCAAGTATGCTCCTTGCCTGCACCTGAAAGAACAAAGGGTGAGGACAGAAGAACTTGGAGAGGAAGGGAACCGCCGTTTGCATTTTATCTCCGAGGGCCCATCCGCATCGGGTGGGAAGCTGGCTCCTCGTGGGACTGATCGTCACTGAGCAGACTTTATGTATGTTTACATCACATGAAAGCAAGACAGAGTTTTCAGCTCCTTAAACAAAGACCTCTGATGCTGGAGCTGAGGAAAAATGCTGCCGAGTAAGTGCCAAACTGGAGGCCAAAATGGAACTAACACATCCGAAGGAATCTGCTCCTGGTGCAGTCCTGCTGGTCGGACACTGCAGAAACATTAGCTGACTCTAGGCACGTAACTTTTTCCCAGGAATTCATTTCTGCTGGTTTATTTACAGGTTAAATATTTGCCCTGCTGTGTGCATGGTGTTGACTTTTGCAGGGTAACAATTTGTGTTTGTCCTGCTCTGTGGTATTGCTGTGGAACAGATTGGTTTCCCCTATTAATAGGTACAAATAAGGATTTGCATTGCAGTTGCACCTGGGTGTTCCGCTTCCCCCTGCAGTTGTTACGGATGCTGAGCAGAAGTCAGGAAAGTCAGCTGAGGTGGGAGCAGACCCCGGGTCCTGTCTCTTGCCACTCAGTCCCGCTCCTCCGGAAAACAGAGCAAAGGCAGCACCTCCAGCATATGCTTTTTCTGATCGGTAAGACTGTACTGGAAGGCAATGGTTTTCAGGTGAACCAAACTAATTTTTCTTGTCACGGCTTTCCCTCTTCTTTCCTTCATTTCATGTTGTAATGTTGTTCCTATATCAAATGGAAAACCCCAGGGAATAATTGACATTATTCTGGCAATTCCTGCTATGGAGAACTTCCTTTAATTTCTACAGTGGATTTTGTAACACTGCCCAAAAGTCATCAGCAAGTCAAACAAATGCTTTAGCTATGACCTGTTTTGCCTGCTCCTGCTCCTCACAGATCTGTCATAGCGAACCAGAATAGTTGTGTCACAGGGAGAGTTTGTGAATTTGCACCTTGGTTTTTTCCAAGCACTCACAAGTAGCTCTCTAGATTTATAAAGGCCCAGTGGTAGGAAGACAGAATTAATTTTTTTAAGCCTCCATAGATTGCTTGCAGTATTATAGCACTTTTGGAAAGCCGTTCTATCTGTGTGTAAAGTTTCTCAGATGTTGTGAACTTGAAATTAAAAATACCGTTGTTTAGCCGTGTAAATCTGCGTCTAACCATCTTAGCAGTTATACTCTGAATCATATCTCCTCACACCCTAAGTTTCTAGTGCATTTGCAATTCACCCTGGTGTTTTGGGGAAAGGGATGAATCTATTCTTTAACTCTTCAAAAGAAAGTGACTTGACAGTCGAGTGTAGTGATTTGTAATCTGACCTAAACACTTCCTACCCAGACTGACCCTCTTCATCCGAGGTAGATCCGATCTCTGCATGACTGATTTGCATACAATATGACTGTGGGCTGATGTTTACCAAACCACCGTCAACCGAGATCTGAGCTAGCTTGAACTGTCTCGGTTAGAATTGCAAGTGGTTTTATACCTTCAGCAATTCCTAAGGTGTGTCCTGAACTTCTGAAAGCCCTAATCTCTCTCTGCCATTCCCACCCTACCTTCTCTTCAGTATTATGCTTCAGCGTTTGTCCTTTCTGGGCTTGAATTCTCTTTGAATGAAAGGCATCTCTCCTGTTGATCGTAGGAAAAGTACTTGTCATTGGGATTCAATGGAAGATGGGAAAATTACTCTTATGTATCACTGTTTCTCTTACTTCCAGCCCAGAGCTAATTTACTCTTATAAAAAGTAATGTAATTAGAATACAGGAATTTACCCACTTTGGTTTAGCATAAATAGCTGTGTTGACACGGACCATTAGTGGTCGATGCCAAACCCAGATGTCTGAATCTTTACTGTAAATCAAATATATAAACCTACAGCAAGGAGTTTAATTTTCCCCAGCACTTTTTTCCCGAAGGTCTGCCGATACCTGTTCGTTAAGTCCAACCTATTGAGGTATCCAGGAAACCAGTTAACCAGGAAACCACCCATTGTGAGCAGAAGGCTTGCACTGGGGGTAGTCGCTGGGCTGAACGTTTAACCACCCACACAAAACAATATCCCTTCCCCATTCTTTTTAAGTGTAATAACCACTAGAGAGCTTGGGAACAGTTAAGAGTCGTTATAAGCTTCGATTCCAGCCTATCTTTTATGATCTTCCTTTCTGAAGTGGCATGCATGACTGCATGCCAGCTGACAGTCTTTCATAAGGTTCATCCTGTCAATCACACACATTCTTCAGAAAAGATTTCTATTCGTTCTGCAAAATCTCCATGATTTCTGCAGTTTTGGAAGACAAAAACTTCTTGGATAGTAAGATGTCCTCCAGAAGAGTTTCTCATAGACTGTCAGAGAGTAAATGAGAAATGCAAGAGACCTGGGGCCCCTTCTAGGTTAGGCTTTATGTTTGCCTCTACTTTTTGGCTTTGATGAGGTTTAAAAGGTTCTTTCCTGAAAAGATAGTCTTCACGTATTCTAGTTTTACTGTTCTACTTGAGGCATTTGGCCAAGTTCTGTTCCACCAAATCCACTCAGGATTTGCTAGTATCGAAGGACTTGAGATACTTTGAGACCACTTTCTTCTCCTTCGTGGTTAGTGCGTCCTTCCTGGGAATCTGAGATGGTCCAAAAGCAACTTTGACTTTCCCACTACCCAGGAGGTCTGATGGAGCAAACCTTAGAGACTAGGTGTTCCTCAGAGCTGGTAGGAAATAAACGGAGCAACGCTGTAAGCTCACCATTCATTGTCTGATCTGTAATACAGCTCTGAGAGCAAGAACTTCCCCACTTCACCTTTTTCTGGCACTAGCATCAAATCTATCAGCACTACTAAAAATGTTTTCCCTTTCTCTGAAGCTGATGTGAACAAAACTGTGTTACTTTGAGGTTCGCTGCCTGCCATCTTAAAAATGTAGCCCTTACACTGCCTGTAGGCTTCATTTTGTTTTGGAAAAAGACCCCTACTTCCCTATATCGCCCAAAGCTATCTTTCAGGTTTATTTGGATTCAAATGTTCCATGTCTGACTTCAGAGATTTCTCACTCCCTATTTCAGGCAACCTCCTCAACAAATCATTGCATGAACACTCTGCGTTGGAAATCCTGACGTCCAATGGCACTGCAGGTGTCATCTAACCAGATATCATTAACCTCTTCCCGAGCAGAATTGAGAATCACAGTTTCACAGAAAGACACGAGAGAAGAAGGTTGAAAGAGCCCTCTGGAGAACGCCCAGTCCACGCTCATACAAGCACATGCGTGCGCACAGACACACATCCTACCTGTTCAAAGCAGGGTCAACTACAGCAGGTTGCTCAGGACCTTGTCAAGTTGTTTTTAGTACTTCTAAGGACGGAGACTTCACAACCTCTGTATGCTTTCAGTTTATGTTTTGTCAGGAGGTCCTTGTTCATCCATGCAGGCCCCCTGCTGTCTTTGCTTGATTTCCTCCGTGCTGGGACGGACCACTCTTGAGCTTGGTAGGGAGGTGATACTTGAAAATCAACCGGTGCTCCCGGACCCCTCTGCTCTCCGGGATGGTCTCCCATGGGATTCTTCTGAGCAGATCGCTGAAGTCTGCTTTCCTGAAGTCCACACCTGTGATCCTGTTTTTTGCCTTGCTCCCTCCTTTCAGGATCCTGAGCTCTACCGTTGAGGGTGCTGCAGCCGCAGTTGGCCCCGGTATGATTTATGCCAATAACCTAATCATTTTGGGGGTGGTAACAGGAGAGTGACATTTCTCAGACCAGCAAGGAACACCATTACAAAAACTGTAGCCAGGTTTTTGCCAGAACCTGGCTCTGCGACTCAGCGTCACCTGTAACAATAGGTGACAGGGTGATTCATGAATCCTGGCAAAGCCGTTAGGTGGTGACAGTGACTTTGCCAATGTATGGCATTTGGAGTTTGAACCTTATGTCCAACCTTGAATCTTTCTTACAAGTGGCTGCTCTAATGCTCCTCTTACTGTACATGAGCTTAAATGTTACTTTTGTGTTGACTTCAAATTTGGTTCTGATCGCAGGTGGAGTGTGATGGGTGTTTCGAGAGTGACAACAGTCTTCATGAGCACAGGAGGCCTACCAGGAGTTGGGACATAAACAATTCTCAGCCAATAGTACCTTACAGAGTAATTACCGAGTGCCATACTCAAAGCATTTGAGTAAGCATGCACTTAAGTACAATTGTGTTAACTTGGAGCCATCTTTGGTGGAAGCTTTAACTTACATGTGTGGAACTGCAAAGGTCCTGTAACCACACTGCACCTCTCAGCTCTGTTTCTGGAATTCCTAAATGCTTTTCTCTGTGAAATGAAAGTCAGTTTGGAAAGTACTGGAGATAATAAAATTGTCCAGTTCTGTGTACCAGGAGCAGTGGCAGGGGCTCAAGTACTTTATCTTACTCTGTACAAGTGGTGGTTAGTTGTAAAACACCATGCAATTATTAGTTCATAAGGATTTGGCTTGCGCCCAATTTAGTGGGGGAGATGTAACAGTATTTTTGATCAGGGAATGGTTACTAAGCCTGAGTTTGAAAACAATTTCCTTCCAGCTAGTGTTGCAAAATGAGCAGGATGTGCACTTGTTGACTTGAACGTCACTCCATTCACCTTTCACGTGAGGTTTCAAAGTACGCTATAGAAGTGTGGGAAAGGGAATAGCTACAGACTCAACTCATAGCCTTTCTTATAATCTTTAAGTAATAAGACTTGAGTTTCAAGGTATAAAATTGGACAGGAAGAGAAAAAATGAGCTCTGGAGTATATTTGTGCAGCCTCATTGAAATTTTTAGTCTTTTATGCCCAGTTCCAAGATAGAGCTCAATTTATCATCGATCTTTGAAGCACTGCCTACGGGAAGATACGTTCAGAATGAAAAAGGTCGTGTGTTCATTGTTGCTCTGGCATATACACTCCTGCCACGATAGACAAGAAGATGCCGTCCAAAGTTTTCTATCACAGTAGCACTTTTCGTACTTTTCATGCTTTTTTCATAGGTGTTTTGCGATACTTGTGTAAGAAGTTGCTAATGAAAAATTGTGTGTCGTGTCTGAAACTCACCATAGTGCATTTGTAAAGGAATGCTTGTAATTCCGCATAAGCCAGTGCATGTCCTACTCTTTTCACAACCCAGTCTGAAAGGAAATGCCAAGCATTATGGTAATCCCTTACCAAAAGAGATTCCAGATGGAAACCATGTGTCCACAGAGAAGGCATAAGAGCAAAGTAGTTTGGTTTTCATATGCATTTTTTGAGTACTTACATGATTTGTTGACAGTAAGAAGTGTAAACCAGGTGGCACAAGTTCAGGCAACGAATGAATTGCTTCCGTTCTGAAGGTACGAAAAATTACATTTTACTGTTTAGGCAGAAGATTAAGGCAAGTTGTGCTACACCATGGTGAGGTCCTCAGAGTCCTCCTTTACTGGCTTCTCCGTATTTCTTTTCTGAATCAAAGATATTTCCCGAAAGCCAACAGTTATTGCGCTGTTTTACTATGTTTTGGACGGATGAATGCAGAAAGGAATAGTGTTTCTCATTAACATGGAATCAGAGTTTCAGTGGGAGACTTTTGGGATCTGGGAATAGGAATGGGGTGAGATTTCTGAGGCGCTTGTTATTACAGACATGGTTTTTTCCCTCCAGTGCTGGTCATTTTATTTTTAGGGCGATTCTTCCTTATATATTTGAGGGGGGTCCCATTTTATACTCTGGCTCTATGGTAGGGGTAGTGAAATAACTAAAGAGATGGTGCAAAAGCTGCACTGCAGAGGTAGGAACAAGAGGCCGGGGCTGGGGAAGGCATAGAAACTTCTTATGCTGTCTTCCCCAAAGCCGCATGTCTCAAGCTACACCTTTAGTTGTAACAACATAGCCTAGAAAATTGTTTACTGTAATCCCTTGTATGAAGCATCAGACATGCTGTATTAGCTGGCAGATGATATCTGAAGGGTTAGCGACAATTGCTGTAAAGCCTTGAAGAACTAAGGTGCCATCAACTTAAGTTATACAACACCATGGAATTACAAGACATAATGATATTCTTATCACAGAACGAAAGCTGTCTTTATTAAGCCTCACTAACATACAGGTCGCTTCGTTTCATGGCAAGTTCAGTCATGTTGGCTCTTCCTGCTGTCCACGCTGGAAGTGAGTTAAGGCAGCGCTGGATGTCTCTAACAGGATGTCTCTAATATCCCTTCACCTCAACAGCGGCCAGTGAGGGTATCGGGTACCCCGGGCTGCTCAGGAAGCAGGCAGACCAGACTGTTCTATATACTTCTAGTTTACATCCACTATCACAACTGTGGCATTACAGCTAGAGCGTTGTGTTGCATGTGACTGCTATGGTACAAAGGGAAATCAGGCAGGCTGGAGGCCGAAGGTGAGTTGCTCGCAGACGTGCCTCGTGCCTTTCAGCCTGTCTCCCTGTGCTCTTTATCTGCAAAAGGCAACATCGGTACATCGCATCTTTGCTGTTTTTCAGGGCCCTATCCTCAAGCCCGGGCACCAGCCATCGCTCGTTTCAAAATGAATCATTTGTTGTGGGGACATCCAAAGGTCATTTTCACGTCTTCCTTTTCCTGGGAGGCAGGAACTTGGTAATGAATTCCAGCAAAAAAATAAAATCATGCCCACGTCATGTTGCAATCCCATTGTGTTGCACAGTGGCATCCTGGGTGCCCTGTGTGAGAAGCCGCTTCGGCACTAATGGCACGCAAGCAAGGACGCTGTCATTTTGAAAGAGCAGCGGTGGTCCCTCTTCCAGGACAGCAGGGCAGCTTCCTGCCTAGGAGCGGCAATCGGCATTTTGACATTTCTGCTAAGCGAGAGTGCTTCTGCCCGAGCAGGCGGCATTTCACCACCATTCAGCCTCAGTTCCTGGTGTAGCTCATTAGCGGGTTCAGAATAATCATCGGTCCCTGTAAGAGGATCGGTAAGTGGATGCATGAGATCCTCTCTTTCAGCATAAACCCAGCAGACAGCATACGCTTATAAAAGTCAGGAACGGCAGAGAGTGCACACACAGGGTTTCTAGCAGCACTTGCAGTCTTAACCAGATGGCATCTTGCAGCCTTTGGTGCAGGGCTTACAGTGGGTTATAAGACCCTAGCACCGGCAAGCGTCCCGTGTGTCTGTTTTTGAAGAGTATCCAGAATAATGGGCTGCTTCTCTGAAGCCGAGCTGTTGCACACTGCCTCAGCAAAAATGAGTAACAGCAGCGGTGACTCGGCACGCTGCCCCGTCGCTGAGCCACAGCTCCTCGAAATCAGACAGAGCCTTTCCACACACTTCAGCACGCTTGCGCAACCAGCAGCTGCTTGCCTTTGTCCAAAGCTGCGAAGAGGAGGCCTGAATCACAAAGCTGAGATCAGAATCTGGATCTGAAGCTCCCATTCCCGTGTGGGTATGTGAATACAGAAATTTAGGCTAAGGCTCACCCTAAGGATATGAAATCACTTTGTAAGAAGAAAACATAGATGTGCCTATTTTCTACAGTGTTATCTGGTATGAGATGCGATGTTAACATTCTGCAGGCAAGTTAACGGCACGGCCTTTGATATTTAGAGTTGTACCCTTGAATCTGCATGTGGATACTTAAATAAGTGGCCTGATTTTCACATTTGTAACTGCTGTTGGAAGTTGCTGGGTGTCTGTGAGAGCAATAATCAAGGCAATTTCAGTACCTTTCTTTAGAAGTGCCCACAGGCAAGCATGAACCCCTTAGGAATTTTCAGCTTAAGGCTGAAAGAAAGCCTTGTGAAAGAAAAATATAAGGACAACCCAGGACAAAATCAGCAAGTAAATGAGATTTGTTGCATACGTATGATGTGGAAGACTGATAAACTCCAGAAAAAACAATCACATGCCTAAAGCATGAGCCTGGCACCCTGAAGGTTTAGTCCAGCTCTTGGCTTTGGTGCAGAGTTTTGTGACTCTGGGGTCGTCGATTAGGCCAGGATCTGCAAAGATCTCATGAAAGACAAGGCCGTCATCCTCAAAGGTCATTCCAGAGCAAATGAATTACCTCCGAAGATTTAAGTTTTATTTCTTTGTGCCTGACTTCTCCTCCATAAAATTACATAGCTGCATAGACTGAAGCTGCCTGTCTCCCAGGAGATGTGTTTGAGTTACCGTGACCCTTCTCCAGAGGTTCGGAAAAAGAAATGCTCTAAAGTATCCAGCATGGAGGAAAGTTAGTTTAAAGGCCTTGAGAACCGAGTGATTAATATTTTCATTTTATTAAAGAATATATACCCTTTAAAAAACAGGAGCAGAGGATTGCCATGGATTATGCAATTAAATAAAGTATTGGCAGAGTTCTTAGGCACGACAAGTACAGACCTCAGACAATGTAAGTGAAACTGGGTTTCCTTTTTGCAAAAGTAGGATTTCTGAGTTACCAAGTACACTTCAAAGTGTGGATCCAGAAGACCTTTGAAAGAAACATCACCTTCATTCCGTGCATTTTGTGTGAAAAGATGCAAATTCTGGGTATGAGCTTATCTCTAACACTTTAGGCACTTCACCCTTTTAAAAGGGAAACAGAATCTGTAATTCAGAAAACCAGAGGCTTCCTTTCTTCCTTTCTGAAATAAACCCACCTTGTAATCCTCCGGGAAGGATTCCAGCAATGCATTTCGCCCTCATCGCATTTCATAAACAAATAAAGTAACTCAGAAAAAAAGCATTTGTGTTGGATTTTCGTTTTGCTCCACACCTTACAGACAGGAAATTCAGCTACAGGTCACACTTCTAATGTAGAATTTGCATGTTTTATTTCTCTTTCGCTTTACTTGGCCTAATACAATGTTGGGGATTGCAAGGATCTTAGTCACCCACTGAAGTCACTGCGGTGATTTCCCTGTCACACTTTCCACTTGTGTAATCTGATTTTTTTTACCTCCATCTCACATGCCTTAACAAGATCGATTAAGTGAAAAACACCACCAAGATTTTCTTCTGGACTTCTTTCAGTGCAAGTTTGGTGGGAGACAAGCTCCTTAATCCAAAAGCTACAAGAAAGGATATTTTCCTGTTCACAGCAATGGCAGAAGCAGCCTCTTGCACTTACAACAGAGTGGGCTAGAGCGGCCGTATCCACTCCTGGCTTTGTCCAGGTCTTAGCGGTTTTAGTTCAGATTTTTCTCTTTAGTAATATTTGGCTTTGCTAGGAATATTGGAATTTCTCTTTGCAAGTGCTTTGCTAACAATTTCAAGCAAGCAGGAGACTGTAGGATCGCTCCAGCTCCTTTGCCCAGGACCAGTTACCTTCTCTGCCATTGAACCGTTGTAAAGCTTACAACCGAAGCCGGGCATCTCACGCCCGTTTTCTGCTCTCATTTCTCGTGCAGGTACCTTTCCCCACGTATCTTTGAGCCAGGAGGTATGTGAAAGACTGGTAAGGCAGCCCTACCCATGCATGAAACATCCTTCTCCCAGGATCTGAGTTTCATCCCGCACCGCCTCTCCTGTTGAATTAAAACAGCGAGGGCCATTCCCAGCGGTGGTGCCGTGACTGCAGGCATTTATGGCGTGGGCAGCCCTTTCCGTGGGTCCAGGGGTCCACCTGGAGGCCAAGGCTGACACAGCAGCTCCTGCCACTGGGGCAGCCCTCAGAGCTTGCTCTCAATGGTGGTAAGAGGCAGTTCAGCACCAAATCCCAACCCGTACCTCTTCATGCACGTGGAGCTCATTCCGCCCGACCATTACTTATGTACAAGGATGCTTTGCTCTCGCCCGGGAAGCTGCCGCTGTGTGGTGAGTGAAGTCGCTCCCCACAATTACTCCTCTGGCTGTAATCACAGATTGGTATCATTAGATAGGAACAAAAGATCACCGATAGGAGACTTGATCGATACATGCTGTACCATACTTATATTGTATGTGAAGAGTTTTAGAGGACAAGGAGAACTGTTTCGTCTCTATACGTAATTCAGCTCGTTAAGATGGACTTTTTCACCTTCCTGATTCCTGATGGAAGTTTTCACCTTCATGTCCAACGGCACAGGTCCCAGAGCAGCTCTGTGGGACTCAGACCACCCCCCTCCCGTAAGAAAAGTGACCACTGTCCAGTCCTGCCTTCTGTTTCTAACCTTTTACTGTTCTACAAGAGTCATTTCTCCCCTCCTCTCTTGCAGAATCTTTGGTGATGGACATTGTTATTTCCTCCAGGGAGCCAGAGTAACCCTACCACTGCGGTCCCCGCTGCCTGCAGGAATCCTAGCAGAATTTTAGGCGTAGTCCTTTGCTTTCTCACTCTATTCTTTGTTCTCTTTTCTACTCATTGGCCTGGTAAAGGCATCAATTTACTGGTCTATAGGTTTCCAGACATTCAGAAGAGCTACGTTTAAAACGGGGCCATTTTCCAGTCTGGTACCAAGGCACGTGTAAACGAGAGGTTTGGCATCCGCTGTGTTTTATGTCTACACGTAGCATGTACAGTTGGTACTGCTTTAATCTTTTCTCCCTTGGACCATTCCTTAAGCCTTCCCTTCTAATGGCCTCCTTAACCCTGTTCAGTGACATGGGCCCTTAAAACACCTTTCCAACATACATTTAACAGTTATTTTTTCTGTGCTCCAGAGTTAATAGAGCCTTCTCACACGTGGTAACTCAAATGCTGACAGCTCTGACAGCCCCTCCACCAGCAGGAGAGTAAATTTATTTCAGCTTCACCACATCAAATCCAAGCTTTTGTGGAAGTGAGTTCTGTCAGCCCAATAGATGCCTCCGGGGGACCGCACCACCTTGTGGTGCTGCCCCGCCACTGCAGCTATCGGGCAACCCTAGGGCAGCGGGGCAGGCACCAGTTCACGGCTGTTTTCCTGGATTATAGTGGTGGTGACTTCAATTAGATATTATTGCTATTGTTAGTGGTTTTACTGGAATGGGGATTTTTTTCACTTCTTTAGGAAGGACAAAGGCTAACAAGTGTGCAATCAAACATTCATAGTCTAAAGAAACAAAAAAGAAGGTGAAGTAGTCAGGAACAAGCCCCATTTAAGACAAGCACTTGGCATCTCACGTAACTTTTACTAGTATATCATCTTTACATGCACCTTCTGAATGCAGCAGCATTTATTCAGTTTATGTACCAGGGAAGGCTTGCAATAACACGTTTCTCTGGAAAGAGACTTGGTGGAAACGAGAGCTTAAGAAAATCAGGGGAAATAAAGATAGCCAAGGTGGGAGGTGGCAGAATTTATTTTTACATTCAGAAGAAGTTCTGACAAAACCCAAGAGCCATTTTGTGTTTATTTCAGCTGGTAAATTAAATACAGAATTATACATTTTGCAAGACAAACTTAAATCTATGAATATTTAGTTACTAACATCAGCATTTGAACAGATACTGCATTAATTAAAAAAATTACTCCACTTGTGAAAATATTTTAACAGCATATGAATAAAATCACTTTTACTCCGCAGAGTCAGCTTGTAAAAATTAAGTGCCATGGCAACATGGGCAATTGGGCCACAGAACCAAGTTCCCAGGTACAAACAACAAGAGGCACAAGGATTTGAGTGTCTTAGCTCGGTCCTTTTTCACTACATTTGCCATTGTGTTTGCTTTCAGTAGTAAAATAACAAAAAGCAAAAGCCCCAGTTTAAATGCAGATCTTTGAGGAGATATGTCTTACACCCAGCATCTGGGATAGCAGCCCAGGAGATGGAGCCGAGCAAGATGAGCCGTGACTCACATCCCATCTCTGGTGCACATTCTGCTGCAGAAGCCAGCAGGGGCCAGTGCAAGCTCACCGTGTCGGGGCACAGACTACCTGCAGCCCAAGCCCCCGCACCCTACCCCACCTCTTCCCTGACAGCAGTTTGGCTGCTCAGAACACCCCTTCATCATCTCACCTGCTAAGTAACATCAAACCAAAAACCCAAGTACCAAACAAGATCATGGTGATAAAACAGGACCAACATAAAACCAAAAAAATCAATCCTTGAGTCAGAACCAGATCATCCAGTTACTGCCCAGCAGGCCTAAAGTGACAAAAAAGCAATACAGTCTGCAGAAAAGGATCCGTAGAGCCCATTGCCAGGCATAGCTGGGTCTACCACTGAGATAGACAGCACCAAACCTCCAACACAACTCAAAAAGAGAAGAGTTCCTTCAGGCTGAGCTTAAATAGGGTTATGGGCCCATGGGTGGGGGTCAAGGGGTGGGGAGGTTCCAGGTGAGGCAAATCAGGATCGTTAAGGTGAATTGGTGCCCTCAGAGTGCAGGCACTGACAGAGATCTTGCTTTTCATATTGCAGCATGGAGCTAAGCCTGTGTCATTGCCACATGAAGTCCGTTACGCTGGGAAAAAGCATATCCTGCACCTGGCAGGGCCTTGCCCATCGATGTGGCTTAGAGGAAGCAGGAGGATCCAACCCCAGAGGAATGTCACCTTTGATGACATTTCAGGTAAGAAAGCAGCTGTCCGTAAGCAGCAGAGACAAAGGACTGTCTCTCTTTGAAAAACATTGTCATTTAAGTGCAGATCTGTGGTGTTATATGTCGAGAGAGTGGTGCCAGGCTTGAACATTCACATCAATCTTGTAAAAATGGCCGTTGATCTGTGAGTCTTCAGGTTCAGGGTATTTCGCCAGATATTCCTTAATTTTTCACAAAGGCGTCTGAAATTCTGACATTTATTGCCGTAAATGAAGGCTTGAAAATGCAGTGCCAACTCTTGCAGCGCTACTACAGAAGCGCACAGGGGCCAAAGAGGATCTGTGCCGATGCCAGGAGCTCTGGGAGAGGAGCACTCAGCTCCCTCTCCGCACGCCTCCAGCAAGAGCTGGACATTTACTGCTCAGGTGCGGTTCCTGTTTCTGCAATAACTTCTGCATGAAATTTCACGCCTGGAGTTGCTTCCATTCCTGCACCTGTTAGAACCTGTGCTCTCTGCACAGACCTGGGCAAGCACACCATCCAACTTACGGTCCTAAAGACACTTCTGTTTCCTCTACAGCTTTTTAGCTGATTGAACATCAGGTCGTTGGACGCTGCCTCCGTCACCCAGCAGCCCATGGTTTCCTGCGGTGAGGATCGCTTCCTGCAAGCGTGGTACATTTCCCCTGTGCGGTGTGTGCTGTGGGAGCTGGGACAGCAGCATCCGAGAGGCTGAATTGGCATTTCCAGTGGGCAGCTTGTTCAGATTCTTCACTTGTAAGGACACGTGTACTGGCTAGAAGCGAGGTATCGCCTGCAGGGCTGAGAATGACAGGTTCAGATGGATCAAATTCCAAACTGGAAGACACACCCTCCAGACAACTGCGCAGGGAAGAACTTTTCTGGAATTTCAGCATCTCCTAAATAGCTGTTGACTTGTTTATGTTGCCTTACAGAGGACCATGTAGGGCTCCTAGTCCAAATCAGATAGTGATTTTATGTTCCATATGCCCCCATTCTCATCTGGCTTTGTTTTACCAAAGCAATTCTAGACCAGGGAGACATAGAATCATAGAATCATAGAACATTCAGATGTTCTCAACCATGAGATCAAATTTTAGCCTTGCTAATTCCCATGAAACCTAGCGTAGGTTGTAGATGCGTTAGCCAAGCACTGAGAGAAGATTTAGCCCTTCAAAGTTAGAGAGACTATTGTTTCACCCAGCACCACTGAAATGCCACCGCCTCTGCCACCGAGCTGACACAGACCTGCCGCCCGTGGCACGCAGCGCTCGCTGTGCTCTGGGACCCTACTCACAAGAGTGTGGGCCTAGGATACCTGAATAAGAAGAAAAATGTGATCCATACCATCAGGCACTCAGGAGAAGAATATACACATGACACAGTAAGTACATAAATGTATTTACTCTTGGTAATATATGCGAGACGGCTGACTGCCCAAAGGGGCTATTTGATGTTGTAATAGAAAAGCAGCATTATGCAAGGACGGGAGCGATCCAGAGCAAGCAGCTGCAGCGTCTGTGGGGTGATTTTCAGCCAGAATGAGCAGACTTGAGGAGTGTCTCACTGTCAGAGGGTGAACTTTCTTAGAGAGAACCGAGGAGTCACGGAGGTCTCTTCAAATCACCAAACCCAAGGCAGTACCTCAGTGAGTCAGCCCGATCTGTTTCGCTTTGCACTTTCTCCTTCGCAGCGCTCTTTGTGCTTGTGTGAGATTTTCAAGAGCAAATTAATACCATAAACGCTACGGATGCTTACAGACCACCTGCTCTACTGTCTGTTTAGATATCTAATGCGGTACAAAAATTAAAAAGTCAGTTCTCTCTCTGAACAATTTTTACGATGCACCTCAGGGGTGTTGCTTACGCACTCAATATTCATTACGGAAATGTTTTTAAGTCCCAGATGTCGCTGCTTTTACGCTAGCTTCCCAGCAGTTTGATGTATCACTCGAGGTATTTGTGCTTAGCAGCGTACAATGAAGAAGTGTACGCCACGCAGCGACACCGGGACACAATGCGAAGAATGTCTGCGCTGCGCAGCAACTGCGAGCAAAGGCGCGTGGGCTGCTCGGACACAGAGGCAGGCTGCGACTGCCGTGCATTCCCCCATGCCCACCACCTTCGGATTCCCCACTTCATAATCACAGAGCAAAAACGCCAGAGTACTGTTTCTCACCCTATTCCCTTTCAAACCTGAACGCTTTTATTGCACAGAGAGTCACGTATGTAAGGACAACTGAAACCTATTTCAGAGTGCTTTGCTGCAGTGACAAACTATGTCCTCATCGGTACGGGAGAAGCTCTGCTGTGAAATGGTCTTGAAGGAAATCTCATTTTCTTATAGAAAGGATGCTAGAATAAATGAAGTGGCATAAGTGCGAGTGTGCTCTTCCTCCTGTTTGTCTGGGCACCTGATATGAGAACACATTATGGGAGCTGAGCTCTTCTCCAAGATTTGCCAGACTTGCATGTGCTCAGAGCATCTCAGGATCTGGAACTGTGAACGTTTTCAGAAGGCAGAAGTCTGAGGAAAAAAAGAGAATATCTTTGAAAGACTGACGGGTCGGGTAGGCAACGCTGACAGCGTGACCGTAAACTGCCTCCCAGATCTCCCTGAATTCGGTAACACGCAGGCACGTTCAGCAGGGCTTAGGACAGTGCTGTGCACCGTGTGTTAGAGATACGGAATCATTTCATTACACAGCGCCACGTACTGCGGCAAAGTCAAGAAAACAATGTCTGACTTGCTTTGCGTTCGTTAGACATTGAACTCGAACTGACTGTGGAGAGTACTGAAGTGATCTTTCGAAAAGGAATAGAAAATAGGGGACAGTCTACATTATGACTCAGCTGCTTTAAGAATGAAGTAATTAAAGAAAAATCATTAGCATATTGGAAATGGGAGTCAGGTGCTACAGTCACATGACCCTCAACTGACCATTACAGAGGAGTGACCTGAGCATAAAAGGATCCTGTGTTGCAAACAGGAAGAAGGTTAGAAGTTGATTTTGGGGTTGGTTTTTTTGAGTTTGTGATCTTTAAAAGAAAGGTAGACTTAGGGGTTTTGTATCTTGAAGGGAGAAGACTCCAGATATAGAATGATTTGTAGAAAGAGCTTCACGTTGGCTGAGTGAGGTGAAGTTTTAAGTTTACTCCAGGTTGAACTCTAATGGGAGTGAGAAGCTGTGTGATTGCAGCTTTTTTGTACAGGGCAGTTCCTTATGCTTCTGCCCTTAATAATATTTTGTAGCTCCAGGCAATGAAAATCCTTGTATGGATGAATAAAGCTCTATAATATCAAATGGGTGACTTAATGGGTGAATAACATCAATGCCAAACCGTGATGCATGACTAACGGTGTTTCAGATGCTGTGGTAAGATCTGCCCTTCTAACAGTGACTCAAGAGGATAAAGACAGTGATACCTGCAAGCTGATGTTCATGCAGACAAAGGTCAGTACCTGCGAAGTTTCAGCTCTTCAAACCGTGTCAAAAACCATGGCTTTTAGCACGTATGCTGCTGCCAACATCAGCTCTGTTCCTTTTCTATTCCTGAACAGCTTGAGGTCCCCAAAATTCACAAAATGCTGTGTGTGAGGGATTATGGCCCATGATAGACAACAAGGCGTTGTACTGGATGTGTGCATTGGACATTTGGTTATTTGAGCTAATCATCTGTTTCCTAGTTGCTGTTTTGCATGCTTATCAGTGGTGTCTGCACAACGTGTCCTGGCACACAAGTATTGCTGCTGGCACTTCAGTGCGATGACAGAAAATAATCTTGCTGAAGAATGGGAGGTCCTTTGCAGGGTAGATCAGTTGTTTTAAATTCCTTGATTGGTTGCTATTACCAACACAATCCTCTTAGCAATGTTTGTAATATAAAGGAAAGAACCACTCCCTTGGTTTATATTAACTTCAGGTCTTGTCAGTCGAGGCTCTACCTTTATATTACAGTAGCTGGCTTAGGAAGTCCAAGAGGTGTTTTCCATGTTTGGAGCTAATGATCTGAAGTTGCCCAGAAACAGCTGTTTGCAAACAGTATGAGGGATTTTCTTTCTTGCTGTAAAGCAGAGGAATCTGTTGTGAGCTGGCGTATATCCTGTTGTGTTTATCAAAACACTTGCACTGAAGTCCGGCATGTGCGTATGGTCTTGCCGTGGCCGGGCTGCTTGTTATGATTGTGTACTACAAAAGTAGAACAGGAATACCTTAGTTTTTTTCTGTCTGAGATGTTTTTTTAGCTTTAGCAGTCTGTTTGTTAATGATTTGAGGCCAAGTTAGTAAACAGTTGAACCCCAACTTGCAATTATTTATTAACTTAAACTCTTTCAATATTAATTGTGCAATGAGACAGAAATGTAACACAGCCTTTAAAGACTCAAGGATCACTGCATTCCTTGCCTGTTTGAACCAAATCATCGTTATGCTTTCATTTAAGGGGTGAAATAGTATAATCGAGTTGGGACTTGTTCTTAGATTTCCATGGCATATAGAATATGTTTATTACGGAAGATGAGAGAGTAATGCTCCCTGTGCATTGATTATTTACGATGAAAGCAATAGAAGCCTTCTCTTTCTTGGAATTTACAGAAAACTAATTTCTTCCTACAGACCTTTTTATTCCCCTAATGTGACACCTGTTCCTGGTCTGCACTGACCAGTCTCCACCGAGAGCTTAGCAGGCAATTGTGTGTGAGTGAAAGGAGAGCAGGAGCAGGCCAGTGGCAGTAGTTCAGGTCTGAGAGTGAAAACTAGAAACAAACCTGAGCTGTGTGAGCCAAGCCAATGTAAAAATCAACACACCTGGTTTAACTGGAAATGAGAACTACAGTCCTTCATCACAATGGTGGTTTTTACTGCTGTATTGTATTAATTGCTTGCTGAGACATCTTTGCGTGACTCTAAGTAATTTAAGCGTTGGTTTTCAGAACTTGCTTCTAAATTTGAAAAAGCTATACTTAAAAACTTAAATTAGTCTTAAAAAAACTAAACAGAACCTTACCAGTTGGGAGTCAGGATGAAGCTGGAGTTACACTGAAGGGTCAACATAGTATTGCCCTGTTGTAAGGTAATAATGTGGTCTTCAGTTCTAAAAATACTTGGATGCCTTCTGGTACCTCACAGCTTTGCAGTGCAAGTGTCCAGCAGGGTGGCGTACTTAGCAGAAACAGATAGGGTTGATGTTAGCCTGGTTTAGAGACTTGAAGGTGCCAGGCTGTGCCTGCTCTGTCTCTCTAATCCGAAAGCCTTGGGCAGAGTCCTCAAGTGTCTGAAGCTGTGACAGGAAGAATCAAACGTCTGGTTTGAAACAAGTTGGGAAGTTGTATGGATTTGTGTGAACGATTGCAGAAGAGACGGAGCAGCCCCGGAGGTTGAGCTTGCTGTGAAGCTCCAAGCCTACCGCAGCATGGAGCTTTAATGCTGTTGTGAATTGAGCAAAAATCTGGTATGCTGAGTCCTTCCTGTGTTTTGAGAGACTTATCAATGTTACATATGTAACTGAAATCTTTAAATAAGTATTTTTCAGGTGCGGCGCTAGAAACTGCAGCATAAACTGTAATCCTCAGTGTCTTGTGTTGTGTGTACAGAAGGGAGCGTAGCTCTTGAGTACAGCAGAGAACAACGATGTGATCAGGAATCTAATATTGATGTTCTGCCCTTCCCTAACATGACGTTATATAAAACAGAAGTAACTTGATAGAAATCACAGTGCAATAAGATGCGTATGAAGGCAAATGCAGGCTCAGTAATTTTCATTCTCTTCTCTCGGTGGCCCAATAACTTCCACTGTTGGGCCTGATGCTGTGACTAAATTGCTTGCTTTAAGTAGATGGGCGAACAGTAGGATCTTGGAAGGTGTATGTTTGTTCAAATATTTTGTTCAATTACTTCTTTATGGCTTAAACGTCTGCTTACCTGATTAGCTGCTGAGCAATTAAGCTAAGCAGAGATGCTTTATCTCTTACAGACACAACTGTCGCCCGATGAATAATATTCACAAGGCAAATACATACGGTTAAGCAAGAAATACGTCCAGTTGAGCAAGCAATATAACTAAGCAAGAAATTGAATGTACAGCTGTATGTGATTGAGTGATCAAGCTGTGTTGTCCAAACTTTAGTCCTAATATTATAAATGCTTATATTTATACTTAGGCATTCTCTGATTGTCCATATCGGTTATTCCATGAAACACTGAAGACTGGCATGTATCTGGAGAAGGAAAAATGCCTTTGTCCTACAGATTTGGGAGCAGATGAGACGAGGTTAAAGCATAACAGTGCTTTCAGCACAGGATGTTTCAGCGTGTGCCCCGTCAGCAAACAATAAAGGAGAGTCAGCAGGTTGCCTCGCGTTATGAAGTTAGTGATTAAAGTGTTAACTGGAGCCTCCCTGTAGGTGTAACCGTGACTAAGGGAGCGCTCCTGTCAGCCGCTTGGAGGAAGGAAAGTGGGTAGGTAAATATTCCCGACATGCACCAAGGTGCGGGGAGTGTCCAGGGTTTCCAGCACTCCCAGTTTGTTAAGCAAAATAGTAATTAACAGCTCTGTGGGCTCCACGAAGTAGCAGAGGCAGCTGTCAGCCAGTGCAATGCTGTCATGCCTTGTCCAGGGCGCAGTTCATGGTATGTGAAACTCCTCCTCCGCTTCTCCTTCTCCGATCATATACACAGGTAAGTGAAATGTAGAGCTGGAGCTATTCTTCTGCTTGCTGTGTAACCTGCAGTGTCAGTAGAAAGCAAGGTCCTTTCCAGTCACCCAGAACTCGAGTCAAATTCCTTTCAGGTAATTAGGGTGCCGGAGGGAAGGAGAAATATTCGGTCAGAAATTCTTGTCGAAGAAGTTCCTAAATGTCGAGGTGGCTTTGTTTGAGTCAGAGTTGTGGTTAAAAAGGGCAGATAATAGGTAATGCTGCTGCTCAGCATGTATGTGGGCATAAGCCCTCGCTGCCCTGCGTTCAGTTGCCGCTGTGATTCAAAAGGTGACATCGGTGACCTTGTCCGTTCCTTTTGGCGGGTAAAAGCTATCTTAGCGAAGCGACCCGAAATAGAAAGTAACTTCCCTTCGTAATAATGGATTACTAGTGTTTGAATTTGATTTGGTGCAAGCCTAGCTGTGCCATCGTTGGTTGTGTGAAGGGAGGGAGCTTGTGTACCCCTTCCTTGGTGACTCAAAGGTAAGGGACCATGCTCACAGGCAAAGAGCAACTTTTGGTTTCAGTCATTAAAGCTGATTCTGAACCCACCTGAGCAGAGGGGCTGTGCTGTGTTTTGTATTCCAGTGGTGCTGTTACTGCTTGGTGCTGTAGCAGTTAACTTTCAAAATAAAGTGTAAATAAGTCTTCAAGACAAAGAAAAAAGCCCCCTTGTTTTCAGTGGGGAAAATGCAAATGTTTGCAGCGGGTACTTTCTTTTGGTTAGACCTGTGCTTTGGTGGTGAGGACACCTCACTTAATAGGAAACAAAAAGAAAACCCCAGCATGAAGGGTTGTTTAAATACACTGTGTGACTAGAAAAAGACTAGTAGAATTATGCTGCTGATACTGAAGTTCATAAGTATGTGAATAAATCCTAAACTGGTTTTTACAGAAACAGATAATGGTCCAAAATTTCACTAAATACCCAATGCTTCTGAGTTTAGCGTATGACTTAGGTGTATGTGCTGTTATGCCTACAGCGCAAAGCTCTTCGTGCTGTACAAAATAATAGATGTATAAGTTGTTGACAGCGAAGTTAAGACAGCCGAGTCATGTGGTTGCTATATGAGAGCCTGAGGAGGTTCACCCCAGCCTGGCTTCCCGCTTTGGAACAGCTTTGGGAAGCACTGGGTCAAAATACCTAGAAATCCTCGGGGAGGTTTGGGGTTTTCTGTTCTCCTAATGCTGGCAGGAGCTCTGCGTAGCACACTGCTCGCTCTGCAGTCCCTCTCCTAATACATGGATGCGCCAAAAAGCACATCCAGGCTGTAATGTGGAAATCAGTATGCTGCTTGGCTTCTCCTGCTTGGCTGAGCTCTGGGTGTTGAGAGCCCCTCTTCTTCTAGCCCTCCTGTAGAACTGCAGAGCAGTTGCCTCCTTCCCTCCTGTGTGAAAACCTGCGGGGCCATTTGTTCTTACCTTTGCTTTGTCATTTCTCCACTGTCCTGTCCCTGTGCTGTTGCCTTAAGCAAATAAATTAAAAATCACTCTACTTAATGAAATTAAACTAGTCCTCTTATCTGCCTCTCCGCTAACACTTTGACTTTTTCTTGGAAAAAAGTATTTTGGGTCAGATATCAATCTTAGGGAAAGAAGTTCATTAGCTCTGTGAGGCTCGTGTTGTGCTCTGATGTGGATGTTGATTCTCTCGCAGATTTGGGGTTGTGCAGTGGTCTTCCCCCCCCCCCCCTTTTCCTAGACTTCTCCAATACTTGCAGTCTTCCTCTGGAGTTGCTCATCTTATATCTGCCCCACTTCTGATTTACTCCGGTCTTTCCCTCCTGTTTCTTTTCTTTCCTTCCAAAAGTATTTTAGGCTTCAGTTTGTCTTCTCTGAGCATTAAGCTTTATCTTGGTTAAGTTTCATGCCTGGAGGTTAGGCCAGCCAAGGTCCCACTTTGAAGGTCTCGCCTCTCTGAAAGAATTTTGTGGTTCTAGACCTGTTCAACATGGTGCTGAAGATGCCTGCCTGATGCTAAGCAATGGGGAGACAGCTTTGAATAGATGGCCACGGTCATATACTGTCGGAAGAGCTGGAAAGCTGACACTCTCTTGGTAGTTCAAATCAAAGGGAACGATGGAAAAAATGCGCTTCCCTTCTCCTGTTTGCTTCCCCAAAAGAGCTACAGCCGAGTGACTTGGAAAACCATAAAACACTGGGACGTGATAGAAAATGTGTTAGCTTTGTGGGTTTATGGAGCGCCAGTTCAAATACACTGTCATTAGTGGTGTCAAATGGTGCTGGCAAAGTCACTGCACGTTCTCCATGCAGAGGTTTCAGGGTTAAGTAGAAATAAGGTCTGCAAGGTCTGTGCAGCCACAATGTGCCTATGGGAAGGGTACGCGGAGGAGTGTTTTATCTCTAGGGTGGGCTGGTGGTGGTGGAAACGGTTGGTATGAGCGTGATAAGCAGAACTGGGGGCGATGTAAGGAGGATGTTTGGTGCTTCTGTGCCAGCTAGAGGAGAAGAGGCTGGTCTTTGTCCAGGCTAATCGGGCAGCAAGGGAGAGAAAAAGGAGGTGTTGGTAACGGGTTGTTCCCATCGCCAGCTACTCTTCCGGTTTGTTTCATTGCCAGCATTTTAATGTCATCCAGCTGACTTAAGATACGTTCAAGGTTTGTAAGGGAAATAAATTGGCGAGAGCCATTCACTCTGTAACAAAACTCATTGTTCGAAGATAATGGTTTTTTTGTGTAAAAATCACTTCCCTGAATCTGTAGAGATGAGCTTTCTCCTTCATTTTAACCATTTCAAGGTCAAATTCTATTGAATGTAACCATGAGCAATGAAGCGGTGCAAGACCTTGCTAGAGTTGCTGCTCTACATTTAATAGCGGTGACTTGGCTATCTGCTCTTAATATGTTTTTTCCTGACAGATGGGAGGAAGCTGAAGTGTATATCCAGATGTTCAGGTGCCCATGTACATGAACTCCTCTGCATCTTTTGAAATTACATTGGCTTAAGCAGTTGATTTAGTTAGAGGCATTAGTAAATCACATAGAAGCAGATTTCAAGGTGTGGCCAATGGTTACTGAATGCTTTTCAGAGGCCAATAAACACCACCATTATACTGGCGTACAGCAATCTTCCTTAACTACAAACTCATGTCTGTACAGAAGTCCCTGGCCTTGTTTGGCTCTCAGGTATGCTTTTGCCTTGGTGGACGTCACCCAGAGGACAAAGGGTACATGGGATCCTTCCCTCCCTTTGGTGAGCTACTGATCAAGCACTGTTAGGAACCCCAGCTGCTCACGTAGAGCTCTTTTTGGTAGTGCACTCTGGTTTCAGAGGGTGTGAAATAACCTGTAGGTTGAAGATAATGTGTTCTGCAAAACTTGACATTTATCCACATTTATATTTTTGGAAGTCGTTCATCTATGACTATGGGAACTTCATGTACCTTTATCTAAAAAACCAGCTCAGTAGTGTCGGATTGTTTGCACAGAAGCTAAGCACTTACTCTTTAGGTAGCCATGATCTTTTTCGAGCTTGAATTTCTTCTCTAAATAGACTTTCTGAAGGCTACTTGTTGTGAGCACTGTAGACAATGAACTACTTTTCAGATGTTTCTGACCAGGCTCTGTCCTATGCAGTCTGAAATCAGACTCGAGTCCATCTCCTGGCATAAGGGGGAATGGGCATCAAGTCCTGCTGTTAGGCAAACTGCTCTGTTGTCATGCCAAGTAAGGGAAATAAAAGTGGACCAATTAACTTCCAGTGAAGTCCTTGGGGATTTTTCTGCTTTCCTTGGGATTTACTTTGCCCATCCATCTGTGTGATGCCACTTCTTGGGCTGAGACTAAGTTGGTTTCTTTTCAGTGCCGTATTAGTTGTCAGTCTTGAGTCTCTGAGTCTCCTGAGTTACTTTCCTCAGTCTGCTTTTGCTTCTAGTACCTGAGGGGGAATGAAAGCAGCCCAGACTCAGTAATTAAGCTTATTGAAGAATGCATTGTCAGAGTCTCATGGGGCTGGCTTGCTGCCTATACAATGTGCTGGAATCACTGAGTGGTGACCTGTAAATTATATTGCTACATCACTTTAATTATAGCCTTGTTCTCTCTTTAATATCTCCGCTGCTTTCTTTGTGTGCTGCAGGACTCTGCCAATGATCAACACTTCTCCTTCTCCTGTCTAGGTTTATGAACCTGGTTAAGGGTGGTTTGCTGAGTCACTTTTTTTTTGGTGACCCTGGGCAATGCTCTACCCATAATTAACACATGAATCCTAACCAGTAAATGGGTTGCAGTCTCAGACTGCTAACGGGCGAAGCATTATCATGGAGTTGTAGAGTATTCCTAAAACTACTTGAGAAAGCCCTGGTACATGCCGTACTTGGGATTTAAGTTACTGTGATATACTTGGTGGGAACGGCTTAAGGCTTTTTGACTAGGAGTGGGAAATATTTGGGTATTACTGCTAAGTACAAAGTAGTCAAAATACAGTACAGTTAGCCCTTGGCTGGACTGTTGGAGCCTGTTCCACCTGGCAAACTAAGGCTTTGTTGTTGTGTTTACCACTTAATCTTTTAGTGGCATTGGTGGATATAATTACTTTTAACTTTTTGTTTAGATTCATCTCTTCAGAATAAATGAAGAAAGTGACTATGAAAGCACAGCATCTACCTTCTGTTTCCATTAATGAGGAGAAGTTCATCACCAGGTAAGCTACTGGAAAGCCAAAAAATGGAATGACTTGTCAGTTCTCTTTCAAGTGACTCAGTATTCATTCATTAATGGGGATCCTGTAGAGAGCTGAGCCTGTAGCAGCAGCAGTTCCTACAACTTGCTTTCTGTGAGTCGTCTACTGAACCAAGTTGCCTTTTATATGGATTTCAAAGAACAGAGCATTAAATGATTTGGTCTGTGGATTTTATTCATTAGGTAGAGTAACACTTTCAGAGGATACTGAAGTAAGGTTCCAGATTAGAGAAGATGACCCTCCTATATTTGATATCGGCTTGAACAGAACATAAGTTTGTGTTTAAGTTGAGCTTGACTTGTTTGAGGCATGGGGTTTGGTCTGTGGTCCCAGGTGGCAGGGTTGCTTTGCGGAAATACCTATTGGTAGCTGGCTGCCAGCTCTATTCTGTGGCGACTGAAAGCAGTTCTTTAACCTACTTGTGAAAAGCTTGGAATGACACTCAAACTGGATTTCAAGGGATGCTTTTCAGAGGTCCGTTTTAGGGGATTATTTTTTCCCTTGTTGACCAGAGCACAGGAGCAGGAAGAGGGAGATGGCTCTTTGCTAACTTCATTTCGATCCTTCTTGATGTTCCTGGGGGAAGAAGCTAACTGTAAATGCACCCGGGGCAGGGCCTGGGAGAGAATTCCTCATGCTGCAATAGGCGTTTGCATCGGAATCCTGATACCTTTACATGTGGCATGAGCAGTGCTGTTGATGTCTCCCGTGTTAAAGAAGGGCCTCAGAGCTTTGCCCAAAGCACGCGGGCAATCAATGCATCCCTCCCTCGTGAAGAGTTTTTCCTTTTGTACTGCTGCTGATTTGTGATGTAGTGGGTTGGTGTCAGAGGCAGTTAATCTCTGTGAACTTTCATATACTTGGCATGCAACAGCACTTGGAAACGTACCAGATGAGTCAATGTCTCGGGGTTTTTATTCCCCTATATATTTGCCTGTTCAAGTGGCGGAATGTGGATCTTGGTTGAGACCCTTCTGCTTTACGGTCGTGGTTTAAAGTACTGTTCAAGTTTCTTTGCCTTGCGGGGGAAAACAAAGCGTTTCAAACATCACTAATGTATTCCCTGTGTGCTGAAGCTTGCTTGCAATGCAATTTCCAGAGTATCATCCTACATCTATACCTTGAATCTGCAGTTACATTACTGCTCTTACAATTGTATCATGCGGATCCTGCTGACACGGCAAGCGTGCTGTTGGGGAATTGCACAATGACGGGATCAAAAGGCTGACCAAAGCATGTGGGATTACTTGGCTGGCTGACCTATTGTCTTTAAGCGTAACTGCCATAAATATCCGTGGATAAATGTATAGGGCTTGGGGGAGAAGAGGGCACAGGTGAATTGTCCTGGGTTAGCATTTGGATTGAATGCAGTCTGGGCTCTGTTGTGGTTTAGCACTGGGGCATTTGACCTTATAGCTCCCTTGTCTCCTGCCTTCATTACTGGAGAAAGTAGTGAATCTGCAGCAAATGTTACCTCTTTGGGCTTTGTCTCCCAAGTTGTTCTACCAGTTACTTCACGTGGGCTTCCCTTAGTGGCTGCATTTGGCTGTTGTCACAAAGCCGTGCTGTGAGGAACACTCTTGCAACACAACCGAGCTGCTGATTTTCTGGCAGGGTAATGCTGCAGAGATGACATCTGCCTCGTGCTTAGGGCAGTCTGGGCCTGGGCAGTGAAGGCGTGTTAAAATGAGACTCCTTCTGGAGCTAGTGGCCTTGTGCATGTGTTAATCCTTTCTGGGGCTAAAAGAAGAAAGATTCTCTCTCCTAAGGTCTCTCCACTACACGAGGACAAACAAGTCAGTGAATGCTGCTGTTAAACCTCTTCCTCCAGGGCTTTTGTAATGGCTTGTGTGGTTTGTCACTGTTGGCTGCACTAATGTGAGGCTGAAACCTGAAAGATTTATTTGTGCGAACTTCTGTGGAAGTTAATGGGAAACTTATCTAGGGAAAATGATAAAGTAAGTGAACATCTTCAGAGCTTGCTCTGAGAAATGGAGTCTGCCTCAGATAACCCTCACGACATCGCTTAGTGCTTTTAGCCTATGATTTTCTTTGCCTTTGCCGCCCATGTGCACTCAGAAATAGATGGACCTCAGAGTGTGACCCCAGTCCTTGTATTCCTGAGCTGTCTTCAGGGAACTGATCTCCGCAACTTTATACCTGGAAAAAGCTTGCAAAATAACAGCTGTGAATAAAATGCTGGCCAAAGGTGTTATGCTGCAAAGGATAAAAATACCTAAGTTTTCAGCACCTCGCAAGCAGGATCAGCAGGTCTATCGCAATGTGTGACCGACTAAACTACCTATCTCCTACTTGCATAGTAATCTTGCATTGCATCTGGGTTTTAGCCTGTGTATGAGGCCAAGACGTGCTTAGTCTTGCTTACCTTTAGCCAGCATGATCTAAATTTCACTTGTATCCGATTCATATCTAAGTCTATTAAAACTTTCTGGTTTGGTGGGATGACCTGAATACAATCCCTTACAGCTCACGAGACACAAAGAACCTGTAATGAGTGACTCCAACTCGATGGAAAGAAAGGGTTTCGCCACCTGTATTACTAGGATTTAAGATCCAATTGAGTTGAAGTACATGTTGAAATTGCTGGTTTGAAGCCCAGCACTTTGTTGATGAAGCCACTTAAAAGTATTTGGGGGGGAGTTACGTGAAGTTAACAAAGTAAATAATTTATGTCAAGAGTATTAGAAGGGAATGCAGTTAACCCTGTTGAGTTTAGTGGTACAGCCCTTGTCCTAATGTTACCTGCGCAGTATAATCCCTGCTTATCTTTTCTCTTCTCACCATGGGAGAAGGCTCACTGAGCAGCAGGATGCTGCCAAGGTGAGTTCATTCAGTGGAGCGACGGAGGGACAGGGCATGCCAGGGAAAGCTTTTCATTTGCACGCTCTGCATGTCCCTTGGCCCCAAACATGGCACATAGACATTAACTGGCCTCCCTGCTCCCCCGGCTTCCCTCTCCAGTGTCAGCAGCCAAGCCTGGGGGAAGGCCCTGCTCCTGCTGACCGGTCTTGCTGTCGGGCTCTCGGGCAGTGGTGTCCATCGGTCCCTCTCGGGCACTCCGCTTTGATGCAGCGTCGGATGTCTGCCCGCCTTGCCTTGAAGGAAGAAGCAGATGCTATTGGTTTGTATCCCGTCTAGAGACTTGCATCATGATAGAGCTCTGCTTGGCCTTACTCAGAGATACTGTGTTGTCCACATGCTTTGGATATGCATTAAAGGCAAGAGGTGACTGAGAAACACAATCCTGCATCAGGTACCTGCTTTGAGCTCTGGGGGAGGTGGTAGATAGGGGTGGCTGAAGGCGAAGAGGAGCGCGTGTGTCATAAGCCACAGAGGAGGGTGTATGCTGCTGGAGTCGGATTGTGGCAGTCCTGGGGGAAGATAGTTTGGTTGTCTAATTGGCAAGCTTAAAATCATACATAGCAGTTTACAACCAAAACAATTTGTATTTCTTTGTGTAATCCATCCCTCTGTGCTTTTGCACGGATATCTTGGAGTTTCTTATTATCTTGGGTGAGATCCCCTTAACCACCCTGACTTTTTTCCTATTTACACAGTCAACTGTGCAGCCATTAAATCAGGCAGTTAGAGTAAATTGAGCCACAATCTGACCAGAGAGAGGCTATGAACTAGTATTTATTTCACCCCTGAAAATAACCTTCTGAACTGCTTTGCTGTGATGGACAAGCTGATCCCGTTCCTAGGGGAGAGATCACGGTTAGGTTTGTCATCTCTGATAAGGGTGCCACTGTCACCTTTGATAACGTCCTCGTGTTCTGGGATGTGGGTGTCTTGTGACTGTTACAGGAAAAAACCTTAAATTCTGCTGCGATTAGTCATGCCAGTGTTTCCGATGCCCCGAGGCTGTACTGTGAAGTTCCTGTCTAAAGGTACCTCTCAGAAGGTGGTGTGTAATACTTTGCATGTAGTCTTGGCCCATTTATGCCTACATCTTCGTTATTATTTATGTGGTGTCCTTGGTGAACTCTGACTGTTGAAATACCAAAATGTAATTTCTATTGAACATCACTCCTGTGCCTGATGTGTTTTTCAATGTTGGTGCTAGAAGTCAATTATTGGTTTGGAAGTGGGTTTGGTTTTTTACTTCCAATTGGTGTAGGAGTTTTAACAGCACTTCTGATGGGTCTTGAATAGTTTCAGTAGGTCTCTACAAAGTCTTCTCACAGTAAGTTCCACAAATGCTGTTTGTATTGCCTGCAGTTCTGCTGTTATAATATCTCGTAGTAGAGAAAAACATTGAAATAATAGACACTCTTCAGAAACAAACTTGGTGTCTTCGCTCACCACTGCAAGACAGGACATTAGACAGCTTTGATGGTTAGACATCTCAGTGCTCAAAGACTGTCTGTGAGGATGAATTCATCTATTTCCTTGCCATTGTTTCCCATGCTTAATTAGCTCTGCTGGTGGAAATTGCTTTCTTGAATTGCAATCTAAATAATCTTTGTTAAATTGGTGTGGGGAAGAGTGTTTCATTCTTGATGGTCCTGGAATAGATACCCCTTAATTCTCTCTCATCGGTCCTCATTAGCCTGAGCTGCAACTTGCTTTTTGTCTCTGTGGTTCATGCCACTTATCAGTCCCCCTGCTCTTCTTTGGACTCTGCCAACTTGGAGTGTATCCTTCTTCAAAAGTAGTGCTAAGAAGGCAGAGCACTGGGACCAAATTCAGCCTTGAGCAGCCTTGCTCTGAGGAGGACATTGCCACGGGTATCTCGTTGTACCTCATGCAGCAGCGTGGCACGGCTGACTTGGGATCAGCCACTGCTCAGCAGTGACCGGCAGGTGCTTTCCCACAGCGCCAGTGCTGCAGCAATCATCCCCAGCCTGTGTTTGTGCAAGGTGGCGTTTATTGCCCCTCGGCGGTTAAGGAGGGCTGTATGGACACCCCAGTCATGTGGGCAGTCCCCAGCAGGGCTGCTTCTAGCTCAGACGGGAGCGGCTTTAGCACCTGCTGTCGGTGCGGAGCTGGCATTGCCCTGCACAATGACTTTAACCCACCTGGGGTGCTGCCTGTGCGCCCACAGGCTGCTCAGCTTTTTGGGATACTGGGTAGCATGCTCTCTGCTGAAATTGCCTAGGAGGTTTGGAAGTCAACCAGTTAAAATCCAGTTGCTACCTTTCTTTCTTCCCTAAGTTGCCAAAGAGCGAAGGAGGTGGCTGTGGCCTGGAGACCGGGCTGTGCGTTAGCTCTAATGGGGTTATTTTGAAATGCTATCAAATTTGAAATGCTTTCTGAAACCCTCTTCTCCTGTGGTGTTGAGTTTATTGAGGATGGAGACGGGCATAATTACCTCCGATGGCGGTTCTGAAATGTTAAGTTGAATAATTTTTTGAAATGTCAGTAGGACCAGTGTGCTGCCCATTGCCTTCCTGCCTCAATGTAGTGCTTTCAAAGCAGGATGTTATGCTGCCGTTCTTTAATTGCGCCATGAATTTCTGTTGGAAATTGGAGATGCTGGACAGGCTTCTAATCCTTGCTTGTTGGCCGAGGTTCTCTTCATTTCCATACTTTTTCCTCCAAGCAAAGACGTAGCACAAAGCTGCTGTGTTTCAAGCAGAAGGAAACTGAAATGTCTTGTCTGGGCATACTGTAGATGTTTTGAAATAAGAAGAGTATGTGAAAAAACAAAAACACAATGGAAACAATCATGAGGGGAAAACAAATGGTGACCTAGCTAAAATCTGTAACACGGGTGCAGGGGAGGGCTGTGCCTGTTTGCTTCCCCCTCATGACTCTAACAGAAGTCCAAAGTACAGGTTACTCTGCGGCAGTGTTATTCATGTCTCGTCAGACTGTGACTAACTTATTTCCTCTGCGTATCGGGTCTTTAAAGGAACAACTTGTAAGCAACCCAGTATCCTGACAAAATTTTACTCCCAGAAAATGATGTATTAATCATTAACTAACCTGTACAGAGATGCGGTGGGTGACAGATACAGGGTCTTACCCTGCACTTAGCACCTGGATTTTAAAGCAATAGAGGTGTCTAAAAACTATGCTCTTTGTTGTGGTCTTCTTTCTAGAGAGCAGCTCAGTTCTCTTCTGAAGACTTACAACTCGTACTATTCTGATCAGGAAAATCTGCAGCTGTCACATAATCAGGTAAGGATCTATGCAACAAGAACACAAAAAGCACAATGTAATAGTGGGAAGGCACGAATGGGCGCTCATGTTAAATGCGGCTAGTCTGAGCAGTGTAGGATACCTGTTCTGTGGTGGTGTGTTCAATGGGATACATCGCTGCCATAAAAACACAACAGTAAGTGCTGGAGTCAAATCCTGTGAGGAGGAGAGAGCAGGAATATTTATGTTCAGATCAGTGGGAGTTTCAGGTCTTCAAGAGCGTGCTCTGCTTGCTGTCCCATTCCGCGGTGTACCAGAGGAAATCATTAGCTGGGTTGAGCTCTCAAGTCTTACATAGTTAGGTGGGAGGGAGTAGTACTGCCAATATTTCTGTGGGGTGCGGTTCCCCCCCACCTCTTCAGCTTGAACCTACAGCGTGCAGTGGCGGGATGGCTGTCAGTTGGGTCTGGGAGAGAGTACCATGCTGTCCTTGAATGTGAACTGTTAGTAGAGAACTTAGAATCGTAGCCCCAGGAATGCGTCCTCTGCAGAGGCCGGAAGGGTCTGTGGAGCTGAAGGACAGCAAAAAGCATGGATGGTGAGTCTCATGCCATGGAGTCCCTGGCTTTAGAGGTCCGGACTTCCTTTCCCTTCACAAGCTGTGTTTCTGTTGCTTAACTGATATCAAGACCCAAAAAGTCCTTAGAGCAATTCTGAGCAAAAGTAGTCTGAAAATGGGTAGTCCTCACTTCTCTGTCCCAGCTCATTCTGCAGCAACAGACTCCCATGTCAGCAAGAATGGGGACCAATAACATGTTTGGGACTGATGCAGTGCCCTGCGTCAGCAAGGATGACTTCATTCGCTCCTGCTTCCTCCTTTGCCAGCAGTCGTTCTTCCTGGTTACCACCTTCTTAGCACCCTGGTTTCAGAAGAGCTAGTCATCCGCGTGGAAGGAATAAGATAGGACTAGAAATTGTGTGGAATTATGGACATGTTGGTTCAAAAACCTCCTGGTCAAAGGCAGACTCATGTTGACGGGAGATCAGGCCGGCTGTGGCTTTGGCTAGCTTTTTGGGGAGTATATGAAGTGTGGAGATAAGGCAGCCTCTGTAGGTGACCTGTTCCAGGGATGTGTTGGCCTCAGCAACTTCATTGTATTCCTGTTACTGGAGGGGAAATTGATTATTATTATTATTCATTGTTATTACTTGATTATTATGCAGCATTCCTTATTTCTTTTTTTTTCCCCCAGGGAGAAGGAAGCAAGCCATTTATTGAAGGAATCTTGTCAATATTTTGGGGAGTCCGACATCCTATCCAACTAAAAATTCAGGATGAGAAGCAGATAGCCTCTTTTGTAACCCTGAAGTCAACAGAAAACGTGGGTTTGTTCCCCAGTAAAAGGTAATGTATTAAGTTCCCCAAGAAGAAGGCAGGCTAGTGTTTCAAGACGGCTCATGTAGGTGGCTTCAACAGATCCGGCTGATGGTATATCCCGGATTGCCCGAAGGCTGTGGTGGTTGATTGCACAGCCTCACTCTGTAACTGCTGTGGTCTCCCAACAGCTTGTGCTGAGCCGCAAGAAGCGTCTTTGTAGCATCTTCATTGCATCTTGGTCTGGTTTTCAGCTTAAGAACAGCTGAGAAGGTGGAGGCTGCTCTTGTCTATACTGGCTATTTCCATGCAAGTACTGGGAAATTTATGGATAAAAAAAATTACAAAAACCCCAACCCAAACCCACACATGTATATGAATAGCCAATAATGCTGGTAGCCCCTGAAAGGCCTCATGTCAGTGCTCATGGTACATCACAAAGCAAAAAGCTGGGAGGTTAGTGCTAAGGGATTGCCCACTGCAGGTTACCTGCCCTGCTTCAGGGGTGGCAACGTTGCTTCTCAGGGCCAAGTTCAAGCCAGGGAACAAATATTTGCTTTGTCTGTGCAAAATGTAATGTTAAACCCCCTTAGAAGTACCCATGGATCAGCTGCTCCTTCAGGCTGCTGCCTGTGACGTGGCATATCTGAGGGCATGGTGCTCCTGACTTCTGCGAGATTTGCCCTGCCTTTGGAATCTGGCGTAGGCTCTTAGAGCTTTTGTTGTTTTCTGTTTTGAACACTGTTTCCCAAGCCTTGGTTGGTGAATTTTGTTTTGTATCTGATGAGCTGAATATGAGAAATGTGCAACAGGGAGGCTGAGCTAATATTTACCCTGAATGACGCCCTGCTAAATTCTATATTTGTATTTCGGAGCTGTTCTTAATTATCCATTGTCTTAGGTGGTGTGTGGTACATGTTTGAGGTGTGGATTTAATTCTCCCATCATTGCAGCTGTGGAGTTCCAGTGAAGTCAGGGACAGGCTTCCTCCCTGTCTCCTCCTGTTGAAGTTGAGGGAGTAGCTGATGGGGAACTAGAGTCTGACGCAGATCTGGTTCGCTTTGGTTACCTTGACCACGTCTGCTGGTACAGGGTGCGTGTGGCCTGCAGGATAGGGTCCACTCCAGCAGTTAAAGCTATGCTTTGCCTTTTATTTCTTAAAGAACTTATGGCTGGAGGAGATCTGAATCTTAAAGTAAATATTCATTCATAGTCACAGAAGTGGGAGGCTGCCCTGACATGCTTTAAGGTATGCAGAGCATCTTGACTGTTTGATCTTAAATGAACTTGTAAAATGCATGGAACACAACAGAGATGGTCGTTTGGTGTGCTCATTGGAGTTAGTTGAATTTTGTTTTGAATATATATATATGGAATAATTTTTTTCCATGTTTTCTTACAAATTGGTTTATTCTCAGTCAGAGCAGTAACTGGCCAAAGACTCTGTGAGAGAGTTGATGCGATGAATTATGGAAATGCTGGCGTAAAGCAAGTTGGGGTTTAAAACAGGCTGGATGGAATTCCCTGCTCTGGCACAGAACTGGTTTGGGTAGCACGAGGGGGCAGCATGGTGACTGAGTCTGTCACGTCCCCCTCGATACAACAGACACGATGTGTCCTGTGACGGCAACGTGTGTGTTCTGTGTGCCTGCCTGGTATCCTGCGTGCCATTAATGCAGGGCATGGCGATAAACCAGATAAAGAATTACTGGAAATGATTGAAGGGATATCATGATCAATGTTGAACAGGCTCTAAATAGGGTTGTGTTACGTTTGGGATCCCTAGTGGTACTGGTTTTTATTAACTAATTAGAGGATGACATCAACTGAATGACTGGCTTCGTACACCACAGGGAAGTCTGTAGTCGTGTTCTGTAACGTTTTGAACAGGGATAGGAATGTATTAATGAGGCCTGGCTTCAGGATAAATGGAAATCACAGAGTGCATGAGGAGTAATCAGCTATAATTATGTTTGGTATTTCAGGGGAATGACACGCTGGGGAGAATTTGATGATCTACATCATATTAGCGGGGAGACGTTGAAAACTACTGAAGAAAAGCCAGACCTGGAGAAAAGTTAGTGTTGGTGCTCTTCTGTTGACTAAAAATTCTATTTTCTGCGACAGCAAAAATCATTTGACACATTAGGTTTTCCCTACCAGTGAAGGGAAATCTTTCTGTCAGTGCTTAATGAATATTATGTGCTGGTAAAACACTGCCACATGACAGGTTAGCGAAAACATCTCCGTGCAGTTAACTTGGCAAATGGCTGGTGCTCACGGGCTGTGCTCTCACTAAAGAAATCGCTCCCAAGAAGTGAACAAAATGGCAAACCGCAACCACTGCGGACAGCCTATTGCTCTCCCTCGTATGCCTATGCCTTGCTCCTCTCCCACTCCCCCCTGCCAATAAATAATTAAAAAAAAAAATCACTTCACCAAGAGCCTTGTTCGTGTGGGGGTGCTGGCAAGGAGGGTAGAGCAGCTGTACATGATGCTGCTGTGGTTCCATTCTGTCCAGGTTACTCCTGTTACGAAAGCCGCACTCTGAAGCCCAAGAGCGAGCAGGAACATGACTGTGCTACCCTGCCCAGGGCCGTCAGCAATGCTGCGGCTGTGCGGAAGAGGACCAAGCTCCCCACCATAGCGAGGACCGAAGTGCAAACTCAGAGGTTTTCCATTAATGGCCACTTCTACAACTATGAGGTACGAATGTTTATGCTTGTCTTGCCTCCTGAGGCTGGGTACTGGGACAGATGAAAATGCCCAGCAAGCTTCTGGAGCTCCCCTGCACCCCCTGGGCCAAGAGGGGCTCTCCCCACTGCCCCACTGCGTGCCCAGGCTGGAATCGCGGGGCCCTGGGCTCAACCTTGGGGTCTGTTCCCGGGGTCTGCTCCAGAAGGTGGGCTTCCAGTGTGCACGGGCGCTGCACGGTGGGGGTCCACAGGGTTCTGCATACCAGGGGTGCTCTCCTGAGGACACTGCCTGCCCCTTGCTTTGTGGAACAGCAGCAGCAGCACACCTGACAGCTTGCTTTGTGCAGAGCTGCGCTGGCTTATGTCCTCCCCGCTGTGGAATGGCTCAGTCCTCATGCCCTTCTGTTGCTGTTTCTGTTCCTAGACATCAGTTTTTACTCCAGCTTTTGGATCAGAAACGAAAATACGAATCAACAGCCAGATGAGAACCAGACAAGTAATCGAACAATTGCTTCGGAAGTTTAAGGTAACTCTGCGTATTTGCACAAGCAAGTGCAGCCGTGCTCTGGGGGTGTGGAGTGTCACACCAGTGCTGCGTGGAAGGCAGCAAGTCACCGGGAGGGGATAGCGCGTGGAAAAAACCACACGGGCCATGTTCAAGGAATGGCCTGATTTATATTACAAATGTTCATGGCTGTTTGAGTCCAGAAAAGGTGCCTTGGCTGTCTAGGGGGCAGTGAAGGAAGATGTGTGTTACAGCTGCTCTATCAATTCACACACAGGAGGGGAAAACGCTGCTGCGCCTCCAGCGTTTCCCAGCATGGGGAGAGGATGCTTCATGCACATGGCCGTGCTTCCCTCTAGTGACGGGCGCTAGAAATGGTGTTGAGCTCAAAATGAAAGGGAATTCTCTTCTAGCCCGAGCGGCTAGGATAACCATTCTGTTAGATCCAGGCACATGGAAAGCTCCAGAAAGTCAGAGTTAAAACTGTTTGGCATCAGCACCAAACAGGGTGAAAGGACTTTTTTTCCTTGGAGTTGTTTTGGTGCTGTGTTCCATTAACAGGATTGTACCTGGGCAGAAGTTTATTTAGCATTGGTGCTGCTCCAACATATTTATTCTGCGTAGCTACTTCGTGCACAATTTTTGGTAACTCTTCATTTAACTTGTCTAGAGACTTTGTTATTGTGGAATGACTTCATGTGGTTTGTAAGATGTGGTAGGGTAATACTAAAAGGAGAAGTTGACTTCTATGAGTAACAAGGAATGGAATTAGAACAGCTTGTGAAGTTGTGGAGGCCAAGTTGAAAAATGGGTGTGCAAAAGGAGTGCTTTTTTCTGACTGTGGATAGGAAGAGCTTGCAGGGTTTTACCCTGATGGTGACGCTCTTGGTCAATATCTGAAGTAGTTGTCTGAGGTAGTTAAGGATGCTCCAATGAAACAAGACTGCAAAGACCTGGAGTTGTCCAAGTGGGCATGTTTCTGATTTGGGTGATGTGGTCATGTAAGCAGCCGTGAGGTAGCGGGGTGAGGGACAGTGAACACAGCAGCGTAGCTTTCTATCTCACCCAAATCCAGTACCTGGTAACTTGTCTGCAGGCAGGATCCCAGCCTTGGACTTGGATTTAAATGCTAACAGCTGAGTTGAGAAGCACAGGGAGTATCTGCTGGCAGTGAAATGCTGGGCAAGTGTAGCAGCCACTCTGATCTGACTTGGTTTTGTTTGCATTTAACAGATAGAAAACAGCCCACATGAATTTGCACTTTACATTATCCATGCATCCGGAGGTAAGTGTGCACCGCTGGGCCGGGGGTGACTGTGACAGGGTTGGTTGCTGGCATCTGCCCTTGTGCAGAGCGTGTGGGTGTGGAGTGGCCCTGGGCTCCCCTGGGGGACCCCTTGGAGACCTGTGGCCCTCTGATGGGGAGGAGAACAGAGTCATCGTGTTCTGGGTGCTTTCCCTGTGCTGCCAGTATGGTTGGTTCAGCAAAACAGGCCTTGGTGTTGCCTGCATTTAAGGCTGTCTTTAAGATGTTCCTCTGCTCTAACACCTCTTCTGCACAGCCCCACGGCAGCTGTGGGATGCCAGGCTCCCGCTGGTAGTGTCATGGCATATTTTAATTGACACTTTTGGGTGGTGGTCCTGGATGGCAGATGCCTACTTGAACTGTCCTTTCAGTGCAAAGTGTGTACTGCTGCAACAGTCTATTCCTTTAGGAAAAAGCAAGTTTTATCTTTATTAAAAGGATAGAGTGAAAGAATGGGGGAGAGAAGGGTTGGGCTTAGACCTTAAATGTTAAAATATGCAGTGGAAATACTGTTTGACAAGTATGAAGGAGGTTTTCGTTTAGGGAGTCGTGGTCAAGCTGATGGACCTGGGCTCAGTCTCTTCAATGCCTGCTAGGCTGCCTAAATTGCAACTCCTTTGTGTTGCATCTACCAGTTTCTTGGAAACTACACAGTGTAAATTAGGTGCCACCTCCTCCAAGTGTCTCCTAAAGACTTGTTAGGTACCTAATAATTGCACATAAGTCAAATATAGCATCTCTGTCAAGAAAGGATGACGACTGATTGTGTGAAGTATCTAGAGGCGCTGGTTTATGTTCTGTGCATCACCACATCTCTTCTAAACCGCAGAAAAGAAGCAGCTGAGGAGTGGGGACGTTCCCTTGCTGCACAGACTCTTACAGGGACCCTCGGAGAAGATAGCAAAGTTTTTTCTCATGGACAGAGACGTGGAGGAGATTAGCAGCGATGTACGTATGCCGTCAGTTCCGATAGCTCTCAGGATTTTGCCCAACTGGCGTATTCGCTGATAGGCATTTCTTGTCATCTTACCGATAGGTTGCTCAGTACATTCCATTTCATCTTCCCTTCTTGGAGTCAATTCTGCACAGGATAAATGAAGAAGAACAACAGGAGATTCAACAGACAATTGCAAGGTAAACAGGAGTAAAAGGCGCAGGCTCACTCTGAGTCTGGGAGGAGATTTACAGCTGTGGATGGGCTCAAGAGGTGAACGCGTTTACGTGGCAGAGCGCAGTTGGAACACGGCGCTGCGGCTGCTGAAGAGGAGCTGGGTGGGGTTTGTCATCCTTTCTGTACCCTGCACACCCAGAGGAGCTGTTGCTGATAGAGATTCCAGAATACTTACTGATGACATACACATGGGGGGGCTTCCCAGAAAATTTGGACCCTCAGGGTCACTTCTGCTTGCTTTGTTTGACTTGAGAGCCTTAGACTGGTTCCTCAGTCTCTACTTGCTGCTCTGTATTTCTGTGGGAAGTAGAAATGCGGTGCATGCTGGACTGGTGCCAAATTCTTCATGTCCATTTAAAAGGTCACTTGTGATAAATGGCACGAGCTGTCCTGGCCGTAGCTCACCACGCACAGGAGGTACAAGCTAGAAGTGCGCTGCTATTTCTGAGTATACATACGTGGGTCCTGAGGTCAAAGCAATGAGAGGCTGTGCCAGCTGGGGATCTGTTAGCCGATGCCCATCCCATCGCTTGGGATGGAAGTGGCCAGGAAATGCGAAGAAAACAATAAATAGCAGTTGCTGTTTTCTATTGGAAAAGCTTTCTTGGCAACCTTTCAGCCATTCGACTAGCGTGGGAGAATTGGGGTCCAGTTGCTGCAGGGTTCTGTGTTGCTGAAATGCTTTCTCTCTCTCGCCTGATCTCAGGTACCTAAAGGAGAAGGCCATCATATGCCGGCACCTTCACAGTCGAACTGTTCAGAAGACAGAGACTACCGTTTGATGGGGATGGCCGACGGCGGGTACCCCACGCGCCGCCTGCGCCGCAGGGAAGCGAGTGTTTGCCTGAAGGTGCTGCGGCTGAGGAGCACTTGCAGCACGGGGGTGTTCCAGCTGCTGCAGCTGCTCTGGATAATTACACAACCAATACTGACCCCGCTCCTCCGCAGCTCTGGCACTCAACCCCCGAAGCAGATGCACTGCATCCCCCCAGCACAGATGCTGAGCCTGGCTTGAAACTTCAGATAGGGGAAAAAATCCTGTGAAAAGCACAAGGCTTTAAACCCTTGTCATCTACAAACCGTGACCTCTCTAGTGTGTAAGAGAAATGTCGCATTAACCAGTGTGTTCATTGGGCACAAAATGGGAAAATTAAGTAATGGTTTTCCTTCCACTAGAGAAATGCTGAATTACTTGAGATTGCAGTTAGGCTTTCGCTTACCTTCAAAAAAGAAGAAACCCAAACCTGTGCAAGAGACCTGAAATCCACTGGCTGCAGATGGGTGGGTGCCTGATGGGCTTCAGCTCTGAGCTCCAGTTAGAACAAGATAAATGCAAACCCTCCCACTTAACAGCTACTCAGCTCTTCAACCTAAGAGGGAATTTTATCCCGGAAATCTCTCTTGAACTGCCAAGAAAGGACTCACTAATACGGCTGCGTCTGCTTGACTGGGCCCTGGGAGGCACCGCAGCATTTTCTGTTGTTGTTGTTACAAATGGTTCTGTGTTATTTCCCATGTTTTTAATTTGAGGGTGGAAATAGGGAAGCGTTGGGTGAGAGAGGCCGAACATCACAGCCGTGGTGGGGTTGGGGCTGGTGTCCTTCCCACAGCCGCGGTTTCGGGTGGGTCTGGCCCCAGCGCAGCGTACGCTGGACAGTGTCGGGTCCCTTCTGGTTGAGTTGTGCAGAATATTAAAGCTCCCATTGTAGAGATGTAAATAAAATCCAGTTTGTGCACTGTTAATTCCCTCCTGCATTAGTTTGTTTGTGGTATCTGCCTTTTGCCTCAGCTCCCTTAGGCTGATGCAGGCGGGAAGATGAAGGCTGTGAGAGGGAGGCAATCAATGTGCAGAGAGTGAAATCACGTGGAATGAATCTCATGTGAAACACTTGACCCTGCCTGAGATGCTGTCCCTGGGATGGTGATTTACAAATGAACAGTTGGTGCTCACCGAGGCTTCTGTGGGTGGGGCAGGGGGTTATTGTCATGTACAGTCTGTTATAATCCTGCCCAGGAAAACAACTTGGAGGTAAGGAAGCACAGAGGGGAGAAATAACACTAACTGAGCAGTCCAGATGCGTGGTGCTCAATAACAGTTGCCTTACAGGTGCAAGCAGAAGCTCCCTGGGGGCCTGGGGCCCCATTGAAATACTCTTCAGCCAAGTTTGGGGAGGTATGGAACGGCCCTAAACCCTCACAGGTTGTGGGTGAAATGGTTCCATGAGCAGGGCTGCGAGCTTGTGAGTGCTCAGCAGAACACAGAAGTGCTACAGGGGTCTCTGCCCGGGCTGCGGCACCTCCTCAGTTGAACCAGGAAAAAGTATTTAAGGTTTTTTAGGCAGAAGGGGCTATTTCTGTGTCATGTGTTCCATTCAGTAAATGCTTGAGTAATTGCATGAAGGTACAGTACGGAAATATTGGAATATGAAATGATTGATATGTATTGGCCTGAGATTAAAAGAGAAATCCATGTGCAGGCCCTGTGCAAAAGAGAGGAAACATTTCCAACCTGGTTCTCCATCCCTCTGTGTACGCACACAACTTCTGAACTGAGCCTCAATTTTGTCACCATGTGATTTTAAATACTTGGATCCTTTTTATTTTACTTGTCCTCCTGAATTGGGACTGAAAGATGCTAGCAAAGAGCTCTGGCCTTGTAGCACAGGTTAGCTGGAGTCTGCCGGGGTTCGAGGGCTTGTGAAATAAAGCTGGGGCTGTGTGGCAGTGTTGGGGAATACCGTGCTTGTGCACAGGAATTGTTTCCGACCAATACAGACAAGAGCTGGGAAAGAATTTATTCCAAAGCACTATTGGATATTCAAGGTGATACAGCAGTGAGAATCCGAGGCGGTGGAGGAAATGGGGGGGCCTAAGCCATGATCAATAAGGACAGCAATCGGGGTATGTCTGCCTGGAATTTGTGCTACCAACCTGCCCTGTGAGATAAGTCCTAAGTCATCCCTGGATTTAAAAAAAGAAAAGCTGAAAACCCAAACAACCCCCCCAAATTCCAGATGATTGATCTTCATCAGAACATGGAATGTCCAGAAAGCTCAGTGCTAGAGCATGGAAACATGGCTGATGCTCGGGCAAAGCCTGGGGGGGCGCGTGTCTGTCTGCCTGGGGGGGGGTTGAGTCTGTCGCAGCTCCCCACCTTTCCCAGTCAATCCGGGTGCGTTGTTCCCCTCTGTGGGCGCTGCCTGCCTGTGTTTTGTCCTGGGATCCGTCTTTTTTGAAATACGAAGATTTCCAGGTTCCTGCAGCCTTTCTCATTAACCCAGGCAACCCCAATGTGTGTCAGCTTCCCTCTTCCTGCTCTTGGGATCACTGACTCTTACCATGGTTGTCTTTCAGCACAATGCTTTCTAGAAGTGAGGTACCCGAGATGCATCCTAATGCTCCAGCAAAGCCGTTACTGGGGGTGAGGAAGATGAAGGCAAGACAGGAGCACGGCAGAGCTTGTTGTGCTGTTTCTGCCCTGATACACAAGCACCGGGTTGGATTTTAATGGGCAGCGAACCGTGGGTGACTCGTAGTCTGCGTGTGATTTGTTCTAACTGCGTCGTTACCAGCACAGCTCCCGAACGAGTAACTTTCCTGAACTGAAATGGTGCAGCTGCTTCATCATGCTTATGTCACGTGGTAACTTTGTCCTCATTAACATTTAAAATGTTGCAAGGGGATCTGTGTCAGCTGCAAATCTAATGATTTCCCATTATTTACATTTATGTCCTTATTGCCGAGGGGTTTATACAGGATGGCTTCCCGTGGGACTCTATCTGGCCGACCTCTTCACTCTGACCCCGAAACCTTCTCTCCGGTAATACCTGCAGCTGGGGTTGTGTTCTAAGAGATGTTTGTTTGGGCAGCGCTGCTTTATCTCCCAGAGGTTTTGAAATGCTTCCAGGATCTCTACCACCAGGTACATCTGCCAAAAGCACCTGATACCTGGCCGCTGCTTCCTTCGAGCCAAAGGCTTCCAGAAAAACCCTTTCTTCCTTTCAGCACTGTTTCTGGCATGTGGTGTGTAACATCCTTCCTAATTTCTTTTAATGAAATAAGAGAGTTAAAACCCAGAAGCTGTTTGTGTGCCCAGCCACCCCGAGTGTGAATTGGGCAGCCTTCGGGTGCTTTCCCTAGGCGCTCGCCTGCCGAGCAGGGGGTTCAGCAGTTCCCGTGCTGCCCTTTCTGTGACGTTTTGGTTATTTTTATTCTCTCACCTCCGTGAGGATGCCCAAGGTAATCGTTCCCTGTGCCTAAAGGCAACTGTACAGCTCCCCTAGAGCAGCCCATACTGGTGCGTTCCTGCGTTGTAGTTCAAGGACAGTACTAGAAAAATCCAAAGATAATTACTTGGTGATTGAAAAGTAATTCAGAAGTGGTTACAGCAGATTGTCTTAACTTGATCTCATTTGCATTTATACTTTGAAAGCTTAAGATCTAAAATGCCTTTCTTTTTTTGGTGTCTGTGACTATTTGGTCTAAGTAAGACAATATTCTGTAACGTCCGATGGCGGCCACATCTAAGCCCTGAATTTCCACCCACTGAACTTAGGCTTTGGTGGATTTCCTTAAGGGGATGCGCCCTCTCTGTGGACTTAAACTGCCTTTAAGTTAGTTGTTTTGGTTTTAATTTGACGTATCCTTGATCATTTTGAATCAAAGCCATGGGAGCTGGAGATGAAGTTTGCGTATGAGTTTCTCCCCCATCTGAATAAAAGGGATAAAGGTGTTTAATCTTCAGGGAAGCTGAGCTCTGGGAGCAGGCCAGGTTTGCAGTCCCGCAGCTCAGCAGATTCTGTGGGGAAATTCCATGTTTTATCCTGAGGCGCCTCTTGTACCTTGTTCACAGCGGCGGATCGGACAGCAGCAGAGCTGTACCTGGTGTGGGGGGCCACGACTGCATTGGGTTGGTGAGTAAGGAGCCACAGCCCAGTTCTCTCCGCTACGACAAATCACGGGTTGCTGTTCATACTTGATGGACGTTTAGAAAAGAGATGCTCGCTTCTTAAATTTGTGTGACTTCTATCATTCAGCCAGTGGCATCCCAGACGCTGTGCAAGCTCTTTATGCCGACAACATTTTTTCACTTCTTTTTATAAGTTCTGGACCCTGAAAAAAAAAAAGCAAAATATCCATGAGCAAGAGAGTCAGGAAGGTGATGCACTTGTGGCCGAGCTGCCGGAGTATGGCAGCAGCAGGGAATGATGCGTAACCCTGGCAAGCTGTGTACAAACACTCTGCGTGCACGGGGTGTATACGCACATCACCGCGTTTAATAGGGGTTTTGCTTTTACTGTTCAGCTCAGATTTGGTACTTGCCGGAAAAATACTGAACTAGAGCTCTGTTGGGAGGAGTCGTAGAATGCTGCGGTGTAGCTACGCTGCTTGGGTGCATTCAGAGGTGGAAACAGCTCATTGATGAAGAGAGCCTTCTCTGTATTTTATCATTTAAAGCACAGAAAGGCAAAGACTTAGGAAGAGAGCGAGCAAGGCTCAAGGGTCGTGGACGGTTTGTTAAAGTGCAGTGAAGGAATATATCTGAGAGCGCTGAGCGGCAGGCAAAAGCAGATGGACTGGAGGGCAAAGAGAAGCCACAGCAGCTCTGCAGCGTGAAGTTCAGTGAGTGCGGATACCACGGGAAAGACAGGAGGAAAACAGGGGCAGGGAGAATAAACAGGGCAAATGCTTTGATCTAAAATGTGAATAGATCTTTTGTCTTCCTATCGCAGAGGAACTTCTTGAGAGAAAAATCCAGTTAATAACTGTTAGCCCGGGAAGAGCTTCACCCGCATCCTTCCGCAGAGCAAGCCCCGGTGCCTCCCAGAGGCGACAGGCGCAGCTGAGCTCGGTGCTAAAAACACTGCACAGAAACAGAACGCTGATTAGGTGAGTGCTCTGCTTCAGCTCGTACGCGTATCTACTTGTGCGGGCAATGAAGTTTGTCTTGGGGAATGTGACGGCAGGAATTCTGGGTACTCGGGCTTGGTGTTTGCTGCTTAATGCAGACATTTACACGCCCGCGTGTACGCCGCGTTTCCGTTGTGGTTCGGACTGCATGGGTGCGAACAGAAACGATACCTCTCTCGCAAAACACGCCTCAGGGTGCTCTTCTTGGCAGCACTGTTCCCTCATGGCAGTGAAGGCGGCCGTGACGGAGGCCAGCTGCTCCGCTGTGATCTGGGGCTTGTATTTGATGAGCGTGATGAGCATTCTGCAAGAAAAGCAACGCAAGCCCTGTGAAGCGGGGTGGTAAGCGCTCTGCTTACCAAGCACTTCTCCAACGCTGATCCTGCATAGTCCCTGTTTTGTCACTGCCCGCTTCCTTTCTACAGCTTTGTCCTTTTGATTCACCACCCAGACATGTATTTGCAGCAGGGAGCAAAGATGTGCCCCCTGTTCCCCCGTGAAATGAAGTATCAACGCCCATCTTGGGAGTTGTTCCTCTAGGGGAGTCCCCACCCCTGGGGGGATTTAACAGCTGGGCAAATGCGGTGCTTAGGGACAGGATTTTGTGGTGGGATGGCAGGGTTCAGGGAACGGTTGGCCTTGGTGGTTCTAAAGGTCTGTTTCCAACCCATATGATTCCATGATTCTATGAATATCCATGAATAAACCTCAAACAGATGGTGTTGTCCGTGTTGTGCACCACTCCCGAGGGGCCGGTGCAGTGCGGGCTCACCACAGCACCAGTTCAGGGCCAAAGGGGTGGGCTTTTTCTTGCAGTGACACTGGAGTAGGAGGCCAGCGTGCAAGTTTCCTCCGACCAAGGCAAGCAAACCCCAGAGCTGTTCAGAGACTGAAGGGAGTGCATGGGGTAAAAAAAAATGCACGGGCTTTCCCAGCCTGGGAAATGGGCCCTAATTAAGCCAGGAAGGTCACGCAGGACTTCAGGCAGTAGCTTCCCCGTTCTGCTGGTATCTTTTTACGCGGTGCCTTGTGTGGTTCCCGTAAAGGACGGTGGGAGGGCAGGTTTATCGCACCTAGCTTGGGACACCCATTGCTTCCATTCTGGTGGTGTAAATCCCAGTGCAGCTACCCACCTCTGAAAATTACCTTCTTCCAACCTAAGGCAAGGAACTACAGGCTGAACCAGACAGCAGAAGAAGGTGGGAGAGGAAAGAAAAGGAGCCTGAAGGAGGGCTCGAGGGGTGCGTGGCTGTTCTTACACAGCGTGTCGCAGAAGGAGAGCAGCCGAGGGAAAGGTGAGCATTGCTGGGATAGCAGTAAGCAACACGGGGTAACGGCAGAACAGGCGTGCCTTACTCCTGCTTCTTGTGCTGCAGCTTTTCCTCTTCGGTTGTACACAGCTCTTCGTGGAAAGGGAACAGGCCGGGCGTCAGTGACAAGGGCACGTAATTCTCATCGATTTCTAGTTTCCCTATGCATGGCCTCCTCAGAGCATAGGAGCTGCTACAGCAGTGGCAGACGCCCGGGTTTATAGGATCGGTCAGGTGTCGTCTACATATTTCTCCAAGCACGAGATCCAGCTTTGCCAAGAGAAAAAAACAAAACAAAACTAAAAACCAAACAAACCAACCAATTGTACATTCCTCTTTCATTTATGAAACCCCCCGCAGTACACGCTGCTCACAGTGAAGTTATAAAAAATAACTGAGAACTTACAAACGAGGTTTAATTTAAGAGAGATGGCAGTTTGTTTTTCTGCCAAATGCTGACTTTTGTTGGTGCAAAAAGGGCTCAGCTTTCTCAGAATCAATGTGTGTCTGCAGTTCTAGGGACTGTGCTTTGCACACAGAAATGATGTGGTGTCTTCATAAAACCCTGCTTGCATTTGGTTTGCTTTCATCAGCGGGATTTCTGTGGCTGTGTTTGGCTGTTCCTGTAAAGGTGGTGACGTACACACAGGCGGCTGGAGGACCGGCTGAAGCTTTCCAAGTACTTTGTGTTATGGCCCTGGTGAATTTGTACAGAAGAGCTGTGCAAAACTGACCCTTTTCCCAGAGCCCTACAGCTTCAGGTGTGCAGAAGGGATGAGCTCGGGTGAGAGGATCAGCTTCTGAGGGAGCAGGGTGGGATCGCCTGCACCGCGCTACCCTGACGATGTCCTGGTGTGCCTGTAGTCGAAGTCAAGCGTTAACTTCGATGGTGCTGAGTTACGCTTACTTCAGGCGCCTATCTGGAAGTACAGCTTCAGGCCAGCTCAATAGCTCAGCCATGGTTTTTCTTGTTTACCTTTACTGCGAGCTCTTGGACTCTGCCGGCAGCAGAATTTGTGGCAGAGTTTGAAGAAAAAGTAGGACCAAGATATGAAAGAAAGCCACTCACGTTTTCCTCGGCACAGGGCAGTAGCTTGTCCTGGCTTAACTGGCAGCATTTGGAGCCAACAGCAGTCATTTGCTTGGTGAATTTTATCAGCTCTGCAGATGTCAGTTGAGGCATCTTCTTGGTGAAGCTCATGAGAAGCCTGAAATGATAATTTCTTTAATATTCGTGGTTTTGTTCCCCCGGCAGCAGTGAGCAAGCCACTGCCTTTGCATGTGCAAAGCACCAGCCAAACCCCGCGGAACGCTCAATTAGTACAAGGGCAGGACTAAGCCCAGTGTTTATAAACTCGCGTAGGCGAGTCTAAATATGCTCTGTTTGGTTGAGCCCTCTCCTTTGTCTTCCCAGGCTAAACAAAGAAAATTAACGACAGCATTGCCAGTTATATGTTGGTGGGCCCCCTTAGCAGATGGGATCCTGTCTAAGAGCAAAACTGAACTCGAGTGACTTGTTGGCAGATGAGGTGAGGGCAGAAGATGAGCTCAAAAAAGTTCACCTGTTTATTCGTTTAGAAAAACTGCACTTATTAACCATGATGGCCAGGAAAAGCTTCGCAAGGGATACAACGGGCAGAAGCAGCCCACCAGGTCTGTTGGAAACTTCTGGTTCCCAGTGTCTTTAAAAGATCACTCTCAGGAGCGCAAAAAGCCCAATGCGTCTCCCCAGAGAAGGCCAGCTGAAGCCCAGCTGGAAGCATGGAGGCAGCTTAGAGGTTTCCTGGAGGCTGCGTACATAGCTGACGTGAGGCACGTGCTCATCAACACTGCACATCGGGGCCAAAGCTCCTCCAGCAGGCATGTGCCTGCATGTGGCACTGAAGCAGAGCGTACGGTTCAGCTAGTCTGGTTTTGCTCTGCCTTCTGTGGTCAGATTTTTGTTACAGGTGTTAATGTTTACATCGGCTGCAGGAGCTGGATAGAGCCAAGTCTTTTGCAAAAGGCTCAGCACCTTTCTTTTGGCCATAGTTATGACTCTTAAGTTAGAGCTCACAGCTCAAAATGCAGCTATAAAGCAAGAAAGTCCCAGGAAGCAGGGACAGGAGATGGATCAAGTTGTCACTTCGCTGCCTCACGAGTTGGGTTAAGGAGAGAACTCCTGAGAGGCCAGAACGTTGTCTTGGAAAAGATAAAAAATCCTAGAAGCCGCTAATATATTGGTCCAAATGTTCAAGTGGTGTTTTTAGCCTCGCTTTTTTGATGTGTGTGGTTTCACTCCTGCCCGAGTTGTGCCCAGCTGGTACAGGGATAAGGTAAGCATATAAAGAAGTAATACTCGTTTTGGAAATAGTAATCTCCTTTCTCCTTGTAGATGTCACAGCTTGTCTTCATGACACTCTCAGTTTCATAGATATGTTTCTTCAGTTCTTCCTCCTGAAAAAAACAGATGAATTTGAGGAGGAGTGATGGCATCAGGGGGACTGCAGAATGCCCTATAGCCTCGCGGTAAGGCCTGGGTATGTATAGCTACCTCTCCCCTGATCTATCCTGCTCATTGTTAATTCCATTAGAAAGCCCTCATCTGCCTGAAACGGCTATAAACAGCCCGAATGTGATACATGTCCCCCTTCAGTCTCCCTGAAGTAGTTGATTTTGTAGCACTGAGGGAAGGCTCGGTCAGAGACACAGAGGGGCTCCTAACTTGAGGTATTGACAACGCCGCTGTCTTTATCTGAGACAACACCATAAGCGCCTTTTGCATTTGCAAGACTGCAGTGGGCACTGCTGGGGAGCCCAAAAGAGAGCAGGGCTCACAGAAACGTCAGCTCCATCCCCTTCCCCGGCCTCTCTCTCTATCCACGTTAAATTGCTTTGCGATTAAAGGCTGCGAAGGCTCCGTTGGTGCTTTTTCCATATGGGAATCGGTTGGGCCTTGTAATAGCTGCTGGGCTCGCTACAGGAGCGGCGAGTACTCGCTCTACACCCGGAGCAGGGATATTTGCTGTTAGGCAAAACCACTCCTGTGGTGACAGGCTTGAATCCGTCGGTGTTGTGTGGATCCCAACGGCACCCACCCCTCTGCTGCGGCAGTCGTCTGGCGCGCCGGGCTTGCAGCACTCCCTCAGCAGGTCCTCATATCCTTTACCAATTCTTAAAAGCATTTGAGCAGAAAATTCCGGGTGTCTCCTGGAGTATTCATACAGAAACCTGCAATATGTGGAATATGGGGAATTAGAGATAGGCCAAACATCTGCCCTCAGGAGGTGTGGGGTGGTAAGGACTGCGGGCGTGCTTTAGGGATGGCTTGGTCTTGTGGAACAGGGAGAATTTGACAGCATCTCAGCCTGGGACTGAACCTGACTGAGCACGGCATAGCCTGAGCCAGTCCTGCGCACGGAACAGTCCCAGCTCAGCGTTAGCTTGGGTCAGGCACAGCTTAGAGCTTTGGTTTTTTAATCCTATCTAATGACAATGAAATGCTTTCCAGGAACAGACCCACGTCTCAGGAGAAGCTGGAAATATCAGATCTGCTGTAGCCACCGCCCTGCACAGCAGTCGTGCCCCACCGATTACCCGCGCCCTTGGCCAGTGGAAGTGAGGGAAGTTACTGGAGTGAATGCTCTGCCTTGGGGACTCGACGCTGTTTCTGTGCAGGCTGTGGCATTCTCGCCCGGGGTTACTAGGGGTAGGATCAGGGCTTCATTGCACAAAGGAACAGAATGGGCCAGTCCTGTCTGAACCAAGACATGAGTCTGACTTAGTCAAACAAGTGGCTTTGAATTCCCATTTAAGAGCAGATCAAAGCCATTTGGGGGCCTGAGATCAGAACTGATAGCACCTACATTTCACGTGTGTTTCTTGGGCTCTGTCTCTGAAATAAGAACTGTGCCCGGTTCTGCATCCGCTCCCATTCCGTACCTTCTAGGGCTGAGTGGTGTTTTACTGCGCTCCGCTTGCACAGTATCCCATGCCTGCACCCTCACAGAGCAGGCAAAGCTGAGCCCGAAGAGCTGGGCTTTAACGGCCAAACTGCCATCTTTTAAGCC
>JAKFQP010000244.1:0-45517 GCA_023375905.1 Nycticorax nycticorax
AAAAAAAAGTAGGCATCAGGGAAATGTTCAGCCATTCACCACCTTTTCCACTAGCCCTGGTGCTGAGTAGCAAGTGGAAGAGATGAACACCTTAGGTCCCTGTATTTCTTAGGGTTTAGGGTTAGGGTGGAGCTAGGTACTGAAGGATCGAAGGGGCTAGTACATGACTTGATCTCTAGACCTTGCATTCATATGTCTTATACAGAAACTAATCTCCAGAAAGCAAACATGAAATGATTTTTTTAACTTTCCATATGGAAAACTGAAGGGCTACAAAAGAGCTGTTCTCTACTGGGAATAATTCCACCTGAAACATCTTACACAGGTAGAGAGCCAACACTTCTTAAAGACTTAGTTTATCTGTCCATGCAGGAAGTAAAATATATTTATCTTTAATGAGAAATTCTCAACAAATAGGTCAACTCTGTTTCTCTGTCAGTCCAACCACTCCATATTGTCATGAAGTGTTTTGCTTGTAGAAGGGAAAGTTCAAAAAGTTCTCTTAGTGCAACATATAAAAAGCACCATGTAAAGTGAAAATATTATTAAAAAGTCAATGAGGTCAGAACTCCATTAGGTGAAAAAAACTGAAATGAGATCTTTCAGGGAGACTGAATCTGAAGCAACTGCTTTGCCAAGCTGCAGACAATTTCTATTTACTTTTATCCGGTAGATTCAATACACATAAACAATCTATGACTGAACTCAGAACTGAAGATGATTCTTTCCCCCTTTTTACAGATGGAATATCAGCTATTTGGAGGGGGAAAAAAAGCAAGGAAGGATAATATAGTGTTTATGTCTAGAAGAAGGAACCCATATCATGTTGTTGATTACAACACAGGACCATTTATAAATAAGCCTGTTTCAAAGTGAAGGTCAAAGATAGCCTAAGCAAAAAAGTGAATAGCCCAGATTAAAATGTTAATGTTCTATCTAAAATGCACAAAACCAAATGCAATCTCGTTTAGTGACATTTCCAGAATTACAGCAAAGATTACTACATTAATCTGTTAGCTATGCATTTTCATTAATCTGAAACAGAAACAGATCTTGAGGAAAGATGGCTTGAAGATTCTGAACACTCGAATTTCTGCAATCTTGAGCAAGCTAGACTGGGCTTTTTAAAGAATATTTTACTATTTTCTTTCAGGTAAATAGACCAAGACAGGAAGAACAGTCAAATATCAGTTGTAGTTTCCTGGGATCACTGAAAACTGAGGCTCTAATTATTGAGACTGAAATTCTGGAAATTACTTTGGGGAATTTAAAAGTCATATTATGACAGAATAGAACCATACACCATACGCCGTATATTTATAATAACTCTAAGCCCATCTTAGACTTTGTGCTTGTGGTCAAGTTCAGGCAGTTTCTGTTTTCTGAACATAAGGTGACAGTAGTTGTTGCACAGCATGTAGTTTTCTCTGTAAATGTTAACACCTCCATTAATGATCGTGCCTGGACTTTTTCTTTACATTGTCTATGCCTATGCAGTGCTGTAGGCATGGAAGTAGAAATGAAAATGTTTTTATGCTCCTAATATGCTCGACTGTGTGTTTGGTAGACTGTTTGTGTTTTATATGTGCACAATATGTACAAATAGTAATGATCATTAATGACAAAGTGTGCTGTGCATCTGCTTTCCAACTGGCTCAGCTCTATTCAACCCATCTTTGAAGCATCCTCCTTTCTTTGGAACTGCAACTCAGTTCATATGGTTTACTATGTTAGTTGAGGCCTCTACAATTCACTTGCAGTGTTTTACAGTAATTGGACAGTAAAAAGGATCTTTCATGATTTGTCTGATTTGGAGAAGAAGTCCCTGAGAAACCAGGAGGTAAGGTTTAAAAGGTACTTACGGCCTCAGACAGAAAATCTATCCAATGTCAGTTTCTGCAACTGTGTACCAGAAGATTTGTAGGTTTTAATAAGGCTTTTTTAAAAAACCTTGGATTCCTTCTAGTCTAAACCTGAAAAAAGAAGCCTGGGGAACAAGAGTGTGTAAAATGAAACATCAAGGATGGATGAGGGAGACTGCTGTAGGGAAAACAAAAGTGATGTCAGATGCCTTCTACCAAAGAGTTTGATGAAGGTTCATCTCAAATGCCCATCAAATTTCATCTATCCTGTTCTCTAGCACTGCCTTTTTTGGTGGTCTTTCAGTATCTCCAATGTGTTGTTTATTTCTCATTATTTTACTCACATCAACAAAATATATGTGTTTCCCACTGCCATGGCCCTGAGGCACCATCAGCCTTGCCTGGCCCTGCCCACCCCTCAGGGGTCCCCCAACCCTGCCCACAGCCCAGGACCCCATTGCAGCCCCCTGGGGCTGTCAGCTCCTGCCCCAGAAACATCCCAGCTGGGCTGGTCTCCAGCTTCCCACAGCCCTGCCCTGCCCAGTCATAGGCCCACGCACAAGCCCATATCCCAGCCTGGCCTTGGCCTGTCCAGGAAGTGGCCCAGTGCCCAAGGCTGGGGCTGTGCCGGGTGCCCCCCAGCTGCCTGCTCCTGTCTGGGGCAATGGGATGGGCCCTGGCTGCCAGGCCGTGCCCTGACAGACCCATGGGGACCTCCCACTGCTCCTGGTTCCCTGGCTGCAGGGAGCCACCCTGGTCTTCCTACCCCCTGCCATCCATCTCTTTTTCCCTAGTGAAAGACTGTGAAATCAGCTCCTGCAAAAAAACCAAACCACTAATAAAGCTCCCTTGCAATGGACTATTGATGTTGTGCTGACATACACATGGGAAGACTTTTACGGTTAAAAATGGAAGTTAAGTGTGAAGCTCACATGAATGTATATCTGCTAAGATGCACCACTAACCCCTATCTTGCACTGAACCAGGATTCTAATAGTCCAGTCATTTTTGTGGCTCTGTGTAGAGCCAAAGGGCATTTCCATGGCTTTACCTTTACGTTTGGTACCTTTCACAGAGTCCTAAACAGCTTTGCCAGGCAACTTCTGTTGGCTGGGTGGTCTTTACACTGCTATGCCATCTTTAAGGATAGGTGTTGCAATCTATTTCCATATTTATCAACATTAATCAATATATCATCCACTACTTATTCACTGTATTCAAGACGCCCAAGATATCATTCTTTTCAAAGAAAACAAGCAACCATTTCTTTAGTAAACCATCAGAAGACATGCCTTTCTATTATCCAAAGCAAATACACTTTGAAAAAAAAAAAGCATCGCACAACAAAAACAACCCCAGGAAATAAAAGATGCAGATTTCTAAACAAAGTAGCTTGACTGAACAAACCAACCTGACTAAAAAGATGCATAATACATAAACTGAAATTTAGATAATAAATATAAGAAGGGTGGAAAAAGTAACGCAGCTTGCCTGTTCTCATTATCTTGTATGCTAGTTTGAAGATTTGTGAAAGCAAAAGGAAAATGTGAAAGCCTCATTGTTCCAGAGATAATAATGGTATTTATTTTTCATTAAGATGTATCCTTTCTTGATAAGGTCACACTTCCCTCCTCCTGCTGGTGTTTCAAGATTTCTTCCTTCTTCTCTCTGCTGGGTTTCTGATAAAAATTAAGAGAAATTCTGAATTATTATTTTTTTTAAATTATTTTTCTCAGATTTCCTGGAATCCTATTTTGCTCTATTCATTGAAACTGTGATCACCATCTTTGCTAGCTGCATATTAAAGGGCTAAGTCACAAACTATTTATGTCTCCATAAACATAAAAAAGAGATTGTGCATGCAGCAATAAATTATATTGCAAATATATGGATTTTTTCCAAAATAAATTTCTTTCTAGATCAATTTCTTTCTTTCTAGGTAAGCCTTTCATAATATAACAAAAAAAAAGCCTGAAAGCTGGCTTATCCTGCTTTGTATCCTATGTTCTAATCCTGCACCTAGAACCTCTTTGGAAATTAAGAATTATTTCTGGTCCTTACACAAATCCTACTCCACATTGCATGCAATTGCTGGGTCCCAAATAGTCTACAGGGGAAAAAACCAAAAAAAGTAAAAATTGTGCTGTTGCTGCACTTCCAGTTGAGTTTTTATGAATTGATTTCTTGACAGTCCTGCGGGAGTTTGTCTTGCTTGAGAGTTTATCAGTGGCAGTAACACTAACCTGTGAATAGAGCCATGAGGAAATTCTGATTTCTTCATATTTTCATTTTTTTCTCAGTCTTCTAATACATAACATAAAAGAAACAGAGCTTGCTTTCTAAGTCCAACATCTTTCTAGTTTGCATAAATTTAAAAGGTCCCCTCATCTTCTCTTATTTCTTCCCCAGCCTGCTGCAATAAGGACATAGTTTAGTCCAAAATACTGGTGATACGAGTTTTGTGCTGAATGAGACTTTTAGGAGTAATTAGTATTCCAACAGGTCCACTACTTTATTACTGTTACATTTAACACACTGTTACTGCTACTATATGTGGGAACCATATGAATTCAGGAACCAATTCAGTGAAACCTCAACTTCAAGTGAGACATTATTAATTGCAAACTAATTAAGTTAGTTAAGGTTGTGCTGTGTAATATGGATGTCAGACTGAGCTGCCTGTTCTGGCACTTTTGAGAGAAAAAATACAGAGCTTGTAGAACACAGAATTTTATAACAAATTCTAAACAGAGAATGTCAGAATTAAAATTTAAATTTACATTTTTGGATCATAATCTAGTTGGAATGCAGTTCTATATTATTTCTAAATTAAAGCCAAATTCCAGTGAAAGTGTGTTGATATAAAACAGTACTGTTAGTGTATATCTCAAACAAACATTTGGTATATTTGTCCATAATTACTCATGTCTCTGGCTCACATGAATTTGTTCTTCAGCCTTGTGCAGGGTCACCTAGGTACTCCTGTATGTTAAGGGATTCCAGTAAAACTTTGAATTTGCACAGACTTTATAGCAATTACAACTTTGTTAAAATAATGTACATAGATGCTTGTAGTGTTCTGAATATTGCTATAAGTAAATAGAGTTTATTTAAAACCTGTTTGAAAAAGTCTTTCCTGGAAAACTTTTTGCAGGGATATAGTTATGCATGCTACAGAAGATGAACATTCTCTTAATTACTAGGAACTTCCATTCCAAAACAAATCCACTAGGCTCAGTGAGCCATAAGCATATACAATAGGGCTTCATTGGAAATCTCCATGAATCTTTGATTAATTTGAAATCTGCTGGAATAGTCTATTAATTTAAATAGGAACAGAATCACATCCAAACTCATAGTTAGATTTCTATGAGAGACTAGACTCGTGTATAAAATCTTTCCTTTGTTGCAAGCAAATATTCTGTGAGTGAGTCTCATCATTATAATCAGTTCTGACAGTAAAGGAGGGAAATTAAATATGCCTATAATTAATGTATTCAGCTGAAATTAATTGCATGTCCTTTAAAATATTTATTAATTTTTTTAGGGTTTTTTTAATATATCTTTATTTCCAGGTCATGCTTTTTTTCAGTAAATTGTTATTACTTCTAAACTACTTTTATAACAATGCTCCTTGTAAAAGGAAGCTGAGTAAGTACCTCTTCGAGCAATTGAACCAAAACATAGGGTACTATCAGTCAGGGAATAATTGCCCCCAGGAAATCAGTGAAAGATTAGTCAGTAATTTTAGTCCGTCAGGATTTCACTTTTATAACCTTTTCGGCTTCCAAATCTATAGATTTTTGTCAGAGAAAAATAAATTCCATTAGTTTTCATTTCAGGAAATTAAAAGCTATAATTATATTATTTGTAACAGTATATGAATATGCATCCAACTACTGATTTTTCTAAAAACATTATAAAGAATTTGAGATATTAAATTAAAAACATTAACAAAGATAAGACAGACAGAAATCTGTGTCTGATTTGAAAGGTGATACCTCAAAGGAAAAATTAAAACAAGATTCCTGACCATTTTGATATAATAATTTCTATTGATACACAAGGGACACTTGGAAAATGTTAGCTTATTTGGGGACTTTTGTTTGTTTGTTTGTTTTTTTAAGCAGGTGTTTCCATTTATTTTTTTCTTCTACTACAAATGGATAATGCTATATTTCACCCTTTGTGATTTCACTGGTATACTTGCAAGTCTCAAATGCATACTTATTTTTGTGCATTCTGGTAATTAAATTAACCAGATACTAACAAAGAATCTCAAGATACTAAAAAAAACTTTTTTGTTTTCTTGTCAATTGTTAATATCATGATTCAGTTAGTTACTTCTTCAGTTACACATTGATACAAGCCATGTATTATTTAAAGAGAAAAAGAAAAAAAAACTAAAAAGATAAAGAAGGAAGAAAAAAAAACAATACAAGGATTAAAGTGGAAACAGGTAAAAAATAACTTTCAAGCTGCTTTGTTTTTCATGCTATTCAGATGCAATTCCACCCTTCATCTGTCTGCTTCTGTTTGAGTCACCTTTAAGATCACTGTCTTCTTGTGGTACACCTTTGAAAAGCATCTCTTTAAGAAAAAAATCTACTTGTAGTCACACTACATATTGTCTGTATTTCAGTTCTATTATTCTGTATTACAAAGGACATTTGTATGAAAACCTGATATCTTTGTTTCTGAAAAATTAATATGCTGTAGCTGCTCTCACCTGAAATAATAATCCTTCCTTTGTGACATCACTCTTCATTGTTGTGCTGTGATTGATGCCACAATCTGAGATTCTGACTTCAGGTGGGAATAAACAGTAAGAACAGAAGAAATAGGGAACAAGAAGACTTTGTGTTTTCAGCATCTTAGAATTTTGTCAATAACAAAATGTAGAAATGAGATTTTGAGCTGAACTAGGATAACCTTAAGAAATTACAGGAAATCCTTACATGCATCTTTAATGTACATCTCTAATGTAAATCTGTAAAGTAATTCAGTCACTGTTCAAGATGCCACTAGGTGTTATCAATTTAATGAAATAATGTCCCAAATCTAGTATTCCTTATGCTATTTCACCTGTTTAATATCTGCTACTTTAAGCATTCCATAGAAAATTCAGAGCACTTCTGAAGTGACATGTGACCTCTAGTATAATACATAGAAAACTAATACACAGATAATACTCACTGTGTCCTCACCATTAATCACTAAACCCATCATCTTTTACTATTGTCAGGTTTCAGATCTTACCTCTACACTGTTGTTAGATCAATAGGACATGAAAAAAAATTACTTGTTCAGACACATAGGGTAGGGTAGTGTGAAGGAAAGGGTGAGAAGAAAACATTCAGCTGTAGAAAATTATCCAGTAAAATAAGATAGGCTGAAATTGGACCTTCACTAACCTTGAGTGCGATTTAATGAAGTTTGCTTTATGTGCATCAGCTTAATTTGATAATTTAAAGGAGATAACAATTTTGAAACCTCTATGCTTAAAGTATTAACATGTATTTATATGCATATTTATAACACCTCTTGATAATTTATGTATATTTATACTTTTAAAAATCATAAATTATATAAAATATATGTAATATACATAAATTACATATATAATTGTCTGTCTATATATAAACACCTTGTCATGCTGAGTTCTTGGTTGTTCATATAATTTTCTACAAATATGAACTTGCTTCATGGTACAGTAGAATAGTTCAATTATGTTTAGTCCCCTAAGAAAGGGAATCTTTCAACTGCATAGTCTTTAGTTCTTCAAGAACAGGTATGATTTGAAAAATATTCTTATATGTAAATTTGTAAATGCTCTAGAAGTTTAATATAAGGGAAATTTGAATAGTTAAAATAATGCAGATCATGAGAACAACGGAGAAAATTGGAAACTCACAGAGAAAAAATGATATGAGTTTATATTCCCCTCTGGAAAGACTTGCTTAGACCCTACAGAAGGTTTGATTCATTTTGAAAGAAAAAACCAGGAAATTAAAATATGTGAGTGTAACACATCTATGAAAGATATAAATTCTTTTGTTACCACGAGAAGTATATCATAAAATCTCCTTTCTAAATAACATATTCCACAAACTGTTAATGGTCAGCAAACAATAAATATATTAACAGGGGAGGGCAATCTTATTTATTTCACACACAAATGTTTTTCTAGAGCAGATATATTTATCAAGAATCAGTAGCTGGAGCAGTAAAGATCAGAGAAAATAAAAGATCAGAGATGATAAAGGTTCAAAGACAATAAAGCAAAGCAGATCTTCTTGAAGCCATGTGATCATTGAACCAATGTGTTTTCACATGCAAACAGAAGTCTTACAAAATCACAATGAATAAACATGGACTCCTTATAAACTCAGAAAACCTCCCATTTGTTTATTTTCTTCTCTATCAAATGTCCTGTAAAGGGGAAAAATATCTCACTTGTTAGAAAGTAAATACTAACAGCCTCAAGTTGTACCAGGGGTGGTTTAGGCTGGACATTAGGAAAAATTTTTTTCACTGAAAGGGTTGTCAAGCATTGGAACGGGCTGCCCAGGGAAGTGGTTGAGTCCCCATCCCTGGAGGTATTTAAAAGCCGGGCAGACAAAGTGCTTAGGGACATGGTTTAGTGGTGGACTTGGCAATGCTAGGTTAACAGTTGGACTTGGTGATCTAAAAGGTCTTTTCCAGCCTAAACTATTCTATGATTCTAAAGCAACAGGAGTATTGCAGGTATTCACATCTTATTGAGACTCTGAAAGAATTTGCCAGCAGTAAATACTGTGCATCTCCTTCAAGTATGGTAAGATGGAAGGAGATTACATTAAAGGAAAAAAAATCAAGTAATTATTTTAAATAGTCACATAATAAAGACCAAGCATGCAGTAGTTGTCAAACTGCTTTTTATCCCTGGNAAAAAAAAAAAGAGGCTTACTTTTGTCTTCCACTTTTCTTACTGCTCTATATGGCTTATTTTTAAACAAGGGACAAGTCAGTACTAAAATTAAGCTGTATCCAAAATGAAGTTCATGTGCATCTGCAAAAGTAGCTATCACCATTTTCAAACATTATTTGAGAGTACAGGACATAGTCATACAACAAATTAGGATCTTAACTCTGCTGTGTTTTGTTGATAGTGTATGGATGCCTTTTACTGAGACATCACCAGTGATTTACTCTATGATCTTCTATGGAGAACTAAAATAATAATAATATCTTTCAAATATATTTCCATGAAATCTGCATGAATCTGCATTTCTTAGAAATTATTATTCTTTATTCTGCAGGCTATGTCTGAAAAAAATAAAATCCTATGCCCGTGATGCCATTTAAACAAGGAGGATATTAGTTATATTGTTATTCATATACACTTCTTGATATTTTAGTTCTGTTATAGAAAAAATAATTCAAAATACTTAAAATACTTCCTCAGCTTTAAACTAAAGTTGGAAACAAATCATGTTTCATCATGGGACAACAAAAATCTCTTTGTTGTTTTACCCCAGCAGTCCAAGGCTGCTTGGGCTGTTCAATGCAGCTCTGAACTGCTGGGATAGCTCAGCATGTCTATAGTACTACAGAGCAGTAATAAAGGTGGAAAGTGGTGGCACTAGCACTAATTGAAAATGAAACAGATAATGCCAGCTGAACAGCTCGAGGGGGATTTCTGGAAATAGAGCCTTGGAAGTGAAGAAAAGCCAAACCAATTTTGGCCGAGTGGTTAGGCTTGTTTTAAACAGGTCACTACTATATTATAAGCTAGTTAACTCTGACATGAGATATAATTGGCTTTATATTTACAGTGACAGTTTGTGAGTTCTTTATATACTGACATAAGCTAAATTTCTGATACTGTTACCACCTTGCTTTCTCCACTGCCTGGAAAGTAAACCCACTGCATATCCAGAATTCACAGCCTCTAATGAAAAAAACAACAAATATGAGTCCCTCTTTGGTAAGAATTTGTAGTTAAAGTTCAATTGAATGTATTAGGAAATTGTCATATATGTATATTATAACTCAGACTTCTGGCCTGAAGTGGAGCAGATAGGTCAGTTTTCTGGAGGGTAACACTGAATGCATTCATTCCCATTCTGTATGCAAAGAGGAAGTTTTGGAATGAGAAAGATTACTTAAACAGTGGATCAGCACAGCTTTATTCCTCTTCCTCTTTTGGGGACTATACAGCTGAAATTCCAGTCCTTTGCACCTCTCTCTGCTTTGCAGCAAAGGGTATGAAGTCCTCTGTTATTATACTAGAAAACTATGAATGTGAAGAGTCAAATAAAATATTCTTTAACTCAAAATAGGCGTGGAAACAAGAGGATCTTTCAAATGATCAAATTGTTGATAATACTTTATCTAAATACATCTAAAATGCAAATGATTCATACGTTATAAGAAGGGTCTTTATTTCAGTATGTTCTCTCTCCTACTGTCCCATTTCCTAGGTTAATGTTTACTTACATTTATCAGATGTTCAATCCAGTTGTATGATGGTTTTACTCTGAATTTTCACCATGAAGTAATGGGGAACCTTCTGCTACTTGAATTTTTTGTGTGACACTGACTGTCCCATTGATTCTCTAATGTGCATTCAGAACCTGCCAGGTTCAACCATCTTTGTAGGCTTAATGGCTTAAAGGTTTGGCAAAGCCTGGTATGGGAGAGATCCTTGCAAGCTTGGCAGAAAGAAATGCATTTTTGGAACTCAAAAGTTGTATGTATTATTGGTGTCTAGTTGTTGTTCTTCAGAAAATAATTGTTGGTCACTCCACATTTTCACTTATATGTTCTCATTCAAAAAGAAATCTCTTTTCATACTATATTTTTTCCTTGGTCCTCTTATTAGTATTACTTGGGATTGAGTAAGAATAGAGAATAAGCTGTCTTGGACATTTATAGTACTACCGTTAAATCAGAGTTAATGTATTAATTGTGTGTGTGTGTGTCTAAGCTTCTGGGAATCACAAACTGCTTCTTAAACATGGAGGAATTAAGTTTCCCCTTTATGGGTGTAATTGAGCATCTTATTTAGATCCTGCCTGATAATCAGTTGTGATCTTATCTGATCTAACAATTTTTACTCAAAATAATTCATTCACATAGAAGACAAAAGATGGACATTCTACTAAGCTAATTTAATGATTACAAAATAAGAGACAAAAGGAAGCTACTTGGAAACAGAAATCTAATTTTATTTCATTTATTGTTTCTGGTTTATAGACTTGAAGTCATTGCAGGAATGTCATAGGTTTCATTTTTGCAGATACAGATTGAGACAGAAAGAAAAGGAAAAACCCCACAAACCAGGAAATGTAACACTAGAGCCTAGCCAACTAGTTTGATATATGCAAGTCTCGAGGACCTATAGCAATGCAGTTAGGCAATACTGTAATGTCAGTCAAGGTTGCAAAACACATATTGGAACCTTTAGAACCTTTTAGATTTGCCAAAGTTTTTTTCAGGGTTTTGAAAAATGATTTGTTGCATTTTGCTGGAATTCACTGGACTGCATTCCTGTCTACATCACCTAGATAATCTTCTGTTGTTACTGCAGTTTATATATTTTGTTCTCATGGCAGAATAACTTTTTTTTTTCTTTTCCTTTTTTTTCTGTAATGTGTAATCTGCTTAAAATGATCTACTCAGCTCATTTGCTAGTTGGCTATGACTTCATATACCCAGTAGATCTTGGTGTAAAAACAGGAAAACACAACTAGTTCCAATAATTATTCATTATCATCATCACTGGGTTAGACGTTTATGTTGGACTAAGCTCTAGTATATGTCACCAGAAAAGATAAACCACATGGAACCAAAAACATGATTTAGGTATGTCTAGACACATTTACTACATTCAGTAATGAAGACTAGCTACTTTATTAAAGATTAGCCCAAAAGTGGGTACTATGAAATTTCACTACTTTCTAAAGGTCTCTGAATGAACTCTCTTTTATCCATATTCCTTTCTGTCTTCTATTTCCTTTCATCCTCTCTGTTCACTTTCTTTGTATCTTGTTTCAATGTCTTTTTCCTTTTCTTTTGTTCTTCCAATTTAGATGTTTCTGCCTGCATATCTCTCCCTGTCTTTCATCCCCAAAATCTATTATTTTTAAAAAGTCTCTAAAAATATTTTTTTAAACCTGAGATTGGCATAATTCATACCAACCATGTCTTCTCTTTCTCTTCTTGAAAACGATTCTTTTTATCTCTCTGCCTTGTCTCCTCAGATCCTAAACTTTTTGGAATAGGGCCCATCTTTTACACAGTAAGAGATTACACAGTGGTGCATTGATCCCAGCTGGAGTCTTTAGACACTAAAGAAATACAAATAATTACAAAGCATTGCCATATGCCTGATCTCCAGCAGCTGGGAGCTCTGTAACAAGAGCGTGATGTTCCTGCTCTCCCGCTTGCCACCTCTCCAATCCTGCAGGCCTGTCCACAGTAGGGCATAAAGTTTCTGGACTCTGCTCTTCCTCCTGTGCCAGCAGTAGCTGTCAGGTGGTTTGCACAAACTTTGAAGCACAGCTGGGGAAGGACTGCAGACCTATGCATCCAGTAGGTCTGCAGGTCTCCCAAACACAGTTCATCTGTGCATGGTTGTTAAGTACAACTAGGAAAGTGATTTTTCTTTGTAAGTATTATCAGTCTATGACACATTGACAGTCACCCTAACTGATTTTGAAACTAAATGTAGCACAGACAAACTTAAATTTTTGGCTCTTTAGCTGTAGTTGTTGAATCTTTAATTCCTGGTAAAGTATATAACACGCATAACCTTGACTCCTGTCTTCAAAATGCTAAAGATATATTTAATCTTTTATTCCTTAGGTTTCAGGAGTCTTAACCTGAAAAGCATTTTAACACATCATTTGAGGTTGATTGTTTGAATGCTCTCACTTTAACCCCTTCACATGAATGACCTGAAAATCAAGGCCAACTCATTAAGCCACAAACAGCAAATCAAAAGAACAGAAACAATGTTTTTGTCTGAAGAACTAAACAGCAAGTCTTCTGTAATGGCAGCAGCAGAAATTGTCATATTAGGAGCATTCATGGACTACAGCATTTGTCTTTGAATGTGAACGTATTAAAATAAAAATCAATACTATGCTTAAAAACAATGCATCTTTCAAAATGTATGTTTAATTTTCTCTGATACAGACGTTAAGTGTTTAACACGTATTCCTAATATGCTTGAAGCATATCCCAATACAAGCACAAAAGGAAAATAAATGCATGAGAGAAAATGGTGGTATAACAATATATGTATTTCTGTAGAGATTATAGGTACAATGTTGCTAACAAAACTATTTAAATTAGATCTCTATTATTTATCTATGGTAGCAATAAAATCAGATCATTATTTATAAATGGAAGTGTAACCCATGATAATGAACAAATTACATATTCATGAAGTATAATTTAACCTGATTAATATTATTTGACAGGCACAGCTTTTGAAAAATATCCTAGATCTAGACTACATCTACACAGCCCTGAAAATAAAGACTCAGCTTAGATTTTGCACTTCCTTTCATGAATTTCATTTCCAGTCATTTATAAATGAAGTTTATACAGTAACAACTGTTTTTTCTTGCAGGGGAAAAAAAAAAAAAAGGAAAAATAAAAAGCAGCAATGAGACCCTGAAATGAATATACAGATCTGTATTTTATTTGGTACTGGATGCCACCAGGTAGATTGTTCTTTCCCCAGAAGCCCTTCAGATTTCACTAGGGAGCTATTCTTAGCAACAGAGCCCTTGAGGTTTGAACTCAGGTATTAAAAATCTGTAGTCTTTTATAGAAATGTTACTCAAGAATCTTCAAAACCTCAACGGCTTACCTGGCAAATACATGTTTCTCTCTTTCCCAACAGTTTTTAAATTTATCCACAAAATCATGCTTCCCCTTTTTGCACAGTTATATGTCACTTATTATTTATCCTTTTCAAGAAAGACTGACTTTCCTTATTTTAACTTTAGGGGCTTATGTTATACAATCATAGAATCATAGAATGGTTTGGGTTAGAAGAGATCTTAAAGATCATCTAGTTCCATCCCCTCTGCCATGGCCAGGGACACCATCCACCAGGTTGCTCAAAGCCCAATCAAAGATAGTATGATGTTATATATTAAAATAAAATGCAACTTTGAAAAACAAATCTTAAGGAAAATTCAAGAGAGATAATTAGAAGCCTTTGTAACTGAGGTCTTACAGAATGTTTATTATATGAATCCATTTAATTTGTTGGCATGTCTGATTTTTATTTTTAGCTCTATGTTATTTGGAGACACTTGAAGTAAGTTTTAGTTTACCTAAATTTAGAAATCTGGAAGTGGTGTGCCTAGCTAAATCTAGCTTTAAGCTCTTTTTGGAGAGAGTAAGATGTAGGTCACACCACAGAGTCCTTCCCTCCCTCCTTTCAGGACTGTGTGTTCTTGAGACAGGCTAAGATGATCTAACAATACCAAGGCCCTAAGAGGGGTGTCTGGACACCCTCATCCTGTTCAATTGTGCAACAGTTACATAAAAGGGCCTAAAAATTAAGAGATTGCTTTTTATATAAATATAGATACTGTGACATAAATTTGTCTAGGGGAAATAGCAACTTTTAATTAGAACAAACATATGACAGCACTGTCAGAAAACCATGCTCTGTTGTAAATAAGGTCCTGTCTTCTGTTTTAGCATTAGGCAACGAGCTCAACTGCAGATTTTCGGGGTTGATATTTTGTTTCATATTTTGAGGATCCTTCTCATATATTTCATATTTTTAGGTTTCTATAAGACTATAGAGGCAATTTAAGAGATGAGTGAGCAAAAATAGAATTTTTGCCTGTACCTTCTCTCTGTATGTCTGTATGACAGAAGTAGAAATATGTGGGAAAATGTCAGAAAGATCTACTTTTGCTACCACAAAGTGAATCTTGACTGAAGATAAAATTGAAAACAAAAGATCTGTGAAAGAGATCAAAGTGAAAGAGAACCCAAAAAGTACAGACAAACCAATCTGATATTAGATGTTACCACAAAGAAGACAGTCAATTCCCTTGCATGACAGAGTGAAAACGAGAAATGGGCATCATTGTCACAGCAACGGTCCTTTCAAAGATATTAAAATAAGCTGTGAACACTCTCTAGTGTCTCTGGCATGAGATGTCTAGAAAAGAAATGAAGGGATATTTTTCCTCCTTTTGTAGATAAGAGGAGGCTCTGTTAATATGTAATTTCGAGGTTTTTTGCTAATTTTGTAATGCATCATACACATGGAGAAATTATACACAGTTAAAAGTAAGCAGGGGAACTAATATACCCTTCACAAACATCTGAGGTGCCTCTGGGGTTTCTCTGTAAAGAAACCACCAAATACAAGCTTGCCCCACAGCTATAGGACTTCATAGTAAAAACAAAACAAAACAAAACAAAACCTCCCTCAAAAACCCAAAACCAACAAACCAAAAAAACCCAACCAACAAAGGCCACCTCAGAAAGACAAGACTAACACTGTGAGATACACAAGAGCACCATTTCTGTATCTAAGAAGCAGCTCTACTTCCTGCACTAGCCATCACCTAGACTTTCTCCAGCAGGTCCTAGCTGCAAAAGCTTGGACTCCAGAGCTCTCAGGGTCACCCTTCCTCCTAGATGTCTACCTCATTGCTGGACCATTCTTTTGTATTCCCCTTTCTTGTACCTTTTTCATTATGATTCCTGCTTTGGTCTATTTAAGAGCAGTGTAGGTGGCTTCTCTGGGGTGTACCACTGATACTGTTATAGTCATTCCTCTTTCATGACACACTCCCTGCAGAAACCTTTGCAGGTTTTAGCTCCATCTAGATCCCTTTCCATCTCAAACAGTAAGTACACATTCTTAAAATCTAAAGCTCCTAAGCTTTACATGGTCCTACATATTGTACATCATGTTAGACCCATATCTCCTGAAACACATTTTCAGTGACTTAACAGCTTTGTTATGAAGCCCACCCATGAAGTATTTGGATAAACTAATAACACAGCACAGGCTTTGGACCCATTCCGTGGACTTTTCCCCAAAACTAGCTTTCTTAACTCCCTCTCTCCATCACTGTTATGATCAGTTTTAGGAGTATAAATGTAGTTTTGAAAATTTAACTGTGTCTCTTTAATACATCTATAGTCCAAGTGCCCAGAAGGGCAAAAAGACCTAGAGAGTGGGTGTTGTGGAATAGAAACTAGCCTTAAACATAAAGTCAAGAAAGCTTGAGAGATTTTTCAAAACATACAGCACATTTCTTAGGTGTTTCATAACGTCTTAGAGATATCTCTTTCTCAACATACATCCATAAAATATAAGTAATATAAGTATAATTTTCAAAATGAAAGTTCAATTTTATTTTTATAAATAATTCTCTTTACATAATCTGTCAAAGCAACAGAACAACAATTGCAAAATTAATTTCTTTTGCCACCAGCTGGCCTGTCATTAGTGTATGTACATCATCAAACCAACATGGCTCTTAAGATGTATTAACACAGTATATAATCAAAATTATTTTGCTCAGAAGATGTATTTCTCATCTATAAGGCCAACTAGCAATAAAGGATCTATGCAGATATTTATTTTTTCTGGATGTTTCAGTTATTTAATTTATTAAGGTATTTAAATATGCAGTTGTAGTTGAGAATATTACTAAATATCCCCAAAAGTGCAATAATGTGTTTCAATATATGACTATTAATTTTTCAATGTATTTTTGCCATTATTAATTTTTATTTATTCATTCTGCACTTCAAGACTGTTTAGATACGTGTTGAATCAATTGGATCATATTCTTTCTCGTATATAATAAATGTGATTTGGAGTTAACGATGTCAAATATTAGCTATGTTCCCAGTGCAAACCTTTGTTCAGCCAACTATTCATGAAGTTTCACATTGTACTACATTATTACAAGATGTTACTATTAGTAATAGTGACATCTGTCAAAGTGAATCCAACACAAAATGCATTATTGATTAGGGTTTAGTGAATAATTTGCAACAATGGATTTATTCAACAAATTTAGCCTATTGTCTGCATGTGGAATATCTTCCAACAAAGAAATAAACAAGCAAACCAGAATATTGTTGACTGTGTTTAGAAACATTTAAATGATCCATTTTCGGGCTTTTATTTTTATTTTGTTTGGTTTGTATGGTTCTCCACAGCTTGCATGTTTGTGGACCATTTATTATGAGCATCTAAATCACTTATTTATTGGTTATTTATTTCTAAAGTGTCAGCTGTATCACTTTTTTTTTTTTTTCCTTAGATGAATGCAGAAAGAATTTTCTAGTACTGGTTAAAGCTTTTGCAACTATTTGTCTAAAACCCTGGCTTTGCAAATATACACTTGCATCTTTGAAATTTGCTTTCCACTAATGCTCTTGCCAGTAAAACTCAATCCTTCAAACATTCCTGCAGAAAGATCACCAAAGGGTTGCACATATTGTCAAAGTAAATTCAATCAAATGTTGGTTGAAAAACTTGCACTGTGTTTGCTCAGCTGTGTTAAAAGAACAACTCATTCAAGTTGTTCCCAAGGCATCCCCAAAGAAAAACTAAGACTGGAGAAGTGTTTTTATATTTGCAGATACAAAATTGTATATTCATGATTTAACACAAACTTTTAGAGATATATGCTTCGAAGTTACTTTTTTTAGAGCCAAACAATTGCTCTGATGTTATCTTTTTAAAATATTATTTGCTTAACAGGCCTAAGAATAATTTAATGACAGACAAAGCATTACCTGGAATATTCTGAAGCTCTTTTTTTCTAGTGGAAATGAAAGAATGTCTAACTTTTCAACCTTTGTTGTCTAGTTTGTTAATTGACAGTTCACTCTTCTTAGTGGTCTTGTAGCTACACCGCACTTCTGCATGTTTCATTATTTGGCTCAGGCACTGTGTATAAAATCTTAGCCCCACTAAAACAATGATGAGACCACGGTGAAACTACAATAACTTACAGCAAACACCTCATCCTGCATATTCACTGAGTGACCTTAAGATGAGCATTAGTGTCATGAAACTAGGTAGAAACCAGTAGTCTAGCAAACTCCACTGATTTTCACAAAGTGAAAATTTTAACTTATATGTACCATAATTTGAATTCATAAATTTAATTCATAAGTCTCATAGCCTATTTGACATTTAATGATGAGATAAAAGGCAGAAAGCTTAGCATACACTTAAGCTTGCATAAACCCTTCTGATTCAAGTCATATATGTTGTGCTAATTTTATTCTAAATCAGTAGGAAAACTATAGAAATTGTTAGGTATTCCTACTTCAGCTACTTTGTGCCACAGCCTTAACATTATTGAAATGTTGATTTTCTTGAATGTTATTAAGGAGAGATATGTGATAATGTTACTATTTTTGCCTTCTTAAACATGTGAATGTAGTTAGTATTGAAACAGTAAACTCACATTTTTTATCTAAATCTTGAAAGATTCAGAAGACACGGTAACAAAGCCTGAATAGTGAAATATCATGACAGGAAAATTCTCAAGAATTTAATAAAATGCAGGAACTTGAACAGTTGGATAAATATTTATAAAGTACAAAGCTGAAAACTGCAGTCACTAGAATTCAGCAGAAGTTTCCTGTCACTGTTTTTCATGATAAGCCTTTATATATTCAGAGTGCTTCTCACACCTGAGATCTAAACAATAAAAGATCTTTTCTTCCCTCTACAAAGGATTTTTTTCTCACCACCTTAAAGTAAGAACTAGCAGTTAACGTATTTCAGAATATAAATTTTACCTTCAATATTAACCAACGTCTATAGCTATAATCCTTTGTAATGTACATGTGTCTATTATTACATGGTAAAAATATTTTCATGTCCAAGTTGACATATAGAAAACATTAGAAGGGACTCACAAATTATTTAAAGTAAAAACAAGTTTGAAAATAATTCTGAGAAGAAATGTAGTGATTCTACATATATTATTGTGGATGTACATGTATGAATCTCAGATTAAACCTTAAGCTACAAGAAAATGGTAATTTTTATTCTTAAAAATTTTCTCTGGGAACTGAATCCAGACATAGGCCATTCCTTTTAATACTTACTGATGTAAGTATTTTATCACAAACTTGTACCTTAAAGAAGCTGGTGTTTTGGAGTTTCTGTGTGTTTCTGTGACCATTAAATTCTGATTTCTAGGTGAAATATTCTGTACATGGTACAAAAAAATAATATAGTGAAGCAAGTAATTTTATTTTTGCTACATTTATTCTGTGGGAGTAAAGGTGATAAAGGAGGAAAAAATCCCCCCTTCAGTCTGAGTTGATACCAGGAACACATATGGTTAATACCTGCCTAATATTCAAGCATCACTTTCTTCAAGCTCAGGACTGAAGCATCCCAACATGCAGGAAATCAGCCAAATCTGCCAGGAGACCTGCACAGATGAATGAGGAACTCCTAGACAAACTCAATGATAAAAAGGACACCTGCAGAAGGTTTAACAGTTAACAGAAGGGACAGGTAACCTGGGACAAATACAGAAACACTGTCTGAGCACCCAGGGACAAAGTGAGAAAAGCTAAAGTCCATTGTGAATTGGGTTTGACAAGGGATGTCAAAGGAAAAAAGAAGGGCTTCTATAAATATAAAGGCAACAGGAGGAAGACTAGGAAAAGTGTGACCTGCTGCTGAATGGAGCCGGAACCCTGATGACACAAGACATAGAAAAACTGAGGTCCTGAATGCCTTCTTTGCTTCTGACTTTCCTAGCAAGACCTGTCTTCAGGAATCCCAGCCTGTGGTGACCAGGAGGAAAGTCTGGAGCAAGGAAAAGTTAGCCCTTGGTGGAAGAGTATCAGGTTAGAGAACACTTTAAAAACTGAACATACATAAGTCCACAGGTCCCAATGAGCTACACCCACAAGTGCTGACTGTTGTCATCGTGAGGTCACTCTCAATCATCTTTGAATGGTCATGATGATTGGGAGAGGTTTGTGGGTATTGGAAGAGAGCAAATACCACTCCTATCTTCAAGGAGGGCAAGAGAGAGGACTCATGGAACTACAAGCTAGTCATCCTCACTTTAGTCCCCAGGGAGATGATAGAGTAGCTAATCCTGGAAACCATTTCCAGGCACATGAAGGACAAGAAGGTCATCAAGAGTAGTCAGCATGGATTCTCCAAGGGGAAGTCACGCTTGACCGCCCTACTAACCTTCTGCAATGAAATGAGTGGCCTGGTAGATGAGGGAAGACCAGTGAATATTGTTTACCTGGACTTCAATAATGCTTTCAATACTGTCTCCCTTAAGATCCTCATAGAGAAGTTGATGAGGTCCAGAGAAGGGTCACTTAGACGGTTAAGTGACTGGAGCATCTCTCATATGAGAAAAGGCTGAAAGGTTTGGGACTCTAGAGAAGAGAAGGTCCAGGGTTGAAATAGAATCAACGTGTACAAATATCTAACAGGAGGGTGTAAAGATGACGGAGCCAGGCTCTTTTTTGTGATACCCATTGATGGGACACAAGTCGATTGACACAAATGGAAACATAGAAGGTTCCCTCTGAACATCATGAAATACTTTTTCACTGTGAAGGTGACTAAGCACTGGCATAGGTTGCCCAGAGAGTTTCTGGAGTCTCCCTTGGAGATATTCATAAACCATCTGGACATGGTCCTGGGCAAGCAGCTCCACATGGCCCTGCTTGAGCTGCAGGGATGGACCAGATGACCTCCAGGTGTCCCTTCCAACCTCAACCATTCTGTGATTCTGTGATACCTCCGAGTGTCCAGACACTCTGTAGAGTGCACTTGTAGTGCATATCTGTTCATAACATTTCCCTTCACAAAATATTGCTATTAAAACATATTCACGTTCTGTAAAGTACCAATTAAGCCCTTGGTGCTACTGAAGACAGCACATGCCTTGATAACTTACAAATTGCAAGAAAATAAAAAAATACAAAGACGAGACCCCCTTAAAGAGATCCAGTGGTCCTGACTGATTTAACTATTGCTTAAGTGTTTCTACTAATTCTGGCTTAGTGTTTTGAATTTTATAGGAGAAAAATCTGTATTATACCATTTCAGCATGATGTAAGATACTAGCTGTTAGTTCTTCTTCTGTAATAGAAATCTGCGTAGTACAGAAAAGAAGAAGTGTAAACAAAGACATCTTTCTGAAATGTTGATGATCCCTTGATAATATTAGGGCCCATTACAGCCTCTGGCAAAGTTTAGCACAGCCTCAAGGATGCTCCAAAACCTGCTGGTTTGTAAACGCCTCCAGGCGCCATTACACAAACATGCAGAACAGTCAAGCCATGACCTTGGCACTTGACATGCAGGAATGAAGATGAGAAGGGTAAGATGAAAACAAAGATCAAACAGATAACACAAGCATGAAGTAAGAAATTCTTAATTTGCATCAGAAGAGGAAGTACAGAGAGAAAGTTATCAGGTCTGCCAGAGAACTAGTGGGAGAAAGGAAGTAATTAAGGAAGAACACAATATCACTAGGAAGCTAAATTTGTTTGTTAGTCTTTACCACATACTGTGTTTAAGGAGTTGCTTATCCTGGACTTCATTTCTAATAATAAAGAAGAAAGACTATCAAAGAATTAAAATAAATGTTGTCGATACAAGTTGATAAATGTATCGTTAAACCTTAGTAAAATTTTGCTGTGGTTTTTTTTTTTTTCATTTAGTTTCTGCATAAGCTGAGGGAAGAGGTTGTTCAGCTGCTAAAAACCTTCAAATTCATATTAAAATAAGCTAATATCCTAAAGGAGTGAAGTAAGTGTAACATCATTTTAAAATGTTGTTAAGGATGATCCAGGCAACTACAGATCGTTAAACACTACTTATACACCTGGTGAAATTGTTTGAAATTATCTTTCTTAAAAGTCATATTACAAGAAAATGTGGAAAGTCATTATACTGATATCCATTGTTCTCTCCTTCACAAGAGGAAAGTCATGCTTCAATAATCAGTTACAATTCCTTGAATGCTAGTAAGCTGCTTTTCTACGATTGACCCTGTTTAATAATGTTACTCTGATGCTTGAGTTTGCACAGTTTGACAACCACCCTTTTGAAAAGAGAAAAATAAAATTAGATAAAACAAAAATCAAGATACCAGAAGGAAAATGAAAGACAAGGAGGGCAAGTGGAAATACTGTTTTATCAAGTATCACTGCTGTTAGACCTTTCACACAGGATGTGGCAGACTACGGCTGCAGGAGGGATTAGCATACACAATTTGCAAGTCCTGTGAAAATGTCCGAACTACTAAAGCAAGAAAAGATTTTCTGTTAGTCTATATTTCAGCAAGCAGTTTTGTGTTTCACACAAAGCTGAATTTTCACAGGAAGTTTTGAGGGAGGTTCACTTCAGAAAATCTGATTCCTCCCAGAAGAAGGTTTCTTTGACTTAAACTTCAGGCAGAGATATAAAATGGAGTCATTTGGGAAATGATAAGTTCAGGCATAAAAAATACAAACATTGGATGCAAAAGTAATGCAGGTATCCCACAGCACAGTGGATAAAAGTGGCTACTGCCACTGACATTACTCCTTATGAAAATTCAGCGTTCTTCTCACCCTTCAAGGCCTCAGAATATCCATCCAAAATGATATACTGATTCTTTTAGGAAGATAAGAATGCTACATTTGTTTAAAAGCATCTTTCCCAGAGCTATTTGTGAGACTGTGATACAGCCCCATGTGATTCTTGCTAGAAAAATACGAATCTATTCTCCTGCTGCAATAAGTGTAATGGAAGGTTAGATATTATTTGTTTCTGCTGTTGCACGATTATGATTTTCTATTCTTTTGAAATCACTATTACTGTATTTTTCATTTAAATTAGAATTATTTTTATGAAATTATTTTTATAATGATAATTTTATATTTTCTTACATAATTTTGTCATCTGCTCCCTGTACTCAGAAGCTACAGATCTGATGGTACTCTGTAGTCTGTCTCTGGCCAGACCTGCTATTTTCATAAAAGAAAGTGACGGCTGTCTTTATCCACCAGATTAAACTGGACACACTTAACAAGTAATACTTAACAGTCATTACTTTTTAAAACTTTTTTTTATCAGTTATGCTAAGTTATTGCAAAAATAAATTGTTTTCTTGAGCAGAAAGCAGGAGGCAGAATTAACATTCACTATTGCTAACATCACGTGAATTGTTCATCTTACCTGCATTAATAAAGGTAAAGACTAGAAGAAATATATTCGATGGGAAGAGCCATCTTCAATGTATCTTTTAGTCTATTTCTTCGAATCTTTATTTACCTAACATCTGTTAGTGATATTAGCTATTACATTACAGTATAATTCTCATTGACCAGACAAATCACTTTTGACATATTTAAATAATATTCATGCCATTATCACACTTTTATTATTATCGCCACTTAACCCAGAACTGCACCAGTAACCACTATAATTTCTGTCACAGAGTTCAAAGATTCTGCTTAACAAAAGTATCATGCCTTTAGCTTGCTTTTTACCCAGCAAAAACTGATATCAGCATTTATCCTGAAAAATTACTACCAACAAACACACCATTTTCCTATGTGTTTCTACACATTAACTAACAGTTCTGTGACCTAGAGGCCAAATTTTGTTCAAGGGTTAGTAACCATCCTTCATTTTGATCTTCTTTTGTCCAACCAGTTCACCTGATCTAATGCAAATATTGATCTAGGACTATCGCTCAGCAACAAATTTAAAGTTTTGGGGCAAAATCTTCTTTACTTTTGACTGGGTCATTTATTTTTTGAAAAAGTATCTACAAAAGATACAGCACACACAGTAGCTGAAAGGAAAGGAGAGAACTGAAAACTTTTAATGGGAATCCAAACCTTCTATTGAGAGGTTGGACAGGTCATCTCCCTTAACAAGACAGATAGGAAGTATTCATTTCTTTTAAACTGACATTGGGAAGGACAAAATGTGAAATAGTTTTATTAAAAGAAAGGATTTGAACTCCTACAAAGGGAGTCATTAAAAACAAGACCGTGATACAAGGATAGTAGTTAAATACAGTGCAATTGGCATTATAATTCATAGCAGAAGTCCACTGACTACAGTCATATATATGATGTCATTTTCTATAACTAAATTACAAGAGTCTTCTGGTAAATATTATGCTTATAGTGCCTTGCTCCATTGTGCCTGACTGCTCTAATGGTATTTACAAGAACCATCTTCAAAAATCTGAAAGAGGCTTTGGAACTTACAGCTTAAATAACAAATATTTTTAATCCACCTAAAAGCTTCAAAAAATTACTCAAAGTTTCTGTAATGGTTGGCAGCTTCACAAGTTGTGAGATATTTATTAATCTATTTTACAGATTTGGAATCACACTGGAATCCCTTTAGAAGTGAATCACAGAAGATCTAGGAATACTGTCAATTTGTTCCAAAGGATCTCAACCATTTCACAAAGTTGCAGCTTTTCCACTATTTCTGTATAAACATGCAAAGATTCTGATGCAAATAGTGAGATAACTTTGGCCTTAGTTTAAGAAATAATGCAGTTCTATAACCTGACTTCATCACTTCCAAGTGTCTCTTGGTCTTACAGGTATATTACCAAAGGCAGCAACTAGATTAAGGACAACCTATTAATATTCCTTCCAGATAATAATAGGGTGACTTTATATTTCCTATTCTCTAAAATTTCACTGAAACAATTTTTTGTTGTGTTTCTTTCAAGTGTTTATATTGAACGCTGGGTAGCATTGTTATCCAACAGAACTGGCTTTAGGAAAGAACTGTTCCTTTGGGCACTCCAGTATGTTCCACCTGGAGTCACTCAAACATCACTCAGAAATGAAAAATACTGACAAACATATGTGAACTCACAGACCACAGAGATCCTCAATTATTATATTTCCATTTGTCTTTATGACATCCACATGGGTTTCCTTCTAACTTGTGGGAAAAACATTTTTTCAGGCACCATGAGGGGACAATGGAATGAATGTACGAAGTGAAGGGCACAGACTGGAATCCATAAAGGAAGTTCAGGTACACAGGTAACTCTTCAAGGACAAAAGTCCAGATTTATTTATTTTTTTTTTTAAACACACCCAAATGTTGATGGACTACTTTGAAGTCCAAATTTAAGCTAAAAATATAAGCCCATGACTGACGTGGCAACTGCAAACTCTAAAATCATCATCTTCCATAAAACTGACCCACATTTTTAGTATTTCTCTGCTTTTTCAATGGAGATAAGATTTTATCAGTGAATTGCCTGGGGAACTATCCTAAAACAATGTGTATATCAGAGTAAAATACCTTCATGTTTATCTAACAGTTTTCTTTCCTTCTTTCATAGCAGCTAATACCGTGAAAATTCTTCTGAGCAAGAACTCAGGCAGGCAGTAGAGATTTCTAGGTTGAGAAGGCTTATATTCATGTCAAAGCAAGCTTCAAAGGATCTGAAATAGAAAACTAGCAAAATAGCTCCAAAGCCATAGTAAAACATCTTAATACATTCATATGGCAGACATACAAGTTAGCTGTTTAATTCATTTTTGGTGCTCAGTGCACTGAAAGTTGACTATGTGTCTACTATTACTTGCAACTCTGGTGTCCCCATCCACTGAAGAGTATAGTAAAACTAAAACGAGACAGAAAGGCAGAGGAATGATCACAGCTAGAAGTACTTCTGTAGAAGGGGATATTAGATTAGGAATCTTTAGTTTAGAGAAAAAGTATCTGAAGGGATATGATCTTTATGTATAAAATTATAAAAGCCATGAATAAGGAGGCTAGGGAGCAATTAGGCACTATTTTTGTAAAATAAGAACAAGGGGCCCTAAATAAAATTATCATCCAGAAAATTTTCAGCAAACAAAGGGAAGTGCTTTTTCACACAGTGCATAATTAAATTTTAGAGCTCATTGCCACAGGATGTTGTGGAGGCCAAAGATATAAATGGACTCAAAGTGATTAGAAATATGAAAGGAGGTCCATCAAAGACCAAAAAAAAAAAAAAAAAAAAAGAGAAAAAGGTACTTTGTATGACTTGGAAAATACTTCTACATTGCAGTGCCAGAAGCTATCATTCTGTATTTGCCCTGTTCATATGCTCTGCTTTTCCCAGGCATGTACTACTGTCATCTGTCAAGGAGAGGGGGGAAGCAGTAACCACTTCTTCCTGAATGGGTAGGTTTTTCTGGACATAACTGCCTGGAAACACTTGGGTGAAGGAAGCAAAGAGTGCCAGGTCATCACTGATGTAAAACATACCTTGTTAACCCTCTGGACACCCACACCAGAGGATCCACCAGACCCCTGTTAGATGCAAGAATGTGGCATACAGTGTTGGTCTCATGAAGTATGGCTGTTCTGCTACAGCTACAGCAGAAGAAAATAAGCAGATAGTACCTGCCCAGACTTTTTGGATGGATTTTCTTACCAACAGTGATTGCACTCAGGGTAGTTGCAGCCACAGTGCTAATGTGACTGAACACTACAAATCTTATTCATTATGTCTTAATGATTGGCAGCCTCTGAGGACAACCAAAAGTTTATCTAAACACACAGAACTTTTCTAAAAGGTTTTTCAACATCAATAAAGAAGTGCAAGACTTAACTGAATATTTAAACACAAGCCAGTTTTTTGAAGCACTTTTATTCAAACCAAATCTCATTGTAGTGCATTGGAGTCTTTCAGCCTCCTTCAGCAGACTTTGAGTTAAATGAGCAGGACTAATAAGCATTCTCACAACCCAAGGATTTTAGTTAAGCAAGCCGACGTGTCAAAAAAACCCTGAAACTGTCTCAGTAATTTCTTACAATGGACTTGGAATTTTTATCCTGAGCTGTAGTCCTTGTAGGCTTGAGTAGACAGATGTGGAGCTCTCTCACATGAGTGCTTTCTCTTATCTAGCCCTTTGGTATGCCGGATATCCCTTAGAACTCCTGACTCCATACTCTGTATATGGAAGTAATTGCTGTCCTTACAAGGTGCGGCAGTGGGGCAAGGCCATCACATGATTACAGGTTGAAGACAAAGCTACCACTTTAACAGGTGCCTATTGGTTGACATAAAATTCTCACGATTTCAAAGCAGATGACTTGTGTATCAAAAAATTTCCTAACAATCTCATCTTCAAAATTATCAATTAGTTGGTCTCTGTCTTTGTTACTGGGCTCTCAAACCAGCAATGCAGATTTTACAAGAAACACCAGAGGAGACAATAATAATTTGTCTCTTATGAACATTGTGGTGGTTTGACCCTGGCTGGAGGCCAGGGGTCCACCAAAGCTGCTCTATCACTCCCCTCTAACTGGACAGAGGAGAGAAAAGTAAATCAAAGGGCTCGTGGGTCGAGATAAGGCAGTTTAATAAAGAAAAATAAAGCAAAAGCAAAGGCTGTGTGAGGTAGCAAAAGGAAAGAAAATAAGATTTTATTCTCTACTTCCCATTAGCAGGCGATGTCCAGCCACTTCCTGGGAAGTAGGGCTTCAGTATACATAGTTGTTCCTTCCCGAAAACAAAACATCACAAAAGACGAATGTCCCCCCTCCTCTTCCTTTTCCCTTAGTTTTTATATCTAAGCTGACATCACATGGTATGGAATATCCCTTTGGTTGGTTTGGGTCAGGTGTCTTGGCTACTTCCCCTCCCAAGATCTTGCCCCCTTCCAGCCCACTGGTGGTGGTGGTGGTGGTGGTGGTGGTGGAATATTGGAGACACAGCTTTGATGCTGTTCAAGCACTGCTCAGCAGTAGCCAAAACATTGGTGTGTTATCAACCTCTTTCTACATACCAATAGAAAGCACATCCCTATGCTGCTCGACCCAATACAAGCATAAACTAAAAGCCACAGATGAGAGGTTAGATATCGGTTGATTTTATCTACTAAAATGCAAGGGAGAACATTGTATAGCTATAACAGCTGAAAAGTGTCTGAAACAAGGTTGTTCAGTTTTGGCTTTTAAGGTTAAGCTGTTATCAAAGGTATCAGTTAAAGGAAAAGATCTGAAATTATTCAGAATTATGATTATTCCTGCCAGTTGCTTTTGTGTGAACCTGCATTGCTGAGTAAATATCATTATATAAATTTAGCAACTGAAAGCAAAACCATGAATTAGACTGCTTTTGAAGAATGCAGATCAGGTTCATCTCTCCTTTGCGCAGATTCATTTGACATTTGGTCTCTTCCTCATAAGACATTTTTATCTGTGTTAAAATAGGGATTTGTTCGAAATTCAGTGAGCAGCTTCATGGGTAAGAGCTGGACATTGACAAAGACAACCTTTGAAATCTGTACCTTATAATTTCTCCACTCTATTCCTGAGGAAGCTTCAGGACAAGTAAGCTAAGCAGAATAAACTTACAGAAGATCCTACAACTTAAAGAGGACTCAAAGAGTGCAAATATAGATCTGCTTTGTCTAAATTTTATTTTTGTCTGAACTAGGGCTGCAAATCAATGAACTGCTTGAACATTGCCAAACAACAGATAAGGTTTTTAAAAAATATGGTCTAAAATGTATCTGTACTTTTATGTATAGAAATTTATATCTGTGAGTGAATAGATTAGATGTGTACAAATATACACACAGAAGCATAGATTCTGACAAATATAGATACAATATTCCATGTAATCAAAAACATACATAAAATTCTTTGAAAAGCACAAGTTCCCATGAAGTTTCATAAGGGTGATTGCACTGAACCTGATCCTACCATTAGTCCTAATTTCCACATGCATATATCTGCATATTCTTTTTGCCAAAAGGATGTGTATTTGCATATTCCTAAACAAGAAGACCTAAATTCTGCCTGATACTTCTAGAGCAACACAAAATAAACAATGTCACGTTTTAGACATCAGCTTGCATGTCATTCTGCAATCATCCACATTGTTAAAATATTAGCACAGTTCCTGCTGCAGTTTTGGCCACACCAACTAGCCCTGTCCCAGTACTTTCTGGGCTTTAGTTTCGTGTCAGGAACCATTCTTCATGTTCAGTTTGGAAGGCGACATCCCATTTTGAAGTACAAGAGAACTAAGTTCTTCCAAAATATTTCATCTCAGGACTGTAAAAGAAAGCTTTGATCCATCTTATTTGTTAATATAAACAAAGCATGTGGTTCCAGTGTAAGTATCTGCAATTAATTAATAGTATGTCACAATTAATTTTAATTTCTGAAAGAAATTTATGCAATAAAAATTCTGCAAAATAAAAGGCAAAACCTAAGAGCTATAATATTAATGTAGAGAGTAGAGACATGAATTTGTAATGGTCTTTGCAGCTGTGAAAGTTCAGCACAGCTGTATCAGTCACCATGCTCAAGCCATGTATCAGACCAACAACCAGCTTAACTAGTAGGGATTGAGGCCCATGACTTTATCATGTGTTTTACAGAAAAGCATGGGGAGACAAGTTTCCTATGAAGGCAGCAGTTCCCATGGCTGAATAAATCTGCTGTTGTATTTTGTAGTAGCCAAAAGTAGGTTTAGAGATTACTTCAAAAACCTCTCTCATTGTGTCAAACAACTTTACTGCTGGATTTGTCGCTTGGTTTTCCATAGCTATCAGAAATCCTTCTGTATTGCACTTCTTTTTGGCCTTAAACTCCTGGTGAGAGTTAACAGACAGATTTTCCCTGGTCTTCTGATCTGGACATCGGCCTCCTGGTGCAAATTAGACAGAGATCGTAAAATTGTTTTTTTCCAAACTATATACAGGGGTGTTCAGAAACAACTGAAATAAAATTTTTCAAGTATATCATTGTGTACAGTCACTTAGCCAGAAAAATGTGGTTTTTTTTTTTTTCCCTGTGTGGCATATAGTGGTGAGAGATATGCTGTGGAGAGGGAAACTTATGAGAGAGGCACAGGACCTTCAAAAAATTTTTACTAAAAAATTCTGATATTTTATAGGAAATTCTGAAGGCAGTTTCCAGTCTTTTCCTATATAGCTTTGGGGCTGGGTTGTTTTTGCATTTATAGCAAATCTGTCTGCAATACCTTTACTGCTGAGCTTTACCAGAAGTATTACTGAATCTAAGATACTTTTGCAGTCATAGAGTGACTTTATATTCCTGTGTAGTACTTAAATACATATTGCTCATGATCTTGGGCTTTAAAATATGTATTATAAAGACAAAAAAGAGTTAAGCTACAGCATTCTTCTTCAGTATGCTTAGGTACCTTCTGTTCGGCTTTGCCATGCTTTTCTTCATTTTTGGAGTTATGCCAATAAAAACCCACCTATCATTTAGGATGTATGCAGTGAACACACAGTGAATTAAAATCTATGTCAGGTAAAAAGGAAAAGAAAGGAATAAGGAAAAAAACTGAAACACAATGATAAAAAAATAAAATCGGGAAAAATTGGGACTAACTAATGTAGCTAAAGAAGAAACAGTCCTTTAAAAGAACAAGGTTTAGACATAAATTTAGATTAATTTTTTGTATTGTTCTTCCCTGTAAGGAAGTAAGGCTGCCAGCTTTCCCTTCCCACCCACTCCACCACTGGATTTAAAGAGAAGAAAGTGATACCTTATTCTTTTAGGCATTTGGAGAATCATGTAACATACTTATGCAGAGTTGGGTCCTTGGGTCCTGCATATCTTGTGTTACAGCAAAATCTAGAGCTCCTCTGCAGTAGTGATTATATTCATTATTAAACAATCTGCAAACCTGGTTAGATTGAACCATTTATTTCACCAGCATACATGACCTGAGAGAGAAACAAGTAATCAGTTAATGAGCAGACTATTCACTTGGCAGTTTATGTGATTGATTGAGCATATTCTCAGTATATTTAATTTACAGTGAGAACACTCAAAAAAAAGAACGTTTTGAGAACAGGCTATACTTTTTTTGTGTAGCTATTTCCTTTTGGGATTACATATACTAGACGTTATAGTTTGAATCTGATGGTTTGAAAAGGAGAAGCAGCAAGTAGAGATAGTTGAAATTACTTTACTCTGACCAACAATGCCACTCTAGATTTTCAATATTCTATGCAGTAGAATTAAGATTGTATCTGATTCATCTCTGAAAGTAACCCTGTGACCAGTGGCCATTCCTCTCAGTCTTCTGGTGTTGGAAATGTAATTGTTTAAGCTGTCTTAATGCCAAGAGAAGTTATTAATATATCACTGCCGAACTGAGCAAAAAAAATTCTAGTCTGTAAGTACTTGTCCCCATAGACAGATCAGAAATTTTCTTCTCTGATCCCTGCCTCTTGTAACTCTCAAAATTTTCAAGTGCATAGTCATCTTCCTTTCACACTCTCCTTAAGAACTTCCCTCTCATAAGCAGAGAAATCCCATCTCTTGGACATTTCATTTTAATGGTTACAAACACTCAACTGGAATGTCTCAAAGTTCATGGCTAGGTCATCTATAGAAACTTAATGTGTAAAGCATATTCCTTACCTTCAACTGGACAAAACCCTTCTATAAATATGAAAGTAGCATCAGTGAAAGCAACTTCTTGATGGCTTTCTTCACTGTAATAGTAATAAGAAGACTGTGTTGACTTGGGCTATTTAATGTGTCTGCTTTGAAAGTCTGCTTCGAAAACTGGTATATGCACGTTCTCTAACCATCAGGACCAAACCTGTCTATAAGTCTGAAGCGACTGTGACTGTGGGCAAGCTCCCAGCTTTAAAAGCTGTGAATGATGTGAATGATAGCAACTTTTCATCAGCAATGTGAAGTTACAGTTATAAAGCAGCGATGAACACATATACTCATAGACAGTGGGAGGTTTGGAACTAGACCACATGAACTTTGCACTTACAATGAAATGCATCCTCACTGCAGCTATATTTTGTGTCTCCAAACTTGTATAGGCATATTGGTACTGACCCAGACTGACTTCAGCAAGGACCAAAACCATGTTACATTATAGTAAAACAATATGAGCTTCTTCTGTTGAACATCAGCAAGCTCACAAACTCTGGTTAATATTCTCTTGTGTTTTCATGGCTGTCATAAAGTTCAGACTTGTAAAGCTGTCCTCAAAAAGCCATGAGGTAATGCAACTTTGCATTCAGAAAAGACTTAAGGTAAGGCTCCCAAAAAGAATATTCAGCACATCCATGAGTCATGAATTCCAGAACAACTAGAGTTTACTTTATTGTGCATATACATAATTAAAAGGAATTGAACAATTATGTTGTTTTTGTTATTTCCACAAATATCAAAATATGGGCAGCCAATTTAGGTAAATTATGCAGGAAACACGCTGGATAGGATATTTCAGGTTGCCCTGATTCAGTGGCCTCCTTGAAAGACAGACAACTGAACCCTGTGACAAATCCTTCTCTTTCCCTATTTAGAATCATTATTTCAAGTATCAGTAAAATTTAATTTTATGTTTTCTACATCTACCTCTCATTTTTCTCCTTCTTTTGAGGAAACACAAAATTTCATTTGACATATAAGGAAGTGTGTCATAATACTCAATCCTAATCTGCAAGTAGATGAAATAATATGAAGCTGGTGGACACATGATTGGGAGAGAAAATGAAATCATAGTAGATGTACAAGAGGCAGCTATTCAGAAAGAATGTAATTTCCACTAAGATGCAAGTAGATATTGAGAGAAGATAGAGTTACAGAAGAAAGCATTGCACAACGACATTTGAAGACTCAAAAGCACAATAACCATCACATTACCTACTATCATATCTCAGCCATTTAGGAAAAACATGCATCAGTGTTTCTCTTTCTCTACTGGAGAAAATATAAAAAACAACCCTATGAGCCATATCTCGAATATCCCACACACTCATCAACAAAGGCTTTCTGATGCATGAGCAAAAACAAAAACATGAACAAGACTCAGAGATCTTCCTGGGGATATGGAAAAGAGTCAAAAGCCTGGGTTCCACTAAACAACCATGAAATGGATTGTCACCTGAAACAAATACTACTGGTCCTGAATAATTAATGAAAGCCATTTTATTATATAACCAAATATAAATGCAGATTGTAACGAACCCTTTAAGGAAATGTGCTTACATTCCCTTTAAGGGAAAGTACTTGTGTTGTCACAGAAAAATGTTAGAGAGAACATGTAGGAGTATAGAATTCCACAGAGAAATTATAGGGCTTTTAACATAATACAATTTAGTTAAGTGATAAGAAAAGAAGCATAGGGAAAACATAAAGACTATGTAAACGGTGGAGATTGAGACAAGGATTTTTAATTAGAAGTTGAATAAACAACATGAATGAATTGAAAATGTAGGCTAAAAAAAGTATTATCTTTTATTTGGTTATCTGTATTACTCCATCATCATAATGTTCAATTTTCAGAGTTAATCTTCCTAAGAAGAAAGTATAAATGGGACACAACTATCATTGAGAGTCTATATCATTAAGCAAAAAATAAAGCACAGGAGCTTCCAGTGAGAAAGATGCATGTGTGTCTGTTTACACATTTAGATAAATATGTATAAGAGTTATTTAAAAATTCAAGATTACCTTTTAGAGTACATTTTTCATTGCTTTAATAAGTAGGCTTTGTGGAGAGAGCCTTTGCCATGGGCTGGAGAGAGGAAAGAACTTTATCTCCCATGGCTTTATTTCCCCAGCTTTTCCCTATTAAATACCATAGAGAGTATCAGTGGTTTGTGCATTTTTCACTTGACAAATCACTTTACACAATTTACCTCTTTCTCTTTCTTTGTTTTGCTGCTTGAAGGAAAGCATTGAACCTTCTAGTAGTAGGTTAGCTGATTATTTTTTAATTTTCTTTTAATGAGGGCTTGAACTATTTTCCACAAAATTAATCTGAGCATTTAGCAAACTCTTTCCTCCCTCCAAGTGTCCACCCTACCCCTTGCCCCAAACCATCACATGACAGGGAAACTACAGTCGAACAGGTAATGACTGATGATAATAAATAAGGAGTAGGATGATGGGTAGACTTTCTTTAACTGCAGTTGCTAAAAGGCCACTTTGTTTCCCTATTTATCAAGTTTAACAAATATTTCCAGCAATAATTATTTTATGGGTGCTTTTATGATGTCTCAAGCAAGCTGTCCAGTAAATAAATAGCAGGAGCATCACTAACTGCTGCAGTGTTTTGGCTGTCAGCATATGCTCTATCAAGCAAACAAGACAGATGATCTACTATGTACCACCATCCTTGTATTTCCTGTATTAGTGCCCCCTTTCACAGGTCACAGGCTCTTCATAGTATTTCATAAAGACAGGGTTAAGTATGCATTTGCCTCCATGCATCATTGAGCTGCTCCAAAAAAAATTGATGAATATGTCAAGCTATTTAAAGAAGTACTAAATGAAGATTCACCTGTTCAGGCTTGTACTCTGCTCACGAATGGATGTTTTTTAGGAGGAAAGAAAGGGTGCAATATGAAGAAGAAAGGACTTTATCTCAAAGCTTGTTATGCCAGCCATCCTCTTCTATCTAAAACACCATCATTTACCTTGAGTTCTTCAAGCAACCTACACTGCCAATATGTAGGTGAGTCATACAGCAATATAAGCTACATGCAGGGTATGGTTTTTTTCAGAGCTGTGCATCCAACTTGGAAATATGTATTAGAGATCACCAGGTGTTTTGAACTTTGAAAGATAATTTCAATTAATTTCAAAAAAACTGTTTGGGGAAAAAGTTTTGTTCTCTGTCTTCTTTCACAGCCAAAGGGAAACCCCTGATCTGCCAGTGTTGGGGTTTCTTTTCAGATTTCCTCAGAGGGAAATATGAACAAAATCTTTGAGAGGTAGCATTTTATGCACATCATGATCTGGCCCCCAAAACACTGTATGAAATTATATTGGGGATCACAAAGTTAAGGATAATAGGTTTATAAGTAATGTCTGCATCTTTAGATAAACCCAAGATATACCCAAGCATTGAGATCTCAACTCAGGACCCATCATTGTATATACTGTGATTTTCTTTTCTTTTATTTTTTAAATAAAGGAAGAAAAATAATTTTCTAGTACAATCTATAAACTTCTGAATAACTATTTTTTATTCCTTTCTTTGTTTCCCTCTGAAGATTTTTTGTTGTTGTTTGTGGTTTGATTTGGTTGCTTTTAAAGTCCAGCTAGGAACTCAGCTCTTTTTGTAACTCATAGTTGATCGAATGGTCTTAGAACTATGGCATAGTTATAGACTTCAGTAAAAGAAGCATTAGGCTGTAATAGCATTTAGTTTCTCTTAAGAAGGAAGCTAGGTTTTCTGACACTAAAATGCAGCAAAATTGTAGCTTGCAGATGGAAAAAAACATGTTTTACAATATTTTCAATCTGTTTCAGAATAAATGGTACAAAAATAAATTTATTTAATAACTAGTAATTAATGTGATATTGCCATATTTTAAGGAAGATTTCCTTTTACACCTGTTTCTAAAGTTGCTTTTAGATAATATTCCTGTGAAAAGACATTGCTGTATGAAATATAAGCTACTATAGTTCTTAAGTCTTTTTACGCTGATCATGTGAAAAAGTACTTTTAAAATATACGTGTGGGTGATACACAGCATACATTTATAACTTTCATACAAGCAGTATAAATTTGTAAAAAGACAGATAGTCACACTATTGTACTCTTCTCTTGTACATGCTCTTCTTCAAATGTCTACAGATATATATTTAGTGTTTGTGAAGGATTTTAGATTTTTTTTTTTTTTTACCATCTAAAGGCACAAATGATATGCCCTAGAAGACAAGAAGTTCCCAAGAAAGAAAGTGGTTCAATCCATATATCCATTCATTTTCCTGAATTGTAAGTAGTTATAGAGTTTTCAATAGCTGTTGATTTATTATAAGTTTATTTATTATATGTCTGATCACTCATATCATTGTTAGTGCCCTTATTTTGTTTAATTTTATCCTAGATATAATTAAGCAAAATGACATTGTAAAAATTCATATTTAGTATAAACTAAATGTTCATGAAAAGTTTTTTCGTCATATAATCTACTGTTTCTTAACCACATGAGAGGAAGACAGTTGATCACTATGTAGAGACATGTCTTGTGCAATACCAGATGTCCCCCTGCATCCCTATTGCCATCTGAAGAGATGGGTTCCCCAGAGGTCTGTTGCACTGTTTATCAGCTGCCTGGTAGCAGGTAGGTAACTCTAAAATACTTTTGGACACTCCTGAGCATTATAAATGATGCTGGAAACCTATGTTTAGGCATCTGAACCAAACTTGATAGTGACAAAATAAAAATTATAGTTTGATAATTAGTTACATATTTTCTTCATAGTTTATATGTGGAGAGGGTCTGGGGGTCCAGAGAGGAAAAAGTTTTCAAAGGATAGATTTCAATGGTCTCCACTTGAAATTAATGAATGCCTCATTTTATCCATTATCCGGGAGTAGAAGAAGTGCTGCACACTTCCCCTAACCAATTCCCAACTTAAAGGAAGATCGGCTGTATTTCTTGATTTTTGCTTTTGGTTTGTTGGTTGGGCTTTTTCTGTATGTGTGTGTGTATGAAGAGACATTATGATATATGGCAAAATGTTTCTGTTACTTCTCTTAAGATCACCAGTGCCATAGAGAACATCATATACAAAGACCAAATACTTTTAGAATGCACTATACTGTATTTTTAGCCATATATGTAACTGTCTATTTCTGAATATGAAGAGTAATACAAAAACTTTTGGGTTTTTTTGAAGAATGGAAGAATGTTTCTGAATAAACTCCTTGAGTATATTTTCTGGAGTGAGCATTTTGATCTAGTGAGGATGGTGCACTAACTTCTGGTGTGGAGAAGATTGCATGTGTTCTTTAAAAGGTGAGATGAGAGGGAGATGTGAAATAGCCAGTGTTGTAAATCAAGAATGAGGTATGTGTGTACAACACAATCCTCAGGTGACCAATAGAAGCGGTAAAATATACCAGTGAAATGAGAATTAAAAAATACAGTGTTCCTTTTTGTATAGAATCTACTTCTTAACACCCCTCTGACTTTTCTTTTTTAACAAGGAAAGAAATGTTGGCTTTCTTTTTCCTTCCTTAAAAAAAAGATGAAAAATATGTTCAAACACACTTTGCCATAGTATAACCAATGAATTTATTGATGTACATTTACCACCAAATGCCTAAACTGGAATCCAGCCAGCCAGGTCATTAGCAGGAGAGCCTGAAATATGTGATATGAATCATTATTACTGAGCAAGTCGTATAGTGAACTAATCACGGACCCTGTGAAAAAGTCAGTATTACTGTTGGAAGGACATTATAAGCTGGAACACTGCAAGAGCTGTAAATGGCAAAGATAAACCTGGATAAATGTTTTTCTATGCTGTTTTAAAATAGCCTTGTAAACACATAACGCCTCTGGTAGCTAAATCCTGTTCTCATTTAATTAGGATTTGCTAGGTTGGTGTGAGAATTCTTCTCAATAGCATAATAGTGTATTCTGCAGGTTGGAGAAAAGACAAAGAACTGGAATGTTTACATAGAGCATCTGCAAAAAGGGTGGCACATCATCAGGGCCCCTCCCTTTGTCTCATCAGGCAGACAATTACATCTTTAGTTGATATACAAGACTGTAATAATTGGCATTGTGTTTCAAATGACTGACAGGCATTTAATGAGTATATTCCTTTCCTTTACTAAGCTTTTTGTCTTATTTAGTGCTGTCTTGTAATCTGGCTAATAATGAATTCTACCATGTGAGGATTTTAGTGATGATAGAAAATACTGAAGTCCCAGAAAATGAAAAAAATGAGAAACAAGCCTGCACATTCTGTATCTGTTGACTCAATTGATTTGTATTTGTGGCATATATTCTTGAGGTTAAGAAATATGCTTCTCAATTTAACAGGAGTTAAGTCAGGTCCTTAGTGAATTCCTCAGGTACTCAATGAATTTTTCAGGTCCACCTTCTTTATCATTTATTTTAAAAAAACATTACAAAGCCATCAACTATAAAACCAGCAAGTCTGGAAACAGTTCAGAGCTTGTGATGGCCTGGAGAGCAGCTGCACTTCCGATATCTCTCCAGACATTCCTGTAAGCTCTTTCTTGATAAAAAAAGAAAGTTTTCTTCAAAGCTTGAAGTCACATTTTCAGAATCAGACTTGGTGCCTCATGCTTTTCAATTTGGGTCACCATGTCCCTCTACCATCCTGGTCTAGTCTCAGGACAGGTGAATGCACTGAAACTGTATTTTACCATTCTGAGTTGTCCATAGCTCCATTATTTGCAGAATGGCTGCTCTCATTCCTGGCTTGGTCTCATTGGTCAGGTCCTGGGGAAAATTCTCACGCTCTCTGAAGTATTTAAGTGATAAATAGGACAGGGAGTGGCAAGTAAAGGTCTAGAATCAAGTTTAAATTACATTACAGATTATATTTATAATAGTTTTTTATTTTGTATTCACTGTTTCTATTTTAAACATTTATAATGTAGTGGTGCCTAGAGACTAACAGACCTTTGCAAATGTGTAGAAATAGCACTCTTTTCCTCAAAGAGATTACATTCTCAAAAAGCGGATGTAACAAGTGGATACAACAAACATATAGGGCAAGGACATAGCTGTTGAAACACTTTGAAGAAGTTGGAGATGCACAGTTCTGATCTAGTTGCAATACTATCCCAACATGTTATCTACATGTTCATTTGTGCTCCTGTTAAAATTCACTATATGCAACTTGTGTATGTGTCAGTGCATGCTTCTCTGAAGTGCCTGTGTACTGTCACAGGGAGTATAGGGAATAAACATGATGAGTTAGAGATCTGTGTGCAGTTGCAGGGCTACAGTCTTGTTGGGATCACAGAGATGTGGTGGAATGGCTCCCACACCTGGAGTGATGCAATGGAAGGGATACAGGTGCTTTAGGAAGTACAGGAAGGGAAAATGAAGAGGGAGAGTTGTCCTTTAAGTGAGAGAACACCTGGAGCGCATGGACGTCTGCCTGGGGATGGATGAGGAACCAACTGAGAGCTTATGTGTTAGAATTTAAAAAAAAGACAGGTAAAGGTTAAAGTGGATGTCTGCTATTGGCCACCTGAGCAGGGAAGAACAAGTGGAACAGGTCCTCTACAGACAGATAGGAGCAGCCTCACTTTCACAAGCCCTGGTCCTCGTGGGGTCTCCAACCACCCCTATATCTGCTGGAGAAACAACACATTAAGACATTAGCAATCCAGAGGGTTCTTGTAGTGCATCAATGATAACTTCATCTTCCAAAAGATAGAGGAGCCAACAAAGAGAGACGCTCTGCTGGACTTTATGCTCAATAACAAAGAGATGCTCATTGGGGTTGTGAAGATCAAAGGGAGCCTTAGCTGCAGGGACCATGGAGTTCAGGATCCTGAGAACAGGGTGAAAAACAAACTCATAACCCTGGACCTCAGGAGAGCAGACTTTGTCTTTTTCAAAGTTCTGGTTGGAAGAGGCCCATGGAATAAGGCCCTGGAGGAAAAAGGGACTGAAAATTTGAAGATCACCTCCACCAACCTCAAGAGAGTTCCATCTCAACAAGTAAGAAGTCAGGCAAAAATGCTGGGAGGCCTCAATGAATAAACAAAGAGCTGCTAGCCTTTTGTCAAAGACAAAAAGGAAGTATACATAGGGTGGAAGCAAGGATGAATAACCTGGGAGGAATACATAACAATTTTCCAAGCATCCAGGGGTGCAGCTAGGAAAACCTAAAGCCCAGATGGAATTTAATTTGCAGGGGATGTGAAAGGCAAACATATATAGAAGGACTTCTGTAGATAAAAAGGTGACAAGAGAAAGACTAGGGAAAATGAGGCCTGCTGCTGAATGGAGCCAGAACCCTGATGACACAAGACATAGAAAAACTGAGGTCCTGAATGCCTTCTTTGCTTCTGACTTCCCTAGCAAGACCTGTCTTCAGGAATCCCAGCCTGTGGTGACCAGGAGGAAAGTCTGGAGCAAGGAAAAGTTAGCCCTTGGTGGAAGAGTATCAGGTTAGAGAACACTTTAAAAACTGAACATACATAAGTCCACAGGTCCCAATGAGCTACACCCACAAGTGCTGACTGTTGTCATCGTGAGGTCACTCTCAATCATCTTTGAATGGTCATGATGATTGGGAGAGGTTTGTGGGTATTGGAAGAGAGCAAATACCACTCCTATCTTCAAGGAGGGCAAGAGAGAGGACTCACGGAACTACAAGCTAGTCATCCTCACTTTAGTCCCCAGGGAGATGATAGAGTAGCTAATCCTGGAAACCATTTCCAGGCACATGAAGGACAAGAAGGTCATCAAGAGTAGTCAGCATGGATTCTCCAAGGGGAAGTCATGCTTGTCCAACTTGGTAAACTTCTACCATGATAAACTTGATAATTTTCTACTGGCCTGGTAGATAAAGGGAGAGAAGTGGATATTGTCTACCTGGAAGGCTTTTGACACTGTCTCCCATAAGATCCTCATAGAGAAGCTGTTGATGTATGGGCTGGATGTGCAGACATTGAGGTGGATTGAAAACTGACTGAATGCCTGGGCCCTGAGGATGGTGATCAGTGGCACGAAGTCTTGTCAAAGGCCAGGAACTAACCCAGGAATCAATACTGGGTCCAATCCTGTTCAACCTCTTCATTAATGATCTGCACAATGAGGCAGAGTGTACCCTCAGGAAGTGACACAAAACTGGGAGGAGTTGCTGATAAACCAGAAGGTTTTGCTGCCTTCCAGGAAGACCTCAACAGGCTGGTGAAATGGGCTGACAGGAATCTCATGCAGTTCAACAAGGGGAAGCACAAAGTCCTGTACATGGGGAAGAACAAACCCATGCACCAATTTATGTTGGGTCCACCAAGCTGGAAAGCAGCTTGACAGAAAAAGGACCTGTGGGTACTGGTGGAGACAAACTTGAACATTACCCAGCAATGCTCCCTTGCTGTAAAAAAAAGGTAATGGCATCCTGGGCTCCATTAGGCAAAGTATCACCTGCAGGTGGAGGGATATGGTCCTTTCCCTCTACTCAGCACTGATGAGATCATAACTGGAGTATTGCGTGGCTCAATAGAAGAGAGCCATGGACATACTGAAGAGAGTCCTATGCAGGGCCACAGAGATGATTAAGGGACTAGAACACTTCTCCTATGAAAAAAGGCTGAAAGAGCTGGGACTGTTTAGCCTGAAGAAGAGAAGGTTTGGGGGAGGATCTTATCAATGTGCACAAATACTTAAAGGGAAGGTGCAAAGAGGATGAAGCCAGGCTCTTTTCACTGGTACCCGGTGACAAGACAAAAGGCAATGGACACAAACTGAAACATAGGAGGTTCCCTCTGAACATCTGCAAACTATGAGGGTGATGGCACAGGTTGCCCAGACAGGTTGTGGAGTGTCCATCATTGGAGATATTCAGAAATTGTCTGGACACCATCCTGGGCAAGCAGCTCTAGGTGGTCCTGCTTGAGCAGGCGGGTTGGACTTCCAGAGGTCTTTTTCAGCCTCAGCCATTCTATGACTCTATGATCCTGCTTTACACCAAAGGTAAGTTTTGAGGAGGAATGGTGTTGTAGAAGCATTTTTACAGAGGACTCAAAAATCTGTATGCCTCTGGAAAAACGCCTAGGGCTAAAAGATTTGCTTCTCATAGATTGTGATTAACCTGCTCTACTTTATTATTAATGCTATGCCAAATGCAGAAACCAGTATGTATTTTCATCTTCTGATTCATCTTGTTAAACTGTATATAACAGAAAATAGATTACATGCATCTAAACAGACTTTTCAAGGGCAAATATAATATATTAGCACAGTGCCCAAGAAACAGAAAAAATGAATCTTAATAAAAAATGTCATTCATTACAAAAAGGTAATATGTAGTTTTGCTTAGATGGTACTGACATTTTACCAGTGTGGAACCTTAAACAGTTCCCTATTAGACAAAATTACTTATGCTTTCTCTTGTAAAAGATCAGAGAAAAAAAATAATAGCCTGTCACTCCAATAAATACCATTAGTTTGTTGGGAAAATTCCAGGACAAGGCTGCTTTACCTTTGCTGCAGCAGAAGCTTCACGCTGAGACTAGAGGTGTCTCATTGACCCATCATCCCTGCTGGAAGCCTCTACTCCTCTGCTAGCCTTGACTTGTGCGACCTCAAAATAAGTGCTGATATTTTACAATGCATGACACAAAGGAAAAGGAAAAATGGAAATTGAATATATGATTAGGAATATAATTTTCGGTCATCACTGTCTCCTGAATGCTTTGACTCCTGGTACCAGCAGTTTGCAAGTATCTATATATTATGCTGGAATCCTTCTTCCTGTTAAAATAGACTAATCAGAACATGGATTTAAGCCATTTTTTCCTCCTTAAATGGCATGCAAAATGAAAAGAAAAGAAAGTTTAAGTGTCAAGTATGAGTACTTGTCCTCCGTCAGCCAACAGAGAACTTAATTAATACATTATAAAGATCTTTATCAGGTGTGACATAGCTCCATCATCACTACTGGAATGTTAGTGAATTTAACATCAGTTTGCTACAGCTGAATATCAGGTTGAGTTTGAATAAGCACATGTGCAAAACACAGAAGATGTTTGCACAAAATGCTGGAATTTTACTCTGTTTTTGAGTTAGGAAGATGTAAAACTATTTAAAATCTGTAGTGAAATAAGCTAATATGTGGATTATGTGTAGTATTTACTAATTCTCACCAACAAGAAAGTGATGCTGCACTATACTCTCTTTTAAGAATTGCTTTATAAGGTCTACATAATGTTTGCTTAGTTTGTGGTGCTGAGATATTTCTTTAGAAAGAATAATGCTGAGAATGTTACTGTTTCAGAGAAACGAGGGTTCTTGATCATCAGCATCTATGCAGACATCTGAAGCTACTTCTCTGAAATAGCTGTTTCTGAGTAACCAGTAGTCCCCATCAGTATTCAGGTTCTGTCTCTTCTCGCTGCTCTACCATGACCAAAGGAGTTTATCTGACTAATGCTGGCTCCCAGGAAATTTCTTTTCTGCTTAAGCCACTGTTACAAATACTTAATTCCCCTCTCACCATTCTGTGGAGTGTACTCACTGATTTTTTTGAAGAACCTGTTTAGAAGATATGTTGGGATGATGAGACCGCAAGAGTGTTCCTGAAAAGATAGCACAGCTACACAGTTCTAAGATAGTCATCCTGTAAGGATGAATGACTATGTACTGACTTAAAAAAACCTTCCTTTATAGTCACCCACTGAATGCTAGCCACTTGCTTGAAATCTTCCTGGACTCATACCAGAAAGTTTGTAAAGCATGAGCCTACAAAAACAAAAGTAAAATTATTCCTATTTTTGTATTCTATTTTTGTGAGTTCCAAGTTTTTCTCTTTCTGTTCAGAGTTGTCCTGGCAGTGTTAAGAGATCCAGAGCTCAGGATCCAGTTCATAAGTGACATTGCAGTCTACCTTACAGCTGCACACATGGAAATACCTGGTTTTGGCATGCCTTTTCCCTTCAGTACCCAAAACCCAGCTGAGGCATTACTGAAACTGATGTTTTTCCCAGGCTTTTTCTTTCTTCCTTTACTCTACCTTTATTATTGACACCTGCCTTGATGCTAAATAGGAAGAATTCATAGGTCTTTATCAGAATGAAAACAAATTGATAACCTATATTGAGGTGTTATACACTGAGACTGTTCAAATCCCCAAGTGAAAATTTCTTGTATATAAACATCCTATTTATATTTTATACAATTATATAACTCAGATCAATGTATGTTTGTGTAACTCTTTTGGAAACAAAAAATTATATATATGTGTGTGTGTGTGTATATATATATACATCAGTAACTTAGCTTTTTTGGTTCTAATAAATTTGAAGAAGGCTGATTATTGACCCTGTTGTGAAGGTTACTGTCTCTACTCTTCTACTTTTTTCCCTTTCCATGCACATTTTCCTTTTCAAAGGGAAAAAATAAAACCCCAAATATTTTCCTTTCTTTCTTGTTGTACCTGTCACTCTGAACAAACTATTATTCCAGAGGCTAAATATAAATGCTGGTTCTAAATACAATTGTGCTACGGTCTTTTAATACTAGAGTAGAGTGAAATACTGGACTGGAGTGAGAACCAGAAACCAACATACGTTTTCCTGTGTGGAGATATTTCAGATGCATTCAGTGACTTAAATAAAGGTTCAGGTTTCTTTCATTAATTAGTTTACTTTACCCTAATGCACCAATTTGAATTTAAGTTTTTCTAGCTAGAAGTGGCTGTCTGGACTTCAATCTATTTTAGCTTAAAAAAGCTTATTTTTCTCTTCTGGGAAATTTAATTAAAAATTGTTTATCCTTTCAGCCTTCACTACTAACTGTATCTCCAAAATGAAGTCTTTAATTACTAGCCTTTTCTGTCACTATAGTTAAAATTTGAGGCCAGATCCACCTATTTCTGAAGGGCTGATTACTGCTTAAAGAGCTGACACTCATTTCAAGTCTGATTCAGACACAGTTATATATATCACTAAATACTTGGTAAAAAAATATATTCATCACGGTTCTTGCCTAAATTATTCTTGAACAATATGTCCAGCTCATGTTATTAAAACACAAAAAAATTTGTATTTGACTTTCTGTCTACCAGTTAGATCCTGAATTAAAGGATGTTGCTGTTATCTGTCTTAGCACTATTAGACAACCCTTGCCTATTTATATGCTCTGTTTAAGTTTCTTCCTGACATAAGGAATTCCTTGCTGCATCAGTTTCCAGAGGTCACTTAAGTTCCACTTATGTTCAGCTTTGCAACTTCACTGTCCCTGGTGTCATACTCTTATCCTCCTGACATCTCAGAAAATATTAAACTGTAACGTATGATATAATGGTCATTCCTGGGGCCATGCCATGTATTTTGGTTAGCTTGACTAGGCAAAGCAATACCCAGGGCAGCAAACTACCAGGGGCAACTGCTTTCTCTGGGTATACACTAGATTGACTGATGCCGGCGGGCAAGAATTAATGGTTTGAAGCATCATCCAGTGACAGCAGCAGTAGCCCATCCTAGAGACATCAGTTATTGCCATCTTGCCCAAAGGAGCAAGATGTCTTTTTTGAGCTCTCAGCTTACCTCCTGCTCCCCAGGGTAATCTCATTCCTTTGAATTTATGTACTTTCCCCTGGAGGAGCAACAGTCTGGGTCTGGGACTCACACCTTAGTACTCAGTGACTCTCCAAACTGTATTTTACATTAATGTCCCATAAGCCTTGGGCTCTGTATGGCTGTCCCCAGGTTATGGCTAATTGTGGTGGTTTGACCGTGGCTGGACACCAGGGGCCCACCAAAGCCCCTCTATCACTCCCCTCTAACCGGACACAGGAGAGAAAAGTAAATCAAAAGGCTCGTGGGTCGAGATAAGGACAGGGAGAGATCATTTTATCAGTTACCATCACGGGCAAAACAGACTCAACTTGAAAATAATTAATTTATTATCAATCAAAATCAGAGAAGGAGAGGAGAAAAAACTGCTAGATCTTAAAAACCTTCCCCCCACCCCTCCCTTCTTTCTGGGCTCAACTTCACTCCCAGTTCCTCTACCTACTCCCCCCAGCGGTGCAGGGGGACAGGAATGGGGGTTGAGGTCAGTTCATCAGATATTGTCTCTGCCGCTTCTTCTTCCTAGGGAGAGGACTCTTCCCCTGCTCACACGTGGGGTCCCTCTCA
>JAKFQP010000244.1:46915-98288 GCA_023375905.1 Nycticorax nycticorax
TTATGTCAAAATATGTAATTTTTGTTTCTTTAATGCACTATAAATTGAAAGTGCTAACTGAAAGGGGAAAATATACAGAGCTACAATATTAAAATTATGATAATAATTAAGGTGACAATTGATGTATTCATAGTAACAAGACGATAAACAGGCATTGTTGAATTCTGTAACGAAGCCAGCTTATATGCAGGAGCAAGTGCACTCCAGATGATACTATAAAATCTTTCACTAGATTAGCAATCTAGTCACAGCAACTGCTTGCCTACCCATACTGGATGAGGTATTACATCCTGTACTAATTTAATTGCTAGTATATTTAAAACTTATATTAATTGAAAGATCTGATCAAAAATGACTTCTCATTCTCTTACCACATGTTCTTTGAATGCAGAGGTTGCCTTCTGATTTGAGAACTCCACTTCAAAAAGGATTTTTTCAAATCATGAAGTAATTGCATTTGAATTCCCAAATCCACATAACAGGGAGAGCAAAAAAACCAATTGATTTTCAGTATATATATTTAAAAGACAAAACCCAAACTCCTGCATATATTTATGCAGGTTTCTTTATAAGGTATGGTAAATATGGTAAAACTTGTTCCAGTTCTTCATATAAAATCTAATCTAAACATTGTTAAGTCATGTCCTATCAGGCTGACTTGCCGTACCATTTTTTTAGAAGGTTATTGGTTTTTCCAGCAGCATCTTTCCAGTTGGTAGCTAAACTGAAAGGCAGCAATATTTGAGTCCAGAGGAGTCTTCTTTCCACTGAAATGACACTAAGATAATTTTTGCCTATATCTGCCTGGCTTGGCATATTGTTAGAACTCATGGAGTTCTGTATTCTCACAGCACATGTCTGTTTCCACAGCTTGCTCAAGGACCAGAATATTTTTTCAGAGATGCATTTGAAGAACAGTTCCAGAAAATGCTAGGATATTTGGACTCACAAGACTACTTATGGAATGCAACCAGTGTTCCCAAGTTGTTTGGCTGTACCTGAAAGCCCTACTGTTGTCGCAGTGTTAGCTTGTACTGCTCAGACCATAGCATTCCTGTCAGCTCCTCTTCCTTCATAAAATCAGAACCATTCATTCTTACTCACTAATGTTCTGGCTACCTCTTATGAAAATCTTGAACAAAATACATGCAGGGTCTGAATTACTCCCCACCCTGAGATGTCAGAAATAATCTGAGTGTAACTAAAGGCTTCCAGCCGTGGTTTTCTGTTCATCAGGCTTCCTGTATATCTTCAAATTAGAAAGACTCTGAAATACTGCATATTCTTATCTTTAACTTGCAAACTTTGGTCTTGTCATAGTGCTCATTTCTTTCTTACAGTAAAATCCTATTAATTACAGTATCCTAGTGAGTACCCAGTATCTTTCCTAAGTAAGAGTCCAACATCAAAACAGATTGCAATGATATAAAATTAAATAAAATTCTATCATTAAGATTATATTCACTGCATTTAATTTTTGTTTCTTTAACTTTTTAATAATCTTATATTTATTCTCTCTTTTTATTCAAAATTTGTTTATGACTTGAAAACTTCCCTGACTTATCTCTGTACTCTTTTCTATGCTTCACATTTCCCTACTGTGCATTTAACAGTTTTCTCACCAGCATTACAATATATAATTTCTTTGTCAGAATCCTAGCTAGATGCATTTAAAAGTATTTCTTTCTAAATATCTCCTCAATTATGTTGCTGTCTGCACTTGTGATCTTGTTTTCTGTCATTTCCCTTTTCACTTTCACTATTAATGGCACTCTTAATAACTACTAACATATGTCAGAAAATGCTATCTTCACTCCCAGCTAGCAGAAAAGGTTCATATCACTATCTGAGGCTCTTCTGCTCTTTCTCAACTGTTTCTCTTTGCCTTTTGGCAACAACATTTTCTTTACTACTGTAATCATAGAAACTTGGAACTTTGTTAGTACTTGATGACATTAAAAATTATCATTATTTATCAGAGGAGCTTTTTTTCCATTTTTTTCTTTTTTCCTACATAAGCAAATGAAAAAGTGAATAATAGCACACTGTGCACAAAACACTGCAGTTATCCACTTTTTCAGCACAAAATTCTGCTTCAGTTCATCTATGTTTATACTTTTAAAGTGATTTTCATTGTGCAAAAAAAAGTTCTAATCCTAGCTATGTAGATTAATATTTCCATGAAACTGTATAAAATCCTAAATTAAAATGCAATTACATTTCATCTCCTAAATTAATTTCATCTGATGATTGTGTAGATATATTGGCATTACACCCTCTTTCTCTAGCAATCAAGTCTGGTTAGAAAAAAATTTGCTTTATAAAGTTTCCTAAAATGTGTTCTTTAAATTTTTGTCACCCTTTAAATTTTTTATTGCTTTTATCATCTTTTTGTATTTTAGTGGTTAAAAGTTAAATTTTAAGTTAGTAGTATTGAGAAATTCTTCCACTTGCCCTCATTATTGAGTTTACCTTTTCAGATTTTAATGGTATTTTAAAATAATTTAGAAGTCAAGTCAACAAAAATTATATAAAGATATCTATTTATTGCCAATGGATATCCACTAACTATGTAACATTTTATTATTTCATACCAGGTATATCACTTACACATATTCCCATTGCCATTAGACAGTGTCATTGCAAGTAGGTATCTCCAATACCATATCTCCAATACCATAGCATTTTGTAGCTGCTGTGGCTAACAGCAGGAATGAACCTGTGGTGGCACACAACTTTGCTGCAGTTGAGAACTTAGGATTCATAGAATAAGCCAAGCTGATGCTATGCTGCTGCCTCACATTGACTTTTCTCAGTCCCAGTCTCATTGCTATCGTCATTGACAGTAGAGAGATTAAAGCTGACGTATCTTAAAGTCATACCTTTGGCTGCAATTATAGATATGTCCCTCTTTTTCCTATGAAGCAATATATCTACAGAGCACTATAGAGGTACTTCAGTGCTTTGTATTCCTATGCCGATAGAGATACTCAAGGAAGAGATAGTCAGCTGTACATATACATAAGTTAAAATTTAACCAAGTTGTTCAGTTTATCACTGTACATGCATGGTATAAAGATATTGTGCAGAATGTGTTGAACAAGAAAGCACATTTCTTTGAATTCTGGATCTCCCCAGTATAATCCAGTTTTTACATTACATATTCAATTATTTCTTGAAATTTACTACATATATTTTTTAGCAATTCTGGTTTTTCTTCCTTATCTCATCTTTGTGTTGTCATAATGTCTTTCATTGAGTTGTACAGATAGAATTACAAGGGAACTGAGTGAATCATTCTGATACTGTAAATCATCTAAACTCATTACTACTGAAGCTCTGCAAGTTGTTCTTGTTCTTATTCATACAGGAATTATATTTTCTAGTGGAACGCAGTTAGCATGCAAGATCTGAGTGTGTTTTATTGATGTCAGGGAAAAAAAGACTTTTATATTGAAACATGGATACTGTTGGTTTGGTTTGCATTTTGCAAAAACTGCATTAATATAGAAATATAAAATGATTAAAACTCAACTTTTCTCTTTAGTGCCATGTTTGTAGTATTATACTAGCATGGAGTCATCCAGATAGGTACAAGCACTTTCAACCCACTTAAATGTAGGCAATCATGTGAACTAGAAATGTTGTCACTAGGCTTCTTCCATAGGTAATGGAGACAGCTAGACCCCTCTAGGGGACACTCCATCCTACCTAAGATTTGAACCATCCTTCTTAGGGCACCCCTCTCTCTGCCTTAATTATATAAAGTAAGTAAAGAGGGAACCTCAGGTGATAGCACTTCTATTTTATTTACCTTTGGGCTATGTCAAAGTTCAGTGGAATGAATGTATGTAAAAACAAAGTACATAGCATGCTAAGACTTTTATTCCCCACCCCAAATTTTTGATCGTCGTACCTGATCACACATCACACGTATCTGATGAAGAATTTCTGACTTGCTGGTATAGAAGCATATGTAGAGAGAGAACTTAATCTGCTGTTTCTTCATCAACTGTTGTATTGGGAACAGAGGCACAAGCCAAAAATATTTCCTGTAGAGGGTGTCAAAATACAAAGCCTGGGTATTTCTATCAAAATTTGAATAACAGAAGGATTTCATAATGCAAAACCCATCTGGACCTGAGTCTAGATTTTCTGCCAAATGAGCACCTTGGCAAGGGTACGAGTTGTTAATTTTATGGTACCATGTTTATTAAATATTGGGCATGTAGCACTGTGAATTTATGTCATGTTTTACAAATAGATAATAAAATACAGTAACCCCCCACCCCCCTCCTCTGTGATGAGATTGTAAAGGGCAAAACAGGACACAGGATACTATTTCAGCAATGAAAGAAGTGAGGAGATAATGCAGAAAGGAAAGGTGGAAAAGGATAGAACTTTATTTCAATGAACCTAATTTGAAGGGAAACAAGTGTCAACCTTGGCATGGAAAAGAATCAGACTTTCCAAACTGCATCACGAGAGGAGGCATGAAAGTTAATTTGGGGGAAAAAAAAAATCAGATGCACAGAAAAGAGAAAAGGGAAAGAGAGTTTATCTAAAACATCTGTCTCTGTATCTCCTGATCAACTGATATAATGAGATCTTTCTAGAACTCCTTCATTAGCTCCAATTTGGGTTATTGCAAGGAACATAGATTCATTTAAGAAGTCAGTTTGCTAATAATTAATATTTTGTACATATTTATAAATATGTTGAATGGCATATGATCAAAGTCAGGTAATCAGCACTGACCTCTCTCCTTCATTTTCTACCTCTTATTTAGTTATTAATTGATTAAAATATCTTCTGTTTTCTCCTTGACAGCTCAAATTTCATAATATGACTTTAAAAAGCAAAATAGGTTAACTGGATTGTGCTTCACCACTTACCCACTCTTTCAAATAACTCTGCTAAATTTATTAAATATGACTTCTTGTTAGAAGAACCAGAGTGACTTTTTTTTTTTTTTTCTGGGACAGGTAAATGTAGATATAACAAACTATGAAGAAAGCTGACACAATCAGAAGTATAAGAGAAGAAAACAGCTCTGGAAAAGACATTTTGGATATTTGAAAAGGAAAGATGTGAGGCTAGAAAGGAGGTGGCCGGATATCTGTCTAAAACAGTGCTATGAAAATCCCATTAACAGGGCCTGAACATTCAGTCTCTTTAAGGTTGGAAAAACAAAACTCTGTATCAGCCTCCTGTATCAGTTTTCAGAGAGAGACATGGGTAGTTGAGGAAACATAAAATTCTTTCTCCTGTTGATAAAGTTTCTCTGGGGTAGCTAAAGGTGGGGGTTTTATATAGTAAAACTCAAAGAGTTTGTTTTTTCATTTTGTTTTTGGTTTTTAATGTAAAAAAGTGTGGATGTACCAAAAAAGGTTTTCTTAAAAGTCTCTCCTTGCATGAACAACTAATTTATACTAATCAGAAGAACCTGGAATTAGGAGGAAAAAAACAGGTTATGCCATGGTAATATTTTGTCTGCCCTTCCAAATAAATAAATATTTAGGAAGAACAAAACCCAAAAAACCCCCAGACATTTTCTCTTTAATTTTCATTACATGACATTGAAAAAATTAGGGGTACAAAGATAAAGAACAGTCACTGTATGACTGTATAGGAAGTAATTTAAGACTATAAATATTGTACTTTGAATTGCAGCATATCTGACAAGCAAATTTTAATATATATAAACATGGTCAGATTTTTTGTCACTTTCAATTATATATACTTTAAAAGAAGTAATAATATGCATGGTGATCCGTTTTCCTCCACAAACTGTACTTCTTTTATAGTACAAATCTGTAATACCTGGTAGATTTTTTTTATTTGTTTGTTTTTAAAATTCAAAATCCTTACTGGTTTCTCTGTGTATAGTTATTATGAGGAAAAATATCTCTTAATGAAGTAGGACTGAAGTTCAGCTCAGTGCTTTATTGCCTATAATATTCAAACAGATGCACTCATATAAAAGCGACTGTTTAACCTAAGTATAACAATCTATAACAGCATAACTACTCTGTTTCTTTGTATTTAATCCACTTAAGATGAAATGGTACTTCATCTTTCACTATTTTTGTTCATTATCAATATATGAATCAACATTGAACTGAAATACTTTTCTATATACCATGTTCTGTAAGGTGTGATGGATAAGGAAAAGCCAAGTTATCCAGTATGTGTTAATATAAATCCTGGTAGTTGTTTTGTAAACATATGGATTGTCATGGCTGTGTGTTGTGTTCGCTTATAGGCAACATTACCTGAATACACAGTGACAAGTCAAAGATGTTTCTGACTAGGACAGGTTTTTATGTAGTTTCAGAAGATTAACTGTTAAAATCCCCATCGTATTTGTGGCAGGGAAAAGAAAAAGACAAATATTGTTGTCTGTTGTCTAAAGGATGATGATGCAATTGAATGTGTACAGGATTTTTAAAGAACATAACAATACAAAAGAGATAATTAAACTGCTTTCTTTTTTTTTTTTTTTTTTTTTTTTTTTTTTTTTTTTTAAGAATAGTATCATAGAATCGTTTAGGTTGGAAAAGACCTTTAAGATCATCAAGTCCAACCATTAACCTAACCCTGCCAAGTCCAACACTAAACCACTTCTACATGTCTTCTAAATACCTTCAGGCACAGGGACTCAACCACTACCCTTGGCAGCCTATTCCAATGCTTGATAACCCTTTCAGTGAAGAAAGTTTTCCCAATATCCAATCTAAACTTCCCCTGAAGAAACTTGAGGCTGTTTCCTCTCATCTTGGCACTTGTTACTTGGGAAAAGAGGTCGACACCCACCTCACTACAACCTCCTTTCAGGTAGTTGAAGAGGGCAATAAGGTCTCCTCTCAGCCTCCTTTTCTCTAGGCTAAACAACCCCAGTTCCCTCAGCCACTCCTCATCAGACTTGTGCTCGAGACCCTTCACTAGCTTTGTTGCTCTTTGGACACGCTCCAGCAGGAGCTTCTGTTCTGACAATAACAACAACAAAGTTACTTTTGTGAATGTCAGTGACTTAACAGAAAATTGGAATCTTTTTTTTTTTTTTCCTCTTCACATTGCTTAGCAGATCAGACTTTTGAATACTGATAGGTACTTGATGAAGTGGTTAGGTGAAAAATTTGTATATACATATACTGATTACTTTTTTCTTATGCCTTAATCCATATTTTAGCAAACACATTCCATACAAATTCAATAGGTTTGAGAAATTTAATAAGTGATCTTTCAGTGAGATATAAATATTTGACAGTGTTATTAGATATAAATCCTTTTTCTTCTACTACACTTAACCTTTTTATGTAGCTTATGTTGCTTACAGCAAAGATAATGGACTGCTGAAGATTAAACAAACATATCTCAGGAAATGTAATCACATTCCATGTGTAAAGTGAAAGGTGCCAAGTAAGCAGTTTATGAAAGCAGAAATCCCAGAATGAAACTCGCTGTAGGAGAAACCACACAGAAATTGGCACAAGGCAAGTTTTTCAACATCGCACAATCAGTGCTCTTCCATTCTGACCTTTAGGAACCCTTCCTATTATTGAAAGAATAACACAGTCTTAATACATATTAATTCCTTGGCTTTTATGCTAAAACTGCATCTAGTCACAATTGCAGTGAGACTGTAAATTTTTATGAATGGCACACCACCACAAAGCCATTGTGAATAACCCAAGGTGCCTAATTGTCTAAGATGAATTTATTCCAATGTCTTATGAGGCAGGGGAAGGTCTTGTATCTCCCACAGTATATGTTGGGTGTGCCAAGGATATACATGTATTTTTTTTTTTGATTGATTCCATCACAAAAGCTATATTCTAACAGGGTTTTCTAATTTTAACTGATGCAACCTGAAAGTTAGTGTGACAAAGTTTTATTTGAGTGGGAGCTTGTCACCAAAATGAACTTGTTCAATTCATAGGACCTAAGATGAGGTCTATAAAATAAACAGACAATGAGGTCAGTCATAAACCAACTACATTTCAGAGAAGGAAAGCCACGAAGTAGATCAGTCCCGATATGCAACCCTCTGTTTATTGCATTCTATATATTTTAAATTAACAATTATTTACTTTTAGCAATACTTGTTGCTCTCTGATACCTACTGAAATAACCTGACACCAGAGCTGCCAAACATTACAAAAGTACTTCAGAACAAAACTCTTTCAGAAACAGTGGTTTCACTCTTCGTCATAGAAAGCCAATAATATGATTTTAAAAGAGGAAGATGAAAATTAGAAAGGAAAACTCACTGAGATGAGATGTGAAAGAAACTGGATGGGCTGATCCTTCTTAAGGTACTAAGGGGTTACTGTGCATTGCATTCATACTTTAAAGGTAAAACTAACAGAAATACCAATTAGCTGCACACTGAGAAGTAATTAACTTCATCTGTCTCATTGTCTAAACTGATTGTTTGGACTCTATCCACCATCAAAAGAAAGGGAGACGCATCTCCAAAGGAATTCTTGCAATCTGTTTAGGACAGGGTGACTCAACCCTTGCAAGTGCCTCTGTCATTGCAGGGGAAACCAGAATCATTTGCCTACACTAGGCATTTATTTTAATCCAATCATAGTTCCTGTTATTGATTGTCTTGCTTATTTGATATAAAACTGAAGAGATTCATGTGACATTTACTCTAACTACACTAGGATTTCAGGAAGGAATGTCCACATACAGGACATGTTTGTACCAGTGAGAAATGAAGAAGACATTTCTTGTGTACTGTTCTGGTTGAGACAGACTTAATTTTCTTCATAGTAGCTTGGATTTATGACCAAAATAGTGTTGAGAGCACAGGGATACTTTCGTTATTGCTGAGCAGTGCTTACACAGCATAAAGGCCTTTTATGTTTCTCACAGTGCCCCGCTAGCAAGTAGGCTGGGGGTGCATGAGAGTCTGGGAGGGGAAAGAGCCAGGACAGCTGACCCTAACTGAGCAAAGGGATATCCCATACCATTCGCACCCAGCAATAAAAGCTGCGGGAAGAAGGAGGAGGGGAGGAACATTTGTCATCTGTCTTCCCAAGTAACCATTACAAGGGATGAAGCCCTGCTTTCCTAGAGATTCTAAATGTGCCTGCCAATGGGAACTAGCAAATGAATTCCTTATTTTCCTTTCCTTGTGCATGCAGCTTTTTCTTTACCTGTTAAACTGTCTTTATGCCAACCCACGAGTTTTCTCACTTCTACCCTTATGATTTTCTCCCCTGTCCTGCTGCAGGGGGAATGAGTAAGTGGCTATGTGGGGCTGAGCTGTCTACCAGAGTTAAGCCATAACATCTTGGAACATAAATTAGAAATATTACAAAGAATTCCAATGTCTTTACTTCCTGTCTTCTAAACAGCTGGGTTTACTTGTAAAGTCAGTCTTTGTGTATGTATTAAACAATGATAAAAAAAGAGAAGTTTACTAGCAGCTGCTGATGGATAGGTTGACATGTAATATATGGGGGGAAGACAATACAATCATTGGCTACTACATAGCAATTGCTGGCTAATGGTTACTTACATGAAGAAGGGTTGTTTTCTTACTGTGCTGAGACCAAATTCAGATTGAAAAAGATGAATGATAATCACATGTAGAAGGTGGTTGAAGGCTAGAGCAAAGCTACTTTGTCAAATACTTTTATGTGAAATGGAAAGGTTATAGAAAAGGTCAAAACAGTATTGGTATCAGGCTTAAAATGAAGTTTTATAAGAAGGTAGCAGTAAGTCGGTGGCACGTTTTAGATGAAGAATGTAACTTGGAAACAAATGGAGAGGAAATATCAATTCTAACTCAATTTATAATGAAAAGGATTAACAGAAATATTAAGAATCTCTGACCTGCTTAAGAAATATTATAAACATGGTGTTATGGGCTCATTTAAGTAATCTGTTTAATCTCTAAAATACTAATAATTATAACAGTAATAGAAGGTATGACATGTATTTTCATTAACCTTCTCTATTTCTAAATGATTCCACTAAAGAAATACTTATTATTTTCTGCAATAAATACATCCACATGTAAATGAAGATAGATAGATGGATAGACAGACAGAATGATCTTAGACAAATTAAAAGCAGCCTGCTTACAGTATTTCTCTTAAGAAGAAAAATTTTCCTTTCTTTGGAACTGCTAGCAAAGAATTTCACTCACAGCTTTCACGTTCACGTCACACTCCAGTGCTGATCTGGGACTTTCCATTAAAAAAAGATTTTCCCACAGATGAAAGACCTTGATGTATGTAACAGATATCCATACTCGCTTCTAACAGAACAATACTCACGTATCATTATGCAGACTGCTACTAAACAAAGTATTTCCCTGTTTGCTGCACCTCAGCTTTCCCATATACAGTGTCTTTCAGCATACTTCAAGCTTAATCTAATGTCACTTCAGTGTCTATGGCCTTTGCAGTTCTTGGCACTCTGGCTCAATCTGGCAATCAGTACAAAGGGTGATGCTGAGCTCTTACAAAAACTGAAAGTGTAGCCCACAAAACCTAAGTTAGGAGTCACCATTACCCATTGGATCTTAGGTGTATTCATTCCCTACTGAATAAAACCACTCTTATGGATGATCAAGAAGTGAAAGACTCGTAAGATTATAAAGCTCTCCAATGCTTTCAAACTAACTGGTGTCTTGAGGAAGAGAGCTTGCTGTTTGTCCAGACCAACTGTGAATATTTTTGCAGCATTTCAGTTATCTCTTTTGTACCTACAAAAATAACATCTAAGAACAGCTCTTAATTCTCTGCAGACAACACCTGTGCATATACTAATAGGATGTAGAATGTACAATAGAGTACAAATCGGACCACTTTCCAGTTGTACCAATAAGGATTAGGAATGCAGTGATGTCATTATGTTGATTGTACTCCCTGGACTATCATAAAAGGATAGTTGAGCAAAAAGTCCAGGATTAGGTTTGCCTTTAAGAATGTCTTTTGAGTGTGTGGGCAGCCATAGCTTTCTGGGTATGTCTGAGGGGTTTGGAGCCAATACTGTAAACCCATCTGTTCACCACTGTCTGTCTGTCATTCTCAACAACCTATGAACAGCCACTATCAAGACCTAATTCTTTTTAGTCAAAATGATCTTGATTTTCTTAAACAGTTTTCAAAATTAAAAGTTTTGCTGACATGGCTCCATTTAACTACAAATGGTTACAGAATGGTGTCCTGGTTTCTGCTGGGACAGAGTTAATTTTCTTCCTAGTAGCTAGCATGGTGCTGTGTTTTGGATTTAGTGCTAGAATAATGTTGATAACACACTGATGTTTTGGTTCTTGCTGGGTAGTGCTTAGACTGGCCAAGAACTTCTCAGCTCTCAGCTCTGCCAGGTACACAAGAAGCTGGGAGGGGACACGGCCAGGACAGCTGACCCCAACTGATCAAAGGGCTGTTCCATACCATATGACATCATGCTCAGGATATAAGCTGGGGGAAGAAGAAGGAAACGGAGGACGTTCAGAGTGATGGTGTTTGTTTTCCCAAGTAACCATTACGTGTGATGGAGCCCTGCTTTTCCTGGAGATGGCTGAACACCTGCCTGCCCATGGGAAGTGGTGAATGATTCCTTGCTTTGCTTTGCTTGCGTGTGTGGCTTTTGCTTTCCCTATTAAACTGTCTTTATATCAACCCATGAGTTTTCTCACTTTTACTCCTCTGATTCTCTCCCCCATCCCATTGTGGGGGGAGTGAGCAAGCGGCTGCATGGTGCTTAGTTGCCAGCCAGGGTTAAACCACGACAAATGGTCACAGCAGCAGTTTTGGAAGCATACAGAGGTACAGAGGGAAGGGATGGCCTTAGATTGTCAATTTCTGTCAACCTAAAATAGACCATTGTTCTTTGGTGTGATTGCAAGGTTCATATATGCCTGCAGGTCTACACTCTCGCCAATGTCTATAAATTCTGAGCATCATTAGTAGATGCTCAGGAAACATAACTTCGTCAATGCTGATTTCTGTTTGCTTCTGTGTTGTTTCTTTTTTGTTATTGTTGTTCCCCTTCCTTCCTACATACTTTCTCCAATCCTACCTGCAATGCAATAGAATACCCAATACTTTCCTTAGGCCTCTACATGCAATTGATTTTTAAGTAGTGCTTCTATACATTCTGTCAAAGTGCAAAATAAAAATATTTTTAAAGCTCCTCAAGGCAGAACAGTATATTAAAAATGTTTATTCAATTATTTGCTTAACGTAAAAAAAATTGCAGTGAGTGTTAGCTCTTTATGTTTAATACATTTTTAATTCTTTCAAGCAATCATGTTTACTGTATCATTTGGTAAAACAGAGATTTATGTTTACTTTCGTCATCACAGAAAAGATAGATCTATAAACTTAGGTAATGAATCTTTAAGTGCTTCATAACCTTACACAGTCTTTATAGGTTGAAAGATAATCAATAATCATGACAGAAAAACTGCATATGATTCATCTTTCAAATCAGCTTGCTTCTTTATGACACAATGCCAGTAGATGAGAATGTAAATGTCATGATCAATTTTCCTTATAAAAATACCTGGACTTGAAAGGCTATTCATACAAATTATTTTCCTAGGTACAATTAACACTAGATGGATCTTCCATGTTGGCTACACCTCACATTCTGTCAGATTGCACTATCCAATTACATAGTCTTTGCTCTTTAGTGCAAAATACGTTTGACTGCAAATTTAGCTGCATGTATACCTTTACTCTGACAGTGTTTTCTATTTCTAATTCATTAATGTAGGTGAGTGCTAGTGAGGGTTTGTCTATCCAATGTAATCAATTATTGTTGAATAATTCAATAGGTTGAATTTTATTTTAAATAAGCAGGTTTTAGTTTCTGAAATTACTATATCCCAATGTGTCAGGCTGTTCTTGCTGAATCAGTGTGCTTGAGCCCAGACAGCTTCCAAGATGTTTGTCGTTCTGGTGACATCCTTCATAGTATCACTTCAAGAAATGTAAAGAGCCAAGCAGTCAGGAATTTAAATTTACTCATACAAGTATAATTTCAGAAAGGACTCTCTGAATCAGGATTTTTATTTTCATTAGTATTTTTTTACTGTTGTTCATTCTGGCCTGTAAATATGAACAAAATGTAATGAAAACAGAGTTGACAATTATTTCTGCTTTTTATTCTTTTTCTTTTTTTCCCCCTTGGAAATTACAGAGAACTATACTGACAGCACTACATGAAAAGTCACTCTCCAGTTCTCACTTGGGAAGAGGAATTTGCTCTAGCTACTTAAAACTCTCATTGCCTGAAGGTATTGCGGTTTTGGTCTGATACTTCTACTCCATCTAATGTAAAAATTCTGCCACCATGATTAGTGAGATGATGAATAGCTAAATTGTGACTTAATGTTAACCAGAAAAATGGTCAATCCCATTGGATATAGGCACACTTATTAATTGTGCCTGAACTAGCAAAAGGAAAACTGACATAAAAACCTGACTTGCAAAATCAAAATTTGGTTCGGAGTGAGACTGTCAAGTGCACAGATTACAGAATAATTACGTACTGTCCATCATATTCTATATTGAACAGTTTAAAATATAATGTAATTACCTTTTAAACTATTTTCATTCTGATTTTTCTTTAATAGAGTGTATAAGAAGATAAGCAGTTTGCCATTCCAAGTTTTGAAGCTCTAAATAGCATTAAACCATTTAAGAATGTTGCATTAAATTAAAATATTTTTTAGTTTCACGTGCAATGAAATATATATTTAATACACTTCCCATTTTCATCATTGCTCACTCTACAGTTCATACTATATGTCCAATAAATTACAGAGAGAGTGAAATATAACAAAACATTACCTTAAAAAATGCAGCTAATTTCAGATATTAATTTAATATATATTTGTTCAGGGTTTAATAATGTATGCTATGTACCTCAGAGACTGGACTGGCACATGTAAATAGGTATTGTCATGGGATTATATATTCTGGCATACACTATTTTGTTATTAATTTATTATAGATTATTAGTGCATTTGGGGAGGGAGAAAAAAAGGAAATTGAAAAAATATATGAAAAATCTTCTGATAAATAGAAGTTTATTTGAGACGGTGTTCAAATACTAATATTTATATCAGCTGATCTCAATTCCAGTAGACATCATTGTGGTTGAGAATATGTGACAGCAATAAGTAAGTAACTCTACCATGGACACTAGATTGAAGTTTTTTTAAACTTTTTTTTTTTCTTGTTTAAGATATATGTAGCACTCATATTTCCATCCAAAATGAAATTAAATGTAAGACTGTTCAGAAACTTGAACTCTCTGGCCAGAGTGCATTTAACTAGATATTACTGGAGAGGAGGTATGTGTTAGTGAACAGGAGGAGTCAAAACAACTCTTATAGCCTGATCAACCTTCCTACCAGGACATGAGAGAGGAAGGGTTTTGAAACAAGTTCCTGTATTTAATTAAGGTAGACAAGTCTGCACCCAGAAATGAAAATCTGTACATTTTTGTAAATAAACAGAATTTTATAAATTATGCTAGACACAACACTGTTGTTTTTCCTAACTGGGATACACAAAATGTCCCAGCTTTGGTTTACCTCTCATGGAAAAAGGGTAAAACTATTATAAACTTTGACGCTGGTATTTTCACAGTCTACATCTACATATGTCTCTTGGTACATAATGTACTTCTCAGATACCTCTTTCCAATTAGCCAATCTGGTACCTGTTTAAAACATATATCATAGACTATTTTTTTGGAAATGTAGGCATGGGTGCTGATGGGTAAGGGGAAGAAGAGGACTGGTCCACCTTTGGATCTTGTTGTGGTGTGGGGCTGAGTCATCTGAGGTTTGGCCCACATCCAGATGTGGTACCCTGAGAGTAAGCTGTATGAAGTAGCACATATGCAACCAGATAAGATGCTGGAAGGTGGATTTCCAACTCTTGCTGGAGTTCAGCATATCTGAGCATTAAGCTTTTTAGGATCCTCTGAAAATTGCATTCCTTCTGAGCTCATTTTTTACCAACTCTTCTCAAGTTAAGTAGGATCTACCCTACAATGAAAGTAATACGGTACCTGTAGTAACATGCAGTATAAAGCCTAGAGGTAGAAACTACCTTGTGATAGGTAGCTAACGTAACTGAATACAGTCCAGAAGCAAGATGATTTATTGTAAGTATTACAAATATCTGGAGATTTTAATTCTTCATTAGAGTTTTAGAGTATTTTCGATCAGTGTTCACACAAAAATCCTATGTTAAAATGTGTGCACAAAATGAAAGTATTTAATCTCATTTAGAAATTTCATTGTCTATGAAATATTTGTTGAGCTTTATAATTTGTCATTGACAAGTATCAGAACAAAAATGTTTGGTTCAGTGCATTACAAGATGGACACAACATCCCACCCTGTAGAATAAGCCAAATTTTATAGAATAAAAAATTCTTTTGGTTTTAAATAAGTAATATATCTTGACATTTTATTAAGCTTAGTAAAAGATTTCCCTACCGATATAACCCCTTAAGACTGTTGAGAAAGGGCATGTTTTAATACCACAGTATAAAGCCATCTTGTAATGCAAAGCTGGACTACACAATAACTCAAGTTAGATAATAAAGCAGTGTATAAAATCAAATTCACAGTGTACCAGGAATTTAGTATGCTAAAATGCAATGTAATATAGAGAAGAAATGTATTAATCCTGAATAAAATTTGGTGGATTATTCAGTGACCTGATTTATGGTGTTTTACACCACGAAATATGTCATATTGTGAAATTTGTTGCACATTCATGGAACACGTACAGTCACGTTTAGCTGTCTGCAGATGTGTAGTCCCAATGAGCTGAGTCCACAATGAAACTGGTTTTTGAATTTAATATCTAAACACATAAATATCTTATCCAAGGGACCTGAAAATGTCTACACTGTGTCATTCAGGGCATAAAATAATATGAAATATTATTTTCCAAATTATTATTACTTAGCTCTTAAAAAAGGCAGATGAACAAAGTGTCTTCTTCCCTAGGTGTCTGGTTTAGTTGTTTTGAAATATTATTTTTTTAATTAAATGCAGTGATTGTCAAGAAAATAGGAATAACAGTATCTGTTGAATATTTAGTATCTAAATTTTGGGGGTCACTACTCATTCAAATAGTGGTCATTCACTTTCTGCTTCACCACATCAATTTAAATAGTATCATAGACCGTATTGAGATGAGAGCTGGTTACTTGAACAGGTATTTTACACTGAAGTACTTTAAAATCATTATATATTTTTAAATCTTAATTCTTCAAGTTAAAAGTAGGAACTACTGCTATAAATCAACATGAAAAATTTCCCCATGGCGATGAACTAGCCAAGTATTCTCTGATCACACTGAATAAAATATGAGGTAGTGGTGTAAAGTTTAATCGTCCTGTTTCCTCAATTTCCTTCTTTCCTTTCAGCAGCAGCCACTGGGGGAACAATTCGCTTTTCTGCTTTGTGGAAAGCTCAGGCTAAGGATTTTCTGAGCTCTTTTAATTACTGAGTTTAATCTAGAGATGCCAAAGGAGCCACTGAGCAACAATAAGGGATAATGACTTATGCATGGAATATTGAAAAGTGTTCATCTTGGTAGAACAAAGTAGAATAAAACAGAACAAATTACAAGTAAAATTGAAAACAGAGAAGAAAAGAAGGTGTGCTATATAGATTTGAAAAGCAATCTATAGCTGCAAATAAAAAAAATATGCATTAAATCCATTTTTAGCTCTCTTGAGGAATCTAAAGTCACAAGGGTAATTCAGAGTACTGTACATACGTAATAGATTATTGATTTTCAAAGAAAAGATGGTAGGACATCTTTCATGTAAAGCTGAGGTATCAAATTCACATATCTCGTGCTTTACTCTTTTTTCTGCTTTTTTTGCTTAATCAGTTCTCATTGTACTTTGGTTTAGTATTAAGGCAACAAATTTATGATCACCTTCGGGAAGCATTGTCTCACAGACATATTCTTCAAACGTCTAAATGAAACCCTGAATAAAACTTTTGCAATCTTGCACAAAGACATTGAAGAGTTGTAGACTTTTCCTATAGCTAGAAAATTACCTCAGAATATGAGTGATAATTCAGTGTTTTGGTCTTCTTTGATACCTCAACCTTCCTTCAAAACCTGGAACAAATCTCCCTTGACTTCAGGTTGTTGTGGTAGCAAGGGTAATAATGCAGGGAAGAGTGGGTGCTAGAAATTCATGATGCAGTAACAGGATCACTGAACTATGACAACAGCCAATTCTGAACCAGTTTCTCAGGGCGCGGGGGTGGGGGGGTGGGGGTGGGGAAGGCAGGAAAGTAACAATCCCTTAAATTGATATTATAAAATACAGGGGCAATGCAAAACACCATTATGTTTTATCTGGAGTCCTGCAAAGAGGGAAGTGCCAAAAGTCGGAAGTCCAATAGGAACTTTTTTGTCAATGTTCTGTACAAAAAAATTCAAGACTTTCTGAAGGAGCTATTCTAATACTATTATGCAGCAATATTAATGATATTTCTGTCTATTGGATATACGAGCATTTCAACCTGAAACAAATGGAAGCTTAGAAGTTAATAAGCAAGATAACATGATCATTTCCATTTAAAGCAAATTATTGAAAGACTCATGCCCAAAATGTAGTTTATGCAACACTGATATTCCTCTAGGCAACTACTGGAGTTGCTACTGTGATTTTATAATATTCAGCTTATTTTCTACTACAAAATATGGTTAATTGCACAAATGACCTGAAAAAAAAAAAAAAAAATCTGTTCAGGGCTACTAAACACAGAAGTGCCTGAGCAACAAATTTCTGAAGTTTAGGAGATTATTCTAGGGAAAAGTTTTGACTTGTATTCCATATTCACATTCCTGAATATCGATTATTAACTGCTGTCTTAAATAGGATGCAAGACTAGAATAATCTTTGATTCAACCTGCTCTGTCAGCTTTGCTGTTGAAAGAATGCATTTTGCAAATACAACTTGAAATTATAGTCACTTTTTTTGACTACCTTTATTCCCTCAGTATGACACCAAATGGATAATTTCAAGCATGCAGAAACATATTGGAGTTAATAACTTGTATTTAATTTTAACATATCTTCCAAAAAAAAGTAGTTTAATTTGAGAAGCCCAACATTTTATTCTGTTTTTTTCTGTGTTTAAATTGGTGGATAGAGCAGTTGCCTAGCAAGAAGATGATCCATTATATCCAGTTCTTTTAATGAAGTTTTAGCACATCTGGTACTTCTCTGCAGAGTTTTTTTGGTTGAATGAAACAAGTCAGTCTTGGGCTGCTTTATCAAGCCTTCCTAAAATTGTTTCAGAATTTTTAATTTCATTTTGTCTGGATGTAGCTTCTAGAAACCAGATTTTATTATTACTTTCTCTGCAAGTACTGTCATTTAGTCTCCGTGATGCTAATGACAAATTTCCTACTAATCTGGTTTAATAACCTTGTCTGATAAGATGTTTGGGTGCAACATCTTAAATCTGGGGTTTTTTTCCCTGCTTTTTTTTCCAGAATGGATTCTGTTATGTACAACTACTTCACTGCAATTTTGGACAGGTACTGTATTTTGTATGTGAAATTAATTGTTTTCTATGTTCAATGAGTAACCTCAACAATACAGGCTCACCGCTGCTGTTTGAACCTTAGTCCAAAAAATATTAACAGAAATATTTTTCCTTTTTCTTTTATATAAGCTTTGTCCTTTCAAAAATAAATAGCATTAAAATTATTCTTTTTTTTATAAAACATATGGTTTTGAAGTTTTTGTCATCTAACACAGTACATCATATACCATTTATGTAATTATTGTGTGACAGTATTCTTTGGAGATTCAAAATAGTGCTCAAAATATACTTTCAATCTAACCATTTGAAATGTCAAAGTAATTTTTCATTGTTAGTTCTTTTCATTGACTTCAAATCTCCTTCATACCTGAAATAAGGTGAGAACATTAGCTTCTCTACTGACATAATTCTTTGCTACATCTGTGGAGAAACAGTTCTGAGTAGTCTTGAGTTTACTTTGTAAATAGATATTTAGATTTGGTATCAAATAGGTGTTTTAAACAAAAAAGTGATAAAAACAGCATTCCATTTAAAAATAATTATCCTAATTTATTCTACATTAGTTTTTCAGATAGATGCTTTCTGGACATTTTAAATGTCCATTTGTATTTGTGAGCTTGTTACTTTATATGTTTAATTAAATGGAAATGTCAAACCCAAATGAATGATAATCATATAGATCAATGGTATCCAAACTTTCCCAGACAGTAATCTACTCGCAGTCCTTATAATTTCCTGCACATAACTGAACATTCTTATCCTCCAATTTATAAAGAAGCTACTTCACCTCTTTTGACTAGGTATGAACCTCTTCCTTTGGTTTCATGTAATATATTTTCAGAATCACTGCTTTTTATGATGTTCTTATCCATATCCTGGAACTGAAGTGTTGTAACAAGGATTTTGCATTGGTCTTAGTAGCATATTTTTAATAGTTTTATATAGAATAAGTTTAGATATGAATGTGTTTCACAGGCTGGTTTAAATGTAACTGTAATCCCTAATTTAGCTCAGTTGAAATTTACATTGTTTTGATGGATTTCACACTATGTTAAATGAACTCCGTTTACAACCAACTGTTGTAAATCTGTCTACACATGTGTCTTAAGTTCACAACTTGCTGAGATTACTTGAATCTGTTGAGGTTTAGCTTTGTCATTTGCAATTTTTCACTACACTAGTACCTTTTTTTTCTTATTGGTAGTGTCATATAATCTCATTTTAAATCCTGTGCTAATGACATGATGCAGAACTAGGCTCAAGTGTTTGATCCCATTTTACATACAAAGCCTGGGTATCTTGTTCTAAGATTTTGTAACATCTTGTGGGGTAAGAAGATAATCCCAGAATACCTGAGACTTGATCACTGAACCCTTAAAATGGAAGAAGGCTCTGATGAGATGGACAAAGAAGGTATATTCATGAGGCTCAGGGAAAAATATATGCAGCGACTAACCATGGCTGTTGCAAAGAACTTTGAATTTATCTCAACACAAAGGGGACTGAAGGGTGGCCCTTGATCTAGATAAACTGCCACATAAACTGAGTGGACCAACCAGCCACATCAGCTGAGTGAATTAGCCAACTAGCTATATCAGTTGAGTGGATCAACTGACTTTACCTGTTCAGTGAATTAACCTGCTACATCTGCTGACTGTAACTGTTAATCCCTGAGTTAACTGAAAGACTGCAGGTGTCTTGACTTAATCAGAACAGCAAGGTGTGAGTGTGTATGCATACATGGCTCAGCCCAGAAGAGCACAAAAACTGAACAAAACCCAAAACAGCACTGAAAAGAGAAATGGTACTGGGCTGGTTTCAACTCACATACTCCCTCGTGGTGGCTGGGGATGCCTAGCATCATGATAGTGGGCACTTGATAGACACTGGTAAAGAGCATCATATTTATATTGTGATTCTTCTGTAAATTACAACTGTCATACTCTGGTAAGTGTAATTTTTACCTGTATTGTGATTTAAATATACAGTTGTATCCCTCACTAAATCAAAATTCAGTATAGCATCACATTTGTTCAAATAAGAAAATTTGGTGATAAGCATTAAACCCTCCACATGTAGATTATCTAAAAGAGCTTGGTCAGAATGTATTGGACTCTGACAATGCCCTGAATGACAAACCTTGTGCTCCCATGTTAGCATTTTTCACTCATCTCCCAGCAGTCCCATCCAAACCTACATGAAAGAAATAATAGAATGTTAGCAAACAACTTGAAAGCAGTCAACTGTACTAGTAATTAGTTGCAGTATTTGCTGTTCAAAGAAAAGAATGGAAAGGAAGAAAATCTTTTGTTCATGTGGGTTTTCAGAGACTAAGTTTCAAAAGGAAGATTGCATTTTTAATGCAGCCTTACCTATCTAATCAGAAATATGCAATTCTCAAAGTAACTAGCTCTGTTACTCCTGTTTAAGGTTGATTTATCACTTACAGCTCAAAACACTCTTACTTGGAAATTATGAATTACTTTTCACTCATTGAGAAAATGTTATAAATAAATGCACAAATATGAACACAATTAGACAAGCAGTAAAGAATCTGCTGCCTGTTTTTAATCTCCTTGTTTGAAGATTAAAACTATTTGGAAAAGCCACTGTCAGGTGGATTGTTTTAAACTTAACTGACATCATACGGTAAAAATCCCTGTGCTATGTGTGGACATTGATTTTAGTTGTCAAAGTATAAGATGTAGTTACAGTACTTTTTGTTTATTTTACAAGGGTAATGATTTTCTTTGTAATATACCTGTGATACAGGGAGTATCTCATTGTCACTAGTGAAAATGAAGAGTCACCTGCTTTAGTGTTATTTTTTCCAAAGGACAGAGAATAGCTGTATCATAGAATGGTATGGATTGGAAGGAACCTATAAAGGTCATCTAGTTCCAAACCCCCTGCCATGGGCAGGGGCATCTTTCACTAGATCAGGTTGCTCAAAGCACTATCTAACCCAGGTTTGAACACTTCTAAGGGTCAGGCACTCACAGCTTCTCTGGGCAACTTGTTCCGGTGTCTTACTACTCTGTTCAAAAACATTTTCTTCCTTAGCTCCTTTCTAAATCTACCCTCTTTTAGTTTAAAACCATTGCCTCTTGTCCTGTCACTACAGACCTTGGTAAAAAGCCTTTCTCCATCTTATAAGCTCCCCTTAAATATTGGAAGGCCTCAGTCAGGCCTCCCTGGAGCCTTCTCTTCTCCAGCCTGAACAACCCCAACTCTACCAGCCTTTCTTCATAGGAGAGGCATTCCAGGCCTTTCTGGACCAGCTCTATCAGGTCCATGTCTTTCTTGTACTGGGGGCCCCAGGGCTGGAAGCAGTACTCCAGAGCAGAGTTAGAGGGGGAGAATCACCTCCCTCAACCTGCTAGCCATGATTCTTTGCATCCCAGTATGCAATTGGCTTTCTGGGCTGCTAGCACACATTGCTGGCTCATGTTCAACTTTTCATGCACCAATACTCTCAAGGCTTTTTTATCTGGGCTGCTCTCAATCCCTTCATCCCTCAGTCTGTACTGATACTGGGGGTTGCCCTGACCCAGGCGCAGAACCTTGCACTTGGCCTTTTTGAATCTCATGAGGTTCACATGGGCCCACTTCTAGAGCTTGTTCAGGTCTCTTTGAAAGGCATCCCATCCCTCTAGCATAATCAACTGCCCTGCTCAGTTTGGTGTCATCCACAGACCTGCTGAGGGTACACTCGATCCCACTGCCTATATCACATATGAAGATATTAAATAGTAATGGTCCTAGTACAGACCCTTGAGGGGTCACCAGTTTCCACTTGGACATTGAGCTGTTGTCTGTAACTCTTTGGATGTGGCCATCCAGACAATTCCTTATCCATCTAATAGCCTGTCCACGAAATCCATATCTCTCCAAGTTATTGGCAAGAATGTTGTGGGGGACTGTATCAAAAGCCTTAGACAAGTCTAGGTAGATGACATCTGTATCTCTTTTCTTGTCCACTGATGCAGTCACTCCATCATAGAAGGCCACTAAGATTAGTCAGGCACGATTTGCCCCTGGTGAAGCCATGTCAGTTGCCCCTAATCACCTCCTTGTCTTCCGTATTTTTTGATATATTTTCCGGAAGGATCCGTTCCATGATCTCACTGAGGTGAGGCTGACTTGTTGGTAGTTCCCAGTGTGCTCCTTATTATGCTTTTTAACAATGGGTGCAATTTTTCCTTTCTCCAGTCATTGAAGATGTTGCCTGACTGCCATGACTTTTCAAATATGGTGGAGAGTGGCTTAGTAACTACAACAGTCAGTTCCCTCAGGACCCTGGGATGCACCTTGTAGGTTCCCATGGACTTGTGTGTGTTCAGGTTCCTCAGGTGTTCTCAAACCCAATCTTCTCTTATTATGAGAGGGACTTTGTTTCCCCAGTCCCTTCCTTGAGCTTCAGGGACTTGAGAAATGTGGGAGGAGAGATTACCAATAAAAACTGAGGCAAAAAAATTGTTGAATATTTCTGCCTTCTCCATGTTGGTTGACACCATTTCTCTTCTCTTGTTCATCAAGGGGATACATTTTCTTTAATATCCCTTTTCTGATCAATGTACCTGTAGACACCTTTCTTATTTTTCTTCACATCCCTTGCTGAACTTAAGCTCCAACTGTGCCTTAGCTTTCCTGATCCCATTCCTAGACATCTGGGCAGGGTCCCTATGTTCTTCTCAGGATATATGTCCCTGGTTCCACTACTTGTGCATTTCCTTCTTACATTTTCATTAACAAGGGCCAAGAGGTCTTTAAGCAGCTATGCTGATCTCCTGCCTTCCTTGCCAGATTTCTTACACATGGGAATTGAGAACTCTTGAGCTTAAAGAGCTGCCAGCTCTGCTCAGCTCCTTTTTGCCTGAGAGTAGTTTCCCAGGGGGTCCCATCCATTAATTCCTTAAACAATTGGAAATTCACTCTCTTAAATTTCAAGGTCTTAACTTTACTCTTCACCTAGGCCCTTTGCCTCAAGATCATGAATTCCACCAGGGTATGGTCATTGCAGCCCAAGTTGCCACCGATCTTGATATGTCTAATTAGCTCATCCATGTTGGTAAGCAATAGGTCTAGCAATGTGTCTCCTCTGGTCAAGCTGTCTATCACCTGGATTAAGAAATTATCCTTAATGCACTCCAAGAGTCTCCTGAACTGGTTACAACTTGCTGTGCTAGAAAAGCAGGTATCAGGGTGATTGAAGTCCACCAGCAGGTTCAGAACCTGTGAGCATGATGCTTTCTGTAATTGAAGTAAGAACACTTTGTCAACAGACTCCCCTTGATTGGTTGGCCAGTAGTAAACACAAATCATGGGGTTTCCTTTGGCAGCTTGGCCCCTTTTTTTTTAACCATAAACTCTAAAACTGTTCACTTCTGTTTTTCAAAGACATCTATGTGCAGATAGATAGTGAGCAACCCTCCCACATCTCCTTCTTGTCTGTCCATTCTAAATATCTTATAACTATCAATTAAATGCTCCAGCCATGTGATTCTGTATTGGATTTGTATGGCAAAGTTTTGGTAAAAGCAGAGGCTGCAGTGGTGACCTCTGCGAGAAGACACCAGAAGCTGCTCCCATGTCTTGACAGCCAACTCCAAGACAGTCTTGCCACTAGCCAAAGCTGAGCTTATCAGCAACATTAGGATTTAAAATATTTAAGAAGCAGACTTTTGGAAAGAAAATACAGAATTTCATTATCACTGTATTATGATGATCATCATCAATTACATCATAAAATTTATCTCTCAGAAAAGAGAAAGGCATGATACCTGCTAATGTGTCTCATAGAAGGTATCATGACCCAGCCAAAAGCCAGATTTTAGGCTTTGTTTTCTCCGAAATTTGTCAGTTGGGAATAAGCAACAATTATCACAATTAATTGAACATTATAACAGCTGGCTTCCCTAGTCATTTATAAGGGAATCAGTGTGAATATGGAAAAAGATAAAAAAGTGAAACATTATTTGTAAAGGAATTACCAAATACCTGGAAGATATTGGACTTTGGCTCAGTCAGACTCAGTTCAGTCATGAGAAATTATGTTCTATATTTACAAGCCATTGGCTGAAAACCATCTGTGTTGATGTCTCTGTATCTCAGGCTTACGTGGAACATTGGGTGAGAGTATAGGGTTTGTTGTGGTGTTACTCATGGAAACTAGTTTTGTCTTAGATATTCAAGACCTCATAGCATGTTACAGTTAAGAACCAAAATCTTAAACTGAGATGGACATGAAAAGGTAAACTTTCATAGCCACATGGCAAATGTTCCTCTGACATACTATGTTTTATTTAATAGAAAAAGTGGGAAAAAAAAAGGTAATATTGATTTGAAACAGAGTCATAGATGATGGATACAGATTATGACCAGAAATTAATGTAGGGACACACTCCTATAAAATAGGAAAACTCACCTATGTGTTCACCCTCCCTCCAGGAGTGTATCCTCTTTAGCATACTGTTGGGCCTGTGAGACTCCCCTTCACAAACTAATGACACAAAGGAAAAAAATCCTCAGTTAAATAATTGTTTCATTTGTTTGGTTGGTTGTTTAAGGAGACTTTTCATACCCTGCCTGGGCATGACACATTATTTTGCTTTCTTGTAGTGTGCCAAAACAGATAGTCTCTGCTTCTGTAAGCAGAGATTTCCTCATATTTACAATATCACAGACTATTCCATAAGTCCATATCAAACTCCATACTTCCTAATATAAATGGAAAATCAGCCCAGGCTGATCTTTCATCAGCTTTCTTATTCAATGCAGTAGAACAGAAGTGAGAGGCATAGAAGAGTGCATATGTACATAGATATGCATACATGGCACTCACAGGTACAATAAAAACTGGAAAACAGGTAAGGGTTGCGGTGCTTTCCTTAGTTAAAAAAAGAATACACTTGCATGAAAAATGAAAAAAATCATACAATTGTATGAAAAATGAAAAATAATAAATTACTGTGTAAAATTTTGAAATTTGTATTATTGGTTTTAATAGTATTAATCTCTGGCATTGTCATATTTTTCTGATATTTATCAACATAGACATAAGTCTATCTGTTCTTCATCCCATAATCTTACATTTGCAAATCTTCTCCCAGTTTAGAGTGTACAATAAAGGATACTCTTCTATTGGAAGCTGATTCCACACAAATGAGACTATCAAGATACTCTGTAAAAGTGGTAAAAATGGAGGTTTCCTCAGTAAGGTCTTCAAAGCCAGTGGCTATCATTAGCAATAACATAGCAACCTGTGAGATAAGTGCCTGCATAATTTGAAGGCATATTTTTATTACCTTAAAAATCAATTGAAAGCTATGATGCTAGAATAGATAGTTTAGCTATGTAAAAGCGTTTATCCTGTACTGAACTATAGTCTATACAAAACAAATTGTTTTGAAAATGGTGAGAGAATTGTACTCTATTGGATTAGAGAAATTCCATTAGTTGTACTTTTTATGCAGGACAAAAATTGTCAGTTTGAACTATTGCTATTTTTACTGCATGTTCCGCATTTTCGACAATCTTCATTTTCACTATACTTTTCCCTGGACGGTGGAGTGCTATAATTCTTATTATTTATTTACTTAGAATGAAGAATGTTTCATATATGGCAATGCTTTTCTTCTTGTTCTTTCCCCCCTCCCCCCCCTTTTTGGTTGTTATTTGGTGTGTTGGTTTTGTATCTTAGTAAGCAAATCTTAAATATTCTGTCTATCAGTCTATCCAAGTTATTATAAATAAATTAATCAGCAACCACTATACCAAGCTGCAAGCATACACAGATTAGGAAGTTCTGTCTTAGCATACATTGTCAGTGTCCCAAACTCTTTAGGGCTTTATGAGGCGACTAGATAGATCTTTTCCATTCAGTGAACATACACCAACAGGGCTTTTAAACCCCAAAGCTAGTTCTGATTTGAGAAAAAACGAGAACAAAGTGTTTGCTTTTTTTAAAAAAATAAATAAAAATCAAAGTAACCAGAAACTATAGAACAGAAATAAAAGGGTGACCCAGAGACCAGGAACAAGGAGAAGGCCAACATACAGGTTTTGCTTATTACTTTTTGAAACCCAGTCACATCATTTTAAAGGGAACATAATATACAGTTCATAATGAACTATAAATAAAACAGAATACATCTGTAACGGTCTGTGGCTTGTCACAGAGTATAGAATTGCATTATAACTGTATCATTTTAAAATAGGAATCAGTCACTGTATTTACTTAGTCGGTGCCAGCTGGTTGCTAAGCTCAGCATGGAGACTAAACCAACCTGTAAAACAGTCTCTTTCACCCAAAGAGAGAGACATACAGGGCCCTGGACTGAAGCAGTTACTCAACATTTAAATGAAATGTGACATGACACTGCTAGTAAAATAGCTAGAGACAAGCAAAAGACTTTGCATACCAGTCTGTAGATATTTCTACAGAATATGAATTCTGTTGATGTTAGAAATGGAAATGTGATCCTTATAAACACAGAGAACAAATACGCAAAATGTTTATTTACTGGGAATTTGTTTGTTCATTTAACTGCAGCAGTGCCTGCAAGCTCCAGTGTATCAACTTGGGTCCTCCAAGCTTCGCCCTCCATCCATACCAAAGAGTAAAATTGTTCCTTCCCTAGTAGAGAGACTGTTTTGAAAAGGTATGTATTCATGCACCTATCTTTAAGAATAACTTGCACTACTTTACCTTTTGAAATTTTCATCATTTCTGAGAAGGTACTTGGATTTTTTTTTAATGGACAGAATGTTTAATTATCTTTCAACAGAATGGTCTAAAATGTTTGCATTGTCAATGAAGCACAGTACTTAACTTTTATACAAAATAACTGTTCTCATAGTCAAAACTGTTTTCTGCTTCTAAGATGACATCCCAGAACAAAAAAGTCTGTACTGTTTCCTCATCTGTTATTGTTAGTATTTGGCTGTGCAAAGAATCAAGAAGCATTAAGGGTATCATTATATTTAAGTGAAAACCAAAAAATCTTTTCCTGAGTTTGACTCTTCGTTCTTTAGATCTTTCAGAACTCAAATGGATAGAAGCTAATTAAAATTGCAACTAGTTTTCATAAAAATATATTACATGGAATAATGTTCCAAAAGAATATTTCATTTTCTTTATGCATGTATAAAATACATAAAATAGATGTAATTCTCTTTCTCACTGTTGAAATTTAACAGTGTAGATCAGCTCATAGATAAGACCTCAACCTTTGTAGTGTTCTTGATAAGTTGTTCCATTAGATTCTCTAAAGTATGAGGCTATGAAATTAAATCATTTTACAATAAATATACTTCAAAAGACTAATTAAGGATTAGATCATAAACCTTTCACTCCCTTTGATATAAAGATATTTGAGTTCAGTCCCATTAAATCAAATTATTGTTTTAGTAACACTGGATAATTACTATTATTATCATATCTTCTTTTTAATAACTACAATAATATTTTTTTCTAAATAAAAAATAAAGAAAAAATGTTAGAATTATTAAAAAATATGGTTTGACTCAAAGGGATTAAAAGAGTGTTTCTCATTAGTTATCCCAGGAGAAGGGCAATATATCCATGGGATTATCGAATCTGGTGTGGCAGCAAGTTTATTTACTTCAAATATTTTCTGATAAACATACATCAATTTTTAAAAGATAAGTAGATATTTAATATCAGAAATATAAGGCTATAAGGCCTTCATTATGGAGACAATCTTATTTACTTTCTTTGAATGAATTAAAATATAAGTAGTCTTACATTTAGATATAGAACAGCTTCAATGACAAAAAGCTATTGGTTTCTATCATATAACCTAGTAAGTTTTCTGAAAGCTCAGAGAACTCATTTTCTACCTCTGTACCAAATCACAAAAGAAAAAGATACCACTAAGTAAAAAAGTGTCCCAGCAACTTGTGTAGAGGACATAAGAATACCATTAGGTATCCTGTCCCTTTTTCTCAGCACTGTGAATGGCATTTGGATATCCCAAACCATCTAAATCTCTGTATCCACTTTCTTAAGACGATAAAAGAAAAAACAGTGGACCTTCTCTTTCCCAGAGATGTCAAATGTATAGAGCAGTAAGAACATGCTTCTGGTTATTTTCCTACAAGAACATTTTACCGTAAAAATGTAGAATGTAAGGGTTCCAGATGAATGACAAAATTGCTTTTATCTAGTAACAGTGGCTAATTCAGACTGGCTTTGAAATGGAGGAAAAATCAATATAACAATCAGAATGAAACAAATAAGGCTGTGGTGGGAAAGAAAACTTCTATATGATATTACGGTTCATATAACTTCATTTTCTAGAGGGAACAGTTTAGTGTGAAGCCTTGAAGTCATAACTGTTCTCCAAAATCAGAAGAAAGCATATAATCAAATGTGTATAATGTGTTTTAAATACTATTATGTGGGTGGCTTTCCATAATGTAGTATGATTATTTTTATAAGCCCATGCATCATGGTTTAGTCCCTTTTACTCAATAGTGTCTGTTAAGATTCCTTGATGAAATACCAGTTTGAATAACCATGTTATTTATCTTTCCTTCTGAAAAGTTGTTGGGTGGCTTTGTTGTGGGATTTTTGGTCTGTTTGGTTTGGTTTGGTTTGGTTTGGTCTTGTTTTTCTTAAGGGTTCCAGGGTATGTTTTTGGAGGGTCAGTTACCTGCTGCAGGCCTTTGAGTGTTAGGTAGAAAACATTTTCTACAGAGAATTCAAATACTTTTTCAGGATCATTTGAAATTAATTACAAAATCATTATTGACCATTCTCACAGGTCATACATATATATTGTATGCCTGGATTTTGATAACTTTTTGACTTTCCCTTGAAAATATTGGAAAATAAGTATTGTTTGAAATTATTTTCTTTTTATGTCAATTCCTGTGTGTCTTCTCTCTTGTCCTTTTCTACTGCTAGACATATCTGCCTATCAACAGGATCTGTGATGTTTAAGGGTTCATCTGTTCCTTTTTTCCTTAGCCTCAGCTCAGCTTGAATATATAAACCTACCTTTGTTACATAATAAACATGTCCAAGGAAGCTTCTATAAACACAAGGCTTCAAACTGAAGATTAGATCTTAAGGTGAGAAATAAGCAACAGAAGCAGATGAACATAGATTTTGTTTACATGCAGATGTTCTTCATAATAAACAAGGGAAGAGAAATGCACAAAATATAATGTATACGTTCTAAAGTAACACTAAATTGAATGATTTTTGAAGTTTTTCATGTGTCATTGGTGAGTCTTTAAAATACCTGTTACTGGCAATTAACTATGTACACAGGATTTCACTGAAAAGAAGACCTCATAGGCTATTTTACAGATTGAAAAGAATTTTACAAGAACAAAAGACAGTGAGCCAAATGGATTTAACTGCAGGAGAATAATTACAAGTACATATTAAAAATGGCAATATACTGAAGAGACGCATTCAACTGAAGAGTTTAAAAAGAATTTTTCTCCTGCATTTCCGAGGCCCAGTTGTCATGGCTGGATCAGGATTTGCATTATACTAGGAAATTCAGTGAAAGCTGAATACAGCAAAAGCTTTATCTAGACTCAGTCCCAGCTATATTCCAAGTGGAGAGAAATTGCCCTACTTTTCAGAGTGTAGCCCACACAACCCTCAAAGAAGGAGGTGCTCTCAGGAGCATGTCTTACAGTGATATTCAGAGATCTACAGCATCCCTTCACACTCTCTACAGGTGCAGCTTTTGGAAAACACTTAGCAAATTTTACAGCTGCCTCATCACAGCAAATATCTCTGGAGACAATAGGTAGCAGGAAAGCCATTTGCCCATCTTCAGGGTGAACAGCCCTTAAGGATGCAAGATGGAAAGCTGGTGCAAGGGGTAAAATTTATTCCTCTTTAAATTAGCTTTGTTCAATTTGGCATACTCTGCCAAAAGGACAATCATTGTATTTCTTAGTGAGAATAAATGAATCTTGTACAGATTTTACTCAGGATGGCATAACCACCTCAGACACTGTAATATAATTTTTTAGAATTCTGCTCTTATGAAAGCTCTGTGGCTGAGGGACTTGCTTTTAATATTTTCCTGCACTCCTAAGTATCTGCACAGAATGTTAAAGCAGATCTTAGCCTTCATGTGCTTTACTTCAAATAAAGGAAAATTTAAAACTTAGAGATGCAAGTGCTTTTAGGGAAAATTAGCTCAGCTTTGGAAAGAATGATATAGAACCTTCAGTGCAGATTCACGTAAAAAGTCTTTGGAGTCTTCAAACAAAATTCCATTTTTTTTTTTTTTCATAAATAGAAGTAAAGAAACAAAGAGAATCTTATTTTCTATTCAATATCCTCCCCAAAATATTGAGCAATAATGTTGGACCCAAAAAGTATATTTATGATAAGGCCTCACCATACCTATACACTGAGGAATCACATTGCATTTGAAAAAAATTTTATGACCCCTTCATCACCATTTCTGAAAGATGCCAATGAAATCTGCATGAAAGCAAGTGAAACACCCTCTGAATTTTAACACAGACTAAGTGAGCAAGCTACATGTTTATGAAGCACATGTCCATGTACTAATAGAACCAACAGGATGGTTACTACCCATATCAATTTACCTCTAGTCAGTTTTACTCTTCATGACCTCACTGTAAGGCCACAAAATGGATGACGGGTCCATCCTTTTCTTATAAGGCTAAATACATCAGTAGAAGTCCCTCTGAAACTGGGGACTAATGTAGATGAGCAAACGGGCACCACTTCTCTTCTGACCTACTAGTTTTCTGCTTCCTTGGGACATTGAATGCTTCTGATTCAGCACGGGGAATGTTCCCACAGTATATCTATTCATGTTCTCTGTGCAGTTTTGTGATGCATAAAATCACTCTACCACAGTGCTACAATTATTTTAAATATACATGACACTGAACATTACTATATGTTGCAAGCACTGACATCAGTCAAGTGTACAACTCTATATTGTCTACCCCTGCTTTGACTCCAGAACTGCCTCCATTCATTCCCCAGAGCTTCCTCCAGAGCTTTTGTGATCCAGGAATAGGGGGAGCAGGCAGAAAGGGACTGGACTATGTCCTTCACTTTCCTGCAGTGGTGCTTGTCTCATGCTGGTAGGCGGGAACTGCCCATGCTGATCTGCTGTGTATGTGAGAAAATGGAACACCAGCACTTACATGAAGTGAAGATGTCAAACATGGAGAAGGAGCATCTTCTGCAGTGATGGAAGTTACCTGCAGGGAGAGAAGTCACTTTCCCCAGGTTTTCCAGGAAAAACAGGAAAGATTTTTAAAGGTAGTTTGCAAAAAGCTTGCCCTGTCCTGACACTATTGCCTGAGGAAGACACCAGCCTCCTACAACACAACTGCCAAAAGAAGGAGGTCAATAAATTGGAGGTCAAACCTACATTAATTTTAATCCCCAATTCATTTTATCGCGAGGTTTTAATAGGTTATTTTCGCTCTGATTACTTGTTGCACACATCAGAGCTGTGAAAGATTCATATAGTACTGTACATCTCTAATATGAATATAGTTAATGAACAGGTAAACCAAATTTTTTAAAGTTTGTTAGCCTCTTGACATACCAACATTCTTTGACACTGGCATATTTCTGCGATTGCTTAGAGAAGAATAAAGAGATTTTTTAAAAATCAGGTTGTTGTTGAAGCCCTTCTTAATATTGTCAGAGGGCCGATTCACAGAGCATGTTGAACTCCCTCTTTCCAAAATTGTTAAATATCTACAATCACATAAATCAGGCTTTCAAAAAAAAAAATTAAAAAAGAACATGCTAGTTAATTATTAGTACCTTGATATAAAAAATACATTATAAGGTAAAATGACTTCAGTCTTGTCTGTGACATGTCATGGTCAGTCTGCTAGAGCCATCGCTCAGATAATTTTGTTAAATTATTTCAAATTGAGAAATAAGATTCTTGGTGAAATATTGGGAAGGATCTAAACAGTGTTCTGACTTGAATTATTTCCTGATTTAAAACAGAAAAGCTATTAAAACTACTAACACTAGGACTAGGTTTAAAAATAACAATAAATTATGCTATGGTCTAGTTGTTAATATCTCCCTGCAATATCATTCCTGCTAACCTGAAAATGTGTAAGGTGAGAAAAGTATTCTCACATCAATTACTGGTATTCAAGATGTTAACTCCCAATGCATGCACTGAGAATCTATATTGAACAGAATGAGGTTAATTATTATACACAGATCAGGAGATCCAGGCATGAAACAATTTTACTATGGTTTCAGGAAAGCTAGTAGGTGTATCTGTGTGGCTGAAATTATTCTTCCTTCTCTCATCCTTCTCTTCTACTTCATTTTTTTCTATTTCTACATACAATAATGATTTTTAAAAATTGTTTACATTTTTTAAAGCAAACTAGAATACATTTATACCCTTTTTTACTTGCTGTCAAAATAAAAGAGTGCCTAGAAATATGATAGGCTACTCCAAGGGTAAGCTTATCAGTAGGAGACCTAGACACAGGTTGTTTCTGGCAGGTTTTGTGGTGCTGATGTTAGTCTTTAAGTTGTAAGATCATAAATTCAGAGAACATTTATTTCCCGTACTGCTTGCTTGCCTATATTTATCTTGTCAGTGACAGAAAATTGACAATCTGAGATTAAAAGGAGCACAAGATTTCTTATGAAGATAAGTATAGTTGGAAATGGTGGTCTACAGGCTTCAGTGAACTGGTATGGCCTGAAATACAAGGTCATTTGCTGCATTACTACCCTGTTCAGTGTACATATTCTTAAATCTTAGATATAAGTGCCTGTCAGCAGTGCATTTACTGAAATAGCTGATGGTTTTCAAATTTTCAATGCATCCTTACTCTGAATCTCTCTCCAAAGGGAGAACAGTGCATTACACGAAGTGTTTTGTTCTGGTAGGAATTTCGTTGCTTTGGTTTTGGTTTTTTAACCCGCCTTTCAATGTACTTTTCAGAGAAGTAACCCTGAAATGTAATGCAGCGCTATGATCAGGACTATGTCTCCAACTCATACTGCCTCCCAGGAAAGGTCTTCTTTTCACAAAAATACTTTCTATCGTTTGATATTCATGATCTACTTGTTCTTCTCACTAAATAATCATGGTTAAACCACTTTCTATATCTTTTGTAATAGTTATCAACTCATAGTCATATGAGGTTAAATACTAGTGGAACAAAATCAGTGGGAGAATACTTAATGGAGGAATGTATAATGATAACAAAGCAACATTTTGTAAAATAAATTAAAATTATTCTCTAAGAGGTCTCATTTTGAATGCTTGACAGTTGCTGGTTTGATAAAATCTAGACCTTCCTCTATCCTTTTGAAGTAATTGTCAAAATCATAAAAGTCTAACAGTTAAAGTTTATTTTAATGGCAAAAAAAAAAAAATACTATGTGTTTTAAAAAGGTTCCTTTTACCATTCTTGGAAATACCAAAATCTCATGTGACAAATTTTCTTCCTCAGGTAACAGTAGAAAGCATACTCTGTAATGACTCATTTAGTTGGTACATTTTGAAGTTTTTCTTTTTTTAGAATATACATAACTTCTGTGAATTTATTCATTATACAAAACCAGCTAATAATTTTTATTTTTTTAATAACTCCAAATTGACTACTGAAATACTTAATATCAAATAATTGAAAACATGGATTGATTCAGCAAAGCAATTAAGTATGGTCTTAAATCTTTACAATTTTGAAAGGGTTTGATGTCAATGCTGAACACTGAGAAAATGCCAAATTCTTCGCTGAATGAAGTCAATGTGTTTTTAATTCTTGTTGTCTTTTCTACATGCAAACTTTTATTTCTGTCATTATTTCTCAATATTTGGTGTCTGCTACTCCTGATCAGCTGATTGATAAGATAATTTCTTAGAATTATATAAATGTGCATTTTCAAGGATATAAACGTGTTCAGCTCTGGATTCTACAAATGTTGCATGTGTAATTTTGAAATGTGTTTTTTTGAGCAAATTCTTAATTCCAGTATAAAAAAGAATAAAATATATATAAAATATAATTAATATCTTCTACCTTAATTTAAATAATTGTCTATATTTTCCCTAGTTTTTTTCACCACGGTTCTAATTTCAGTAGACTGTGTGAATGGGAAACTACCTTGAACTATATGAATGCTCGTATTGAACGTGTGCGTTTAAAGTTAAGCATACTCATTAGTATTAGCTGCCTGTCATATTACAGCTTCACAGTCCAGAACTGTTTCTGAAATTTCTTTTTAATCACCATAATATGCAGAAGCTCATTCACTCTAGTGTTACTGAGAGCCATGAAAGGTAACCTCTCCATCCACTTGAATATACATTGTTCCTCAGTAATATCTTAGCCCTTAGTCTTCAAGTTTATCACTGTCACATGTTTACCACTATCATACTGCACAAATGGCTTCTGTGTCCTTTATGTGAATGCCAAGCTATACAAATGTTCATTACTTTCAGATATCAGAGAAAAAACAAACCTACAAAGGACAATACTACATTATAGTATACAACATAATGCCCTTATAACCTGGGAAAAGCACATTGCTGATCTCTCTGGATCTGAATTAGTCTTCCTGACTTCATTAAAGTACCTCTGTATGATGCTGTCTGCTCATGAGGTGGAAAAAAACATGAAGGAGGATGATGCTAAAAAAAGAAATCTCACTTTTCTATCTCAGTAACTTCAGTGGGATTCCTCTCTCAGCCAATTACAGCAATACTGCCTTGGTTTTGGCTGGGACAGAGTTAATTTTCTTCCTAATAGCTGGCATAATGCTGTGTTTTGGATTTCATATGAGAAGAATGTTGATAACACACTGATGGTTTAGTGGTTGCTAAGTAGTGCTTAGACTAGCCAAGGACTTTTTCAGCTTCCCATGTTCTGCCAGGTGCACAAGAAACTGGGATGGGGCACAGCCAGGACAGCTGACCCAAACTGACCAAAGGGGTATTCCATACCATGTGATGTCACGCTCAGTCTATAAACTGGGGGAAGAAGAAGGAGGGGAAGACATTTGGAGTCATGGTGTTTGTCTTCCCAAGTAACTGTTACACGTGATGGAGCCCTGCTTTCCCGGATATGGCTGAATGCCTGGCTGCCCATGGGAAGTAGGGAATGAATTCCTTGTTTTGCTTTGCTTGCAAGTGCACAGCTTTTGCGCTCCCTGTAAACTGTCTTTTTCTCAACTCAGGAGTTTCCTCACTTTTGCTCTTCTGATTTTCTTCCCAAACCTACCATGGGGGAGTGAGCGAGTGGCTGTGTGGTGCTTAGTTGCTGTCTGGGGTTAAACCATGACAAATACCTAGGTGTGCTGGTTTGGGCTGGGGTAGAGTTAATTTTCTTTCTAGTAGCCACTATGGGGCTATGTTTTGGATTTATGATGAAAACTATTGAATAGAGGGATGTTTGAGTTACTGCGCATGCTTACACAGAGTCAAGGCCACCTCTGCTTCTCACCCCACCCCACCAGCAAAAAGGCTGGGGGTGCACAAGAAGTTGGGAGGGGACACAGCTGGAACAGCTGACCCCAACTTACCAAAGGGGTATTCCATACCATATAACGTCATGCTCAGCATATAAAGCTGGGGGAAGAATAAGGAAGGGGGGGAGTTTGGAGTGATGTCATTTGTCTTCCTAAGTAACCCTTATGCGTGATGGAGCCCTGCTTTCCTGGAGATGGCTGAACACCTGGCTGCTGATGGGAAGTGGTGAATTAATTTCTTGCTTTCCTTTGCTTGCACGTGCAGCTTTTGCTTTCCCTATTAAACTGTCTTTATCTCAACCCACGAGTTTTCTCAGTTTTACTCTTCTGATTTTCTCCCCCATCCAACTGTGGGGGAGTGAGCAAGTGGTTGTATGGTGCTGAGTTGCTGCCTGAGGTTAAATCACAACACTAGGTCAGTAGCTAGCAAGTTCAGAAATATAAGTTCTGTTCACATAACTGCAATTAACCTGCCCAACAACATGAAGAAAATCCTATCAGCTCTCATTTCTCAATAGAAATTGCTTATTTCTAAATGAAGACTGACATTCTTTGTAGAGTGCTTCTATAAATGAAAGCATTGTAAAAACCAACACATGCTAGATTTTTTTGAGGAACTACATATAACTATCTTCAATAGAACAAATGTGAGAAAATATAGGAATTATGGACTTTTCTTTTCCATACATAATTGCTGACAATAATGTGCATCTCATCCATCATACTAAGCTATGACTGCATTCTATTAACTTAATATGGTGTTAATGCAATATGGGAGAGGTAGCACTCATACATCATACTGTATTATAGCAGTAATATTAGTAGTATTGTATTAGACTGATGTAATAAAGTTCTTAATAGAAGGCAATAAAGCTATTATCAGAAAACTGTCATTAATACCTGGGATTTTTAAAGGCCATTTCTGTTGTGCTTGTAAATCTTTCACTCTCCGATGCAATAAGAAAGATCCTCTGAGACTGCAGAAGCACTTGAGTATGTGACATTATGAATGTGCTATTTTTGGCTTTGCGATGGTGGAGCACATCTCATAGTACCTAATAAATTTATTCTGGGAGTTAAAAAGCATATTTTTCTGCTGAACAGTGAGCTCTAATACAGTAGAGATATATAAAAGGTCATTACAAGTTTTAAATATTTATTCCTTTGTCTACAGCTTCAAGACCAATTCCTTTTGCCTCTATTGAGAACAAAAGATTTTTTTTCCCTCTTTAATTAGTATTTACTGGATAACACATACTAGATTAATCAAAAATCTTTACATGATCTGTGACTTCATTTCAAAAAGAAACAGCCTGTGTTAGAGTTTGCACATGCTTTGTGTTTGTTAAATAAATGTGGATGAAACAAATGAGTTTTATATTCAGGGGACGAAAACCAACTGATTACTTTCATTATCAAAATGCACTGTAAAGGTGGAATTAAATTACCCTCATCCTCTTGGCTCTTTTTGTTTGTTTTTGTTGTGGATTTTTTTCCCCATGACAGCTGACAGAGATTTATAGTGCAACATAAGCTTGTGCAGCTAAGATATTTTTGTCAAATCATATTGTTTTTGTTCAAAACCCTACCTTTCTGGAATGACTGTATTAACTTTCCACAATTTAGTCTTACAGGACAGTATCTAATATCCCAAATTTATATTAATTTTATCAAGAGTATGCATACTGGACTGGTATGTTAAGAACATGCAGAACAATATTCACCTATGTATTTCGGTTTCATCTAATGCAACAACAATCACTTTAAAATTTCATGAAACTTGGTGTTCCAGATAGAAAAACTGCCTCTGCATGGTGTTGAATCAGGGCTGATTGAATGCCAATTGAAAAAGGGAATATCTTTACAGTGCTGGCCAATTCCTATCTCCGCCTCCCAGCCCAGGTTTTCTTTCTTCACAGTGATGGCACCATAATGTTGTCCTTGCATTCCTCACTAGTTTTGAAGGTCTAGGTAGCACTGTTGTGAAAAATGATCTCATTTCAGTTTCAGTTTGCTAAGAAGCTTCATACGAAAGAAAAGGGGCACTACCAATATTCTGTTCCCTCTGGCTTGGCTTATTGTAACTATATGTAAAGCTGAATGCCCAGGCTCCCTGTGGTACAGAGTGCTACTGTCTGTGTCCTCCACAGCTCAGCCCTTTTGCTGGCTCCAAATGAATTTCTGTTATGTTCTAAGTCTCTTGTTCCAACTTTTCCAAGTAAATAATAATTATATCAAATCATGTGAATTGTTACAATGACAAAAGTATGCTGGCAAAAAAAGCACAAATTTCAGAGTAAAAATAAAGAAGTGGAAGCCTTCTTTGAGCTATCTCACACTCTCCCTCCCCCCAAAAGCCGTAAATAAAAACAAATAAACAATCAAACAAAAACTTTCCAAAGAAATCTGGCAAATACAGAGATTAGGCAAATAAATAAAATTGCATTTCACTTCTTGAAGAAACTCTTTCTAACATTACATAATGCTCATGTTCCATTTATTCTCAATATTCCCCCCCCCCAAAAAAATATGTCAAAATATATTCCACCTGAATCATACTTCTGACATACAAAATACAAGTTCTAGAGTTTTCCATAAATCTGTCTAAAGGTGAAACTTGTGATATTGCGCTGATAAGTACTGTAGAGAAAAAATGTATCTGCATTGTGACAGAGAATATCTTCTGAATCTATTTATCATAAAAATAGAGAATTGGATAAATATGCAAGACAAAAATATTCAGCAGAATCCTTTGTCTATTCTATTCACTGGTTGCTAAAGCTCATCTAGCTGGAATACCAAATATGTGCTCATGCTTTCTTATTATGTGAGATGTGTTTATGAAAGCAGTTTTGCATATTGATTTGGAAACGCCCAAGCTACATGAAGCAGAGACCAAATTCAGTCAATGCAGTAGTACATCCTGCTTTCTGCACCATGAAAGTTACAGAATCAATGTTTCCTCTCTTGTCTTTCTATGGAGCAACTCTGGGAAAAATCTGGAACATTGTAAATAGACCTTTCTGTTCAAGCTGTCAAATAAAACAATTTATAAACGTAGAAAGATATCTCAAACTATTTCATCTAAGATCCTGATTTGAAGGTCTTCAAGGTCAGAAGCATGTGTGTGCATTTGCTCATGTGTGCACTCACATATGCATTTTACGTTTTGAGAATTATTGCACTGAAATCTTTCAGAGTGAGGCCAAAGAAAAAACTCAGCATCCTTGGCCTTGATTCAGGAATGCATTTAAGTTCATATCTATTCATGAAGGGGACATAAGCATGCACTTAACCTTAAAGAAGTACCTCAGTCCTGCTTAAATAGGTTTGGGATTTTAGTCAAGATTAAATGCTATCTGGAATCAGAGCCAAATGTATCAATCTGCAGTATCCAGGCCAGCCTGAAAGATATGAACTGCATATAAAGAAAGTGGGAAAGAAAGCAAATGTAAAAGCAGAAGAACGTAATAATACAGTTTGACAGAAATGGGGTTCCAGGTATATATTGTTTTTTATTTACTACAGTTAAAATTAAATGGACAATGAAAAGTATAATGCCATCCCAAGAAGAAAATTAAAATAAATAAATAAACAATCAAATAATCATTTCAAGACCTATAGGCTTTGATTTACTTCTTCTGAAAATTGCACCTTTCAGCACTGGAAACTACTAACAGTGAGAAAGAGTCTTAAGATTTTTTTTTTTTTTTTTTTTTTTCATAGCTAGAAATAACAGATAGCTTCATAGGTAATGAAATTTCATCAAAACAAAGATTTTTCTTCTTCACAGTCCATTTTTAAAGTAATTAAAATATTGCCTTCTCACCTGTGTAATTGTTACGTAGTTGATAAGAAAACTAGTCAAATAAACCAAAGAGAAATGGCTGTACTGAAAAATCAAGAGGTTCTCTCAGCAACTCTCTTCTTCTATGCTCTTCATAATCATGATGAACTACTTACAACATCTTAGCCTTTTGTACTCTTATTTATATGTTCCATATGTTCTCATAGTAAAATAGCATAACACTACCATATTGCAATGTTCTTGTAAAAGCACAGTCTCCACTGAAAACCATCCTTTTTGTGAAACAAAGCCATAGTTACTTAACTTTCCAATTCATTTCACAATTCACAACTTGTAGTTTATTTATGTGCATGCATTGTGTCTAGTGATAAACTAATGGTAGCTCAGGTGCTATTTTTCTTTTCTTACATCTTAATTGCACTGTTTTAAACAAAGAGCCTCTCCTCTTCTACATAGCATTCTGTAACAGCTGCAGAGGTACCTTTGCAATTAATCATCCTCTCTTGTTTCATTCTATTTGATGCTACTGGAGCTCAAGCCAAATTCTGTGCTGTTTAGCAGAATAAGCTTGAATATATTTTGGATCAGTCATAGAATAATCCTACTATTTCAGGTATTACTGGCTCACAGGCTTGTTATTGTTTTCAGAGATACTTCATGGCTTAGATTATATATTGGTATTCTGAATCTGAGTAGCAGAGTATCTGAAGAAGAAATTTGCAAACACCTCTCCCTGCCTCAGACTCAAAATATTATTAATATAAACCAATCTGTTTCATAATATGAAAGTATTTTTAATTATTAAAAAAATATTCTTGCACACAAGGATCACTAAATCTACGTTTATGTTGTATAAACATGAAATAAACCAAATAAGTAAATTATTCATCTTGTTAATACATGCAAATCTCCTATCTCCCATCTAGTTTCTCTCATGTTTGAGCTTCTTAGATCTCTTTACATGTTTTTTTTTTTTTTCTCAGTCCACCAGCCCATTTCCTCCATTGCCCTTTTATTTTTCACCTTCACAATTTTTTCTCTACCTTGAACAATATTGCTCTTAGAGACCTTGATTCGGGAATCTTTCCCAACTCAGGGTCTGATCAAAAAAGCACAAAAGTCAGCTGTAATAATCTTTGGACTGACTCCAGGCAGGTAATATAGAACAGGGTTAAAGATTAATACAGATGAACATTTCTGCTCAATCTCCATTACAAAAAGCATGTATTGGAAAAAAAAAACCAAACAAACCCAAACCGAAAAAAAACAAAAAAACATCTTTAAGGAAGTAAAATTGTTCCCAAATTAGGGTTGAACTGGCAAAGGTGTTTTGTCTAAAAAACATGGGGCTTATTCATTTAATTACTTATTTATTCATTTCTGGAAAGTCAATGGTTTTTTTTCTTATTTTAGAACTGAAACACAATGACCTTTTCACCAAAAGTGGATTTGCATTTTTAAGTTGAAACATATTTTAAAAAGGTAGAATAAAGAAGAATCAACAAAATGTTTTTCTTAAAATAAATTTGGTTAGGTGCTTTCCAGCTAAAATTTATTGGTTTTACAGCTGCAGTCCAGAATACATTTGTGGCCCACTGAACAGGGACTAATATAAGCCAAGTTTTGTATATTCTACAAATCTATTTTTGCTTTCCTCCTTGCTTTCCTTCACTGGCTTTTTCTACTCCTTTCACTGCTCCCCTGCTATCCTGCCTTAGCATTTTCTTTGAAATTCTTACTGATTATAACATATAATTTGTATGTGTTATAAATTATGCATGCTTGTTTTATTTTACTTTCTTAAAATTTTTATCAACAAAAGTCTGGATCTCTTTCTATTACTTAAGATGCACATACCTATGAAAGACTATCTAGGGAAATATTGTGAATATATTTCTCTATGTATAATACTATTAACACGTACTCGAAAATTATTTGATTCATATAAACTCCTTAAATCCTATTATGTGTGCAATTGCATATGTTGTTTCTACTCAGTTCTACTCAGCTGAAACTGAGTTAAACTTCAGCAGAAATTTTTCTCCTCAATTTTTTCCTTAGTGAGTCTTAAAACCCTTCTCATAGCGTTCTTGAACAAAATGGATTAAAGTAGGTTGATTTTTTTCTGCTCTGTTTCAATATTTTACCCATGAAATCAGCAAACTGGTCTTCCAGTTGTTGTGGTCTGAGATCATGCAGGCTGTCAAAAGTTTCGAGGGGCTGTTCCAGAAGTGGGGATCTGTTTTATGATTCCTTTTGTGCTCATTTGGGGATTTTTATATGTGGGCTCTATATTACAGACAGCGACCCAAACATTAAATACACTCACATGAATGAGGTACAAGCTGTATAACACCAAACAGAATCTGACAAATGTGGCTACCAAAAAATTACATTTGAGCAATGAATACTTGACTATTAAATGTTCAATTACTAGATCCATCTGGGTAATTTGTAAGTATGTATTCAGGAGTCTGTATGAGCAGTGTATACATGTACATTTCTGCTGGAGTGTATACTGAACATCAGGGTGTTAATGCCAAAAAATTCTCTATGCAGTTCTGTCTGTTGCAGTTGTATATCCTAGCAGCAACAAGGTAGAACAGACTTCTTAAGTTTATGAGGGTTGACATAAACAGGACTACTTTAGTCTTTTATTATAGAAATTCCTCATTGTATTGTTTTGTGTTTCCCCCAAAACTTTCTTCTGTGAGACATGATTTCATAGAAATATTACATTACTTACTATATGTATATGTACTTTGCCTTTTTAATACATAGCCTTGATTCCCATCTCAGTCTAACCCAAGTACAAGGAAGGTTAAAGAGGAGAAAAATCACCTGCATAACTCTCACTGCTTCTCTCTGCATGTATATACATATTATACAAAAATGTACTGGCTTTGGGTGGGATAGAGTTAATTTTCTTCATAGAAGCTCATATGGTGCTGTGTTTTGGATCTGTGACCAAACCAATGTTGATAATAAAAGGTATGTTTTAGTTACTGTTGAGCAGTGCTTACTCAGACTCAAGGTCTTTTCTGCTTCTCACGTCACCCCACCAGAGAGTGTGCTGCGAGTGCATAAGTAGCTGAGAGAGGACACAGCTGGGACAACCAACACCCACTGAACAAAGGAATATTCTATATCATGTGACGTCATGTTCAGCAATAAAAGATGTGGGGAAGAAGGAGGAAAATGGGGGCCATTTAGAGTTATGGCATTTGTCTTCCCAAGTAAATGTTATGCTTGATGGAGCCCTGCTTTCCTGGAGATGGCTGAACACCTGCCTGCCCATGGGAAGAAGTGAGTGAATTCTTTGTTTTGCTTTGTTTGTGCATGCAGCTTTTGTTTTACCTATTAAACTGTCTCTATCTCAATGCACAAGTTTTCTCACTTTTACCCTTATGATTCTCTCCCCCATCCTGCTGCAGGGCGAGTGAGAGAGTGGCTGTGTGGGGCTGAGCTGCCTACTAGGGTTAACCCATTACAAAGTTACACCTACACATTAGCTGTCTTTTCAGCAGTGTAATGATGCTGAAAGAAATAGTGTTCCCCATATAACTTTTTCTTGGTTTGCCAGACAGTACTAACTTTATGCCATTCTTCCAGGGTTCTTCACTGGCTCACCAGTCCCTAGTTCTCACCAAAGAGAAAAGCAACAAGCCCTGCAGGGCAGTGGGCTTCACTTAGCCAGGTTCAGTTACTGAAGTAGAAAAAACCATGAAAGTTTGCAGAGAGAAGACCCAAAAGACTGGCTGTTACCAGTTTGTTCTTTTGTTGGTTGCCTTTTTTTAGGATGTTGGACTCTACGCTTGAGTGTTGTTCTTGACCACTAACCCATGGGAACAAGGCTCTATTGAGTGGTATTGTTCAAGCAAAAAGACATGTAAACATTTGAAATTTGTTTGAAGTGACAAGTAATTATGGTAGTATATCACAGAGAAATGAAATCCATAACCATTGCATGTAGAAGATATAAGTAATGCACATATCTCTGTCTCTCTCTCTCTGCACTACATTTATTTGTTCATCCCTTATCTATCTATCCATCCATCCATCCATCTATTAATTCATCCAAGATGTTTAATATGTCAGGTGATGTGTCTGGTATTTTGTTATTTCTTTCCATCAGTAAACACAGGTCAACACATAATTGCTAATAATCAAATAATTGCTATTGATAATCTTTGTATCTAAGTTTTTGAAGAAGTCTTGTCCAAACAAAATATAATGGTTTCTTTCGGTTTTGTAAGATTTTATTTTGCTCTTGTTTTGCTTATCCAGACTTTATGTACTCTTTGGAGATACACGGCCTTTTCTGCTGTATGATGTACTTGACAATTGAGACCCCCTGTAACAGGTGATGGTTTCTAAGCCAACACAAAGCTTTACTTATGAAATAGGTGTGGTTTGGTTTTTTTTTTTTTTTTTCCCAGTGCTTATGTCTGGGAACAAATATCCAAGATAGTATATGTATTTTACTAATATACTATATAATATCAAGTATTTCTTATGGCTTTGAAAATTTCTGTAATTTCATGCCATACTTTATAAAAGAAAAACTCCCATGAACTTCGCTCTGCTGATATCTTTGCAGACAGACTATGGGAAAGAGATTTTTTTAAGTACCTGATAAACATTTATGTACAACATAATTATAAAAGTTTCTGTAACAGCCTGCTAGGGCCCAAACTGAAGTACTGGACTGAACGTTTTCCACTGGCCTCTGGGAAGAAATTTATCGCATTTCAGTTACTTCTTTCAGCTCCATTTTATGCAAAAATCACAAAATCCTGGGTTCTGCTGCCCTCCTAATCACTCCAAGGCAAGGAGGCAAGCGGTCTCTGGAATTCTTCCAGTTAAAGGCAATGTAAGTACAGTATGCTGTAATATATTATCATTTTTGCCAGCAGAGCACAGCATTTCTGTCACTATTCCATGCTTCAGGTAATTTGAAATGTCATTGATACTACTTTTGATGAAGTGGGATGAAGTAATAGTTGGTACAAAACCTGGCAGCATAGCTTAATTATACTTTTCAAAACATTTAACACATCTTTTGTGAGACTTTACTTTGTGACCAATTGTATTGGGTTTCTGTGGCAAGGTCTTGGTAGTGGGGGGGCTGCAGGGGTGGCTTCTGTGAGAAGCTGCGAGAAATTTTCCCTGTGTCCGCCGCTGGCCAAGGCCAAGCCAATCAGTGACAGTGGAAGCACCTCCGTGATAACATATTTAAGAAGGAAAAAAACCATCTGTGTCTCAGTAGCTGGAGAGAGAAGAGAAGTGAGAGGATGCAAGAGAAAACAGCCCTGCAGACACCAAGGTCAGTGAAGAAGGAGGGGGAGGAGGTACTCCAGGCGCCGGAGCGGAGATTGCCCTGCAGCCCGTGGTGAAGACCATGGTGAGGCAGGCTGTCCCCCTGCAGTCCATGGAGGTCCATGGTGGAGCAGATCTCCACCTGTAGCCCGTGGAGGACCCCACGCCAGAGTGGGTGGATGCCCGAAAGGAGGAGGTTGTGACCCCGTGGGAAGCCTGCGCCAGATCAGGTTCCTGGCAAGCCATTGAGGACCCATGGGGGGAAGAGCCCACGCTGAAGCAGGTTTGCCGGCAGAACTTGTGACCCCACAGGGGACCCAACGTTGGAGCAGTCTGCTCCTGAGGGACTGCACCCTGTGGAAATTATGGACCCACGCTGGAGCAGTTCATGAAGAACTGTAGCCCGTGGGAAGGACTCATGTTGGAGTAGTTTGTGGAGGACTGTCTGCCGTGAGAGGGACCCCACGCTGGAGCAGGGGAAGAGTCCTCTCCCTAGGCTGAAGAAGTGGCAGAGACAACGTCTGATGAACTGACCTCAACCCCCATTCCCGTCCCCCTGCGCCGCTGGGGGGAGTAGGTAGAGGAACTGGGAGTGAAGTTGAGCCCAGAAAGAAGGGAGGGGTGGGGGGAAGGTTTTTAAGATCTAACAGTTTTTCTCCTCTCCTTCTCTGATTTTGATTGATAATAAATTAATTATTTTCAAGTTGAGTCTGTTTTGCCCGTGATGGTAACTGATAAAATGATCTCTCCCTGTCCTTATCTCGACCCACGAGCCTTTTGATTTACTTTTCTCTCCTGTGTCCGGTTAGAGGGGAGTGATAGAGGGGCTTTGGTGGGCCCCTGGTGTCCAGCCAGGGTCAAACCACCACACCAATGTATTCTCCCAAACTATCCATATGAGGCTTTACATAAGCCTTCATTAAAGGAATAATAATCCTAAATGTCTGATAATACACAGAGGCGAAATTGCTAGAGAACAGTCTCTACCCAGGCCAGCGTCATAACAAAAATGTAAATGCACAATTAATAGCTTTATTTTCATTAACACACTGCTTGTGAGACCTTAAGACTCTTGGTTTCATGTTGTTGCTTTTTTTTTTTTATTTAGTTAAGTGATCAAGTGAGTGACACTTAATTTGGTGCAGCTGCAGTAGAATACATAGCCAAGACCCCTGAACAGTTAATGCTACTTTTTATCCTTTATCATTTTCTTTTATGAGCTAAGGGATTGTTCATTCAAATTCCTCTAATCCTCATAATATCTTGGCCATTATTACAAATCCTAGCTTTTCGGATAGCATCTAATTTCTTATGAATCTCATGAGTACCAAAGGAATTATTTTAAACAAAATGGAGGCATCACTTTTTGCCTATGATTTCATTTGTAATTCAGTACTTTAAGTACCAAAATATAGAGATGATTAGCTGCAGATTCAGTTTGCATACTCTAGTTATAGGCTTTTTATTTTTGCAGATATGTGTCATACACTAATGCCCATAACAAGATGCGGCAGGCAGCGTGGTATTACTTATTAAATAAACCTTTCTTCCTGTCAAAGGTATTCATGAAACAAATTATGTTACAAAACAGAAGTTAGTGTTATAAGCAACCTTCTTTATTATTTCCTTGTACTCACAATACAGAATGTTCAGTAATTTTTTTTTTTTTAATTTTAACTTAGCAATGTCATTCCATACTTTTTTCCCACTAATCCTGTTAACTGATCTCCTGTTATTACCCAAAAGGAAAACCACACTAGATCTACTGCAGATACAACTCTTCATGACCATAGAGCGATCCATAAGAGCACTCCCTAATACTGAGATGAAGCTCTCGCTTGCATATTTGCTTTGCACTAAAGAAAGTTAATGGAGATGCTGTGAATTTTTTGTTTGTTTATTTATTTGGCTTTAATAGTATTTGTATTTTTTTTGTGTGTGGGTAGGGACTAACTTTCTGAAGACTGTTAAGGAGAGAAGTATGATGCGATACCTAGTGCATTAGCATAGGCCACAAGTCACCCATATTTAACTTTCTGTTTTGAAACTGTCTCTCTGTATCTTCATTGTCTCTGCTTAATGTTAATGACTGCAAGACTTTCAGATTTTGTCTACACAGGCTTGGGAATTGAATCCCATGCCATTCCTTGTGTAAAAACCTTGCCCATCCATGACTGCACTTCTAAACTTGAAGGCATCCCGTTAAACTACCAGGTAAAATTAAAGGACTGCAGTATTTCAAACAACCTGAGGTTATACTCATATGCACCAGGCAGTCCTGTGGTGCCACACTCAGAGCTCCCAGTCTGTAAATAATTATGCAAAGCAGCCAGGATCTTTGAATTATTACAGACAGACTTTCCTGATTTAAAAGAGACAGACATATGGCCTCACCATCTATAATGGTGCCACCACAGTGAGTCAATCCTCATGCACCATTATTTGATGAAAGTGTAAAGGGGAAGTGTGGGGTGCAGGTGCAGGGGAGGCTGGTACCAATGACTGGGCCATCATCCTCATAATGAGGAAACCAAATGATCTGGGAGAAAACAGAAAGCACCTAGGTACTGGGAACAGGATGCTTCTACCCAGGTGATTTGTTTTCCTACTTGCCTGTAGATCCCTCCTGCTCCTTCTAGCCATTTTCCAATCTCACAGGTCATTACTAGTGGTCAGGCTAAAATCCCCAAATGCATTGCTGGCCAGGGATCCAAATGGACAGGTCAACATGACAATGTCACAGGCTGTCCATAGCACAGATGTGACAGGCATGGAGAGCTGCTGGCAATGTCATGGGACAGGATAAGTGAAATGCACAAGGGCATCACAGCATTATACAGTACTGGGGAAAACAAAGATTCCTATACACCTGCAGTGAGGAAGGCTTGTTCCCATCTGGGACACATTCTCTGAGCTGTTTTCCATTTTCAGCTAAGAGGTCTATTCTATAAAAAATGGCCTTGAGATGAAAAAAGTTCCAGTACAGCATCAAAAATATGGCCTCAGAAACAGGACAAAAGTAAGATAAGGTAAGGCCAGGCAAGGCAAGGTAAGGCAAGGTACTATCTTTACATATCCTTAGATAGTGTCAGTGTGGGAAAAAAAAGATTGTTTTTTTCTACTTTATTCATGAAAATGTAGGGCCAGTCTCCCTATTTGAAGTATGATAACTTTTTTTCAGGTGGTAGGCAAAAGCATTATATTTACTGTATGATAAGCATATAAATAAATACTTATTGGTTAACATTTCTCTAGGTTCAGTGACTTAATTGTATGTCTCCTTTTTACAAAGCATCTGTTATTGAAACTATTTCAACCTGATGAGAAAAGTAATTGTTTTATTCACCTGAAGAACTAGAGAATGAATTGTCTTACATCCGACAAAAGAGGAGACAGCACAGCCTGTTCTACAAGAAGAGATCGGAGAAACTTGTCTTGTAGAGCAAAACCAAAAGCAAAACCAAACCAACCAAACAAGCAACCAAACAACCCCAACAGAAAACACATTGACACATCAGCAGAAGTAAAAAACAGAAAGGCAAAAGAGTAGTTTAAGCTAAAAGACAATGTTTTCATAAGAAGAAATGAGTAAAAGCTAGCTATTAATAATTTAGGCTGGACTTCAGATGAAACTTTGCAGCCACTCGAATGGTGAGATTTCTGGAACAGACTTCAGCAGAAACAGTGGGAAGTACACAGTACAACAATTTAAAATTAAGCATGTATTAAGTTACAGGACCACTTACCATGGGATGGAACTTGAAGAACTGGCATGTCTGTTTATGCTGCTATAGGGTACAACCCTGAGAAGTGTAACTAGATAATGCAGTGAGCCTATTGGATAGGATGGCATTTTAATATTTTTTTTTGGGGGGTGGGGGGTGGTAGTACTAACTCTTGGCTTACTTTATTTTTCTTCATTGGCCAGGAAGTTCTAAAATTTTATTCAACTTTAGGTTGTATTTTACTCAGTCGCTTTTAAATAATAAATAAATTAATACATTAAAAATTTCTATCAAACATTGTATTTTACTACACTGAAAATTTTTTGGAAGAGAAAGATAGCGTGATGATTTTCTCCATGAATTATCTGGAAAGCAAGCTGCTCTTGAGGCTCATCCATATATGAAATCATTAAGTCAGACACAGGAGAATACATGTTTGAAGTGTATTCATGTTTGAAGCACCTTTCCTAAATAATGAATTATGTAACTTACCAACAGAATAAGAACACTTAAGAAAAATAAAGACATTTAAGACATTCTTATACAATTTCAGAAAATAAACTCCACAAAGAATTCTACTTCAGTCCATACAAAGTTACACATATTTCAGCATGAATCAATCTTCACTGAATGCACATAGCCATAAACTGTATACAATGTTGCCAGTGAGAATTTCTTTATAACAAATAGTTCATCTGATGATGCCCCTAAAGTTATGTCTAATTTCCACAGTGTATAATAACCATCTCATGAAAGACTAATAATATCCAGGAGTTTTCCCTTCCTTTCTTATTTACACTTGAGCCACAATTACATTTACTCTCTCTGTAAATGAGAACAGTTGAGAAAAGTGATTTTAGGCTCTAATAACATAACCTTAAACTATAACCTAAGATTACACAGTAAATTATATTCCAGTTTATAACATAAAATGATCCAGTTCTTTGTACATCATAATCCCATCCTCTGTTGTAGTTCTATTTGCTATCAAAGTCATTACCTTTACTTTTACTTGGCAAGCTTCTACTACTTCTATTCGTCACTTTGAATATTAAATGCATCAAACATCCATCCTTCATCCTTCATCATTTTTTAATCAAAAACATTCCTCCAATCCTATTGTTCTTTCAGGAAAGCAAAGCCTTACCTTCCCTAGAACCACTTTTTCACCTGCTTTGTATGCCTAGATTTGCATGATCTTAATTTTTGTTAATACTTCCCCTGTGCAATATTATGTCAAATACTAAATTGAAACAGAATTATCTCTTTTATTTTTCTTCCATAAGATAATTTATGTTATGAAATAAACTCATGAGGTTGCAGGATCCGTTTTTGCATATGTTCCTTCAACTGTTCATTTGATTGCATGTTTTCTTGGTCACTTCTTCAAAATTCATCCTAAACCTTTGCACACCTTAGCTACCCAGCTTTTTATAGAATTAAAAAATAGAAAAGATGGAATCTACAGCTTAGAAAATGTGTGATTGCTACTTCTTCTGGTTTAATAGACTATTAAAAATCCTTGCTGTTAGACTTGCAATTTCCTGTGACATCTGTCTCCCTATTTAGAAATGGAGATTATCCTTTCTTTCTCTACCTCTGCTGTCCTCTCCTCCTGACCTGAACACTTTAATGTCCTTGAGTTTTCCTTTTAAGTTAGGTGCAATGATTCCATTTCTACAGACTGTTTTAAATTATGTCAACCCAGTTTTCAATTTTGTAGGCATACTTTTGTGCCTACAGGTAAATCCAAATTGTAGCATATAGATATCTCTTTATGTAAGTTGCAGGCTTAATTGACTGCCAGTACAAAACTGCACCTGAAATGATTCTTATAAAAATATGGATCTTAATGACACCTTTGCAAGAGCATAGCTGATGTTTCATTGACCTCTAACACATGACAATAATTTTCTTCTGTTGACAAAACAGACAGGTGAGGTAGACAGTCACAAGTAGAAACCCCCACAGGTTCATCTATCAGAACTGTCAGCTATTCTCTGATATAACTTCAGGAGCAAAGGTTCATGTAAAATAATCCTACTTAAAACTAGCACACTAGGATTGCACTAAAGTCTTTTGATTAGCGCCCTGAGATGTGTTTCCTGTTACCATAATAGAGACATCCCACCTGTCTAGAAAGGATCTTCCAGAGACCAAAAAATATCATTGAATGTTTTAGAGCAGTTCAGTACTAAAGAAATTCTCTAAAGAGTGGAAAGTATAGAAAAGAGGATTCAGCTTTTGCAGAGAATAAAAAATCCACTTTCTGCTGACAATGTTTGTGAACTACCTGTCAAAAATCAAGTAACATGCCAATAGGAAGGAGCCTTTACCAGAACAGAAATTATGCTAAATTCTCCCATCCTCAGAAATTCCCAAATCCCAGTTTAAGTGAGCAGCTGGAGTTTGTGACAATAGTAATG
>JAKFQP010000244.1:98533-139871 GCA_023375905.1 Nycticorax nycticorax
ATTACATGTCTGGCAGGCTGAGTTCTGCCCCACAGAAGAGATTAACACCACATAGAATACAACAGAGTACAAAGATGTTGATGTGTTTACAACAAGATGATAATTTGCTTCATGTACACACATTTCACCTCTTTGAAACTCCCTATACCCATGTCTACCGATGATTTTGGCAGCACACTTTCTCAAAATGCTTCATAACTAAAGTTGCACTATTGCCATTGTTTTCAGGCTAGAATAAACAAAAATGTCAGATTATTGAGATTACGTGTTTTGTTTAAAAAAGATCTTCAAAGTAAAAACCATGCTATCATGGAGAATGGTCATCAACAGGCTGGTGATCTATAAGGTTGTGTAATATACGGTATCTGGTATATAAGCCTGTGACTACACATTCGTGGAGGGATCCAGTTTTCTAATGGGTTTCACAGCTGTCTTCTAAATAACAAAATAATGTTCCTGAAAAATAGATTTGCTTCCTGAAATGCTTGGCATATAAGCCAAAGTTTCACAGTCAAACAAAGGGTACCTAATTCAAGAAAACTGCAGTCTGATTAGCAAAATTACCAAGAATTACTAAGAATCATAGAATTATAGAATCATTTGGTTGGAAAAGACCATTAAAATCATCAAGCCCAGCCGTACCTATCCACTACTAAGCCATGTCCCTAAGCGTCTTGTCTACCCATCTTTTAAATACCTCCAGGGATGGGGCCTCAACCACTTCCCTGGCTGTTCCAGTGCCTGATAAACCTTTCAATGAAGAAATTTTTCCTAATATATAATCTAAACCTCCTCTGGTGCAACTGGAAGCCATTTCCTCTCACCCTGTTGCTTGTTACTTGGGAGAAGATACCAACACCCACCTCGCTACACCCTCCTGTCAGGTAGTTGTAGAGGGCGATAAGGTCTCCCCTCAGCCTCCTCTTCTCCAGGCTAAAAGAAGAAAAAAGAGCATAAAGAAGCTTCAGGATGCAACTGAAGTCAATAGAAGAACTGCTGTGAACATATGAAGTAAAAATATTTTAAAATTTTGAATAATCTGATGAAATCAAGCACCTCCAATCTGATTTAGAACAGTGAATATGCCTACCTATCCATTGAAAACCCTGGGTGCTGTGCCCTCCCTCTGAGGAAAACAATATAATCAGGCATGTAAAGATCTATGGTGGTACATTCAACCAAGCATATGCATGCAAGTATGAAGAAATAAGTTAAAAGGTCAATGGATTCAGTGAATAAGGCATTGGATTTGAACTCCTAAGGCACAATATCAGTCCCAAGTGTTTTTGTTTTTTTTCTCTTCAAGTCAAAAAGTATTCAGGTTGCAAGGTTTTTGTAAACTCATTATTTCATTTATTTCTGCTGTCATTTGAATAGCAAATTGGTAAATAACAAATATTAATCACTGCATAAAACTCAGAGGAGACCAAGAGATGCCAACAATAGTACGTGTTTGAGCTAAGAGGAGCAATAAACAGACTTCACAAAAACAGTGGGCCTTGCTGCAAAAAGTATTACTTGTTCCAGCAGAAAACTAAAAGATATAGACTAAAACATTAAATTTCATGCAGGAACTTAGCGGGCTTAGCTGTTGAACTTCACAGCTGAATGCTCTTACCTGTTGTCATCCTAGTGATAGCCACAGAAATTGGCTATTTGTCAGAATCAATCACTTCTTTTCCCCCACAATGAAGGAGAAGTTGAAGGCTTCCTACACGAAAGAAGGTTCAAGAGCTAGATACACAACTTACATCTCAGCATTAAATGCCAGGTGGTATTCTGCAAACAAGTTAACTGGCATAAGTTATGTCAAAACTATGTCAACAAAGGCTGTGTGGAACCGCCCCTTCACCATTGTTAGGCCACTCCTGAATAGCTCAGATATTGCTCTTCTACACTTCCATCACACTATTCACAGGCACATGACAGGAAGCTTTTTAAAAGCCTGGGAGAGAATTTCAGTGATATCTTTTATCTTCAATAACAACATAACGTAGGTTGTAAGAGAAATATTTTACTTTTTATAAAGTATTTTTCATTAATTTTATCCTATTTTCTTTCTTGACTGTATCTAATAAATTGAGGAACAGGTTACACAAAAGGTGCAATATCTCAACAAAGTTTGCCTCCTTGTTCTTAGTGTTTCAGATTATGCAGATATAGGAAAATGTTTACTTAATATATTCTAGATGCATCATTCTAGAAATACACTTATGAGATAATGAGCATTTGTGACACATTTCTACTCAGAAATATTTCCTTTTTTATGCTGCTTGATATTATTAGACAGTAAAAACTATCCTTAAAATTATACTTCATACATACCAAATAAATAAAATGAGCATCTTGTACGACCATTTATACTTACAATAACTGCTTTATTCATTCAGAGCTCTTCCATTCATAACTTATGTAGCTGCTGTAACTTGGAGAATACAGCTTCATCTACAGCTATCAATCTTTTCTGGGGTTTTTTTGCTCTTCTTTCTCATTTTATGAGATGTTACTCTAGTGATGCTGTGGCTGAATTTCAGAAGATTTTTTTTTTTTTTTTTAGATTCCATTTAAGCTCTTTTACCTTTTTTTTTGGACATGAAGTTAGTCTATCACATGTGAATGTTTTTGAATAACCTTTGAATAAATTTGAATAACCAAATAAATTTTGAATTAATTTAGTGAGATGCCTTTGAGAGGGTTTTTTTGTTTGTGGTTTTAACTTCATAAGCCATCACACTTTCCACCTGTCTTCATTACTCATCCAAATTTCTATAGGTCGAATAACCTAGTGTGTAGATGAAAAAATAAATATTAAATCCAAAATGTTTATACTGTAAGTATTGAGTAATACTTCCTTAGAGAACAGTTCAGTTCCTTTACTTTTTACTTTTAATACTATCCATTGTCACAATTATCCCACTCTGGTGACCACTCCATGGAAAGAATGAGACACCTACTACTATGTGCTAGCTTTGTGCATTACAATGTTTTTATTAATAATATTATAGAAGTACATAATTGTTGTATTTTGCAAGCAAAAGGTTCTGATCTCCATGGTTTTGGCATATAAGTACATGATACATAACTGTCTTTTATATATATCATGGCCAAGTTAATTCACAGAGATTGATTCTTTCATACAGTGGGATCACATTACTGTGCTTTAGCAATGTGAAAGGCTATTAGAGTGAAAATACGTGATTTCACTCTCTTTTTAAGACCCTTTAAACTCCAAGATCAGTGTCAAGGACGGAAGCATAAATAAAGAAAAAACAGTTCTAAATCCATAGTTATAAAAGAAACCCACTATATTCTGTTATAGTTATTCAACAAATGTAGTGAGAAAGGAAGAAAGGAAATTCCACAGAAATGTGAAGGCTAATTCAGTAAGATATTTTATATTTTAATAAAGAAAGAATAACAAAAAAAAGAACCTTCTATGACAGTTAGTAAGGTGCAAAAGAAATAAGATGACAAAGAGAATGACAGATTTTTGTTTACCTTTAAAAATCTGATAAATTTGATAGGTAAGCATGACATTGTCATAAATGTGAATCATCTGCAGTTAGCATAAAATGATAAGAGCTGAGGGAGATAACTTTATGCCTTGGGATATAAGTGATAACAACTGAATCACAGGAGGAAACATCCTTCCTAGCTACAATTCTGACAAAGTAGGTGCAAGGCGGTTATCATTATAAGCCACATTTTATCAGCTCCTGGACATCTGTAAAGACACTATTCCATATACCTACTATTTAAAAAACTGACAATTTTTTTTTTTTTTTTTCAAGAGACAGAACCATAAAAGGTTTGATTAAACCTTTTTTTTGTTTGTTTGTTTTGCACAGTTTTGACTATACAGGTCAGAATTTCTGACTAGAGAGATACCAGAATATTGAATGCTCTGGGTGCTGGTCTTTTACAGACATTGAAGAGGAGTATGTCTGCTCTGACCTAACAGGAGAAACAACTCATCAGGAAGAAGTGCTGCCCAAAACATCTGCATTGTTCTGGTCTTCCTAACCTGGCATTACAGGAAATGTAGTCTCTAGACTGGAAAGTATCCTCATTAGATCTCAGATCCTAGTCCAGATGCCAGATCCTGGCCATCTTCTGTTGAACATTCAAGGAACTGTCCCTAAATCTACCAAAAAAAAAATGCGTAAAAATTCACTTTTGGTATTTCATTTTCTCTTTTCCTCTCACCCCCCAGTATAGAGGGGGTTATTTTGCAGAGCAGTTACTGCGTACTCATGGTCTCATTTGCCTTGCTGTCAGGGAGCAGGGCACTGCTCCGCAAGGGAAGCCAGGCTGTGGCTATGACCCAGGCAGAGAATTACCCCACCAAATAGGGGCAGTGCTATAGAACCTGAACAGAGCCAGTGGGGACAGTGCCAGGGGCTGGGGACCGTCATACAAGGTGAGGTAGGGTCAGGTCCAGGGTCAGTCTGGGACATCTGGTCAGTAAGCCAGGACTGCTGGAGACAGGGCTACCTACCAGGTTTGTCTTTGCTGATTTACCCTTAAGCGGCATTGAAATAATTCCATTTTCTTTGGCTGAGATAAAGACAGTTTTAGACTGTATTACTATGACATAATTAGTTTTTAATAAAATTTGTGGTAAGGGAGTAAAAGAGGTGAATCTGTGGTTTTGCATTAGCTTAGGGCTGACCTTGACAGGCAGTGTCATGAGACCATAAGAATTCGATAGATAACATGTATACACCCATGCATGTGCATATACACATAGACACAGGAACACACACTAAATTTATAAAAATATTTCTAAGGCCATTTTCCTCCAAGACACAAACTGGTGGGTTAGGTATCTACTTTTTCAGACTCATGTAACAATAGAGAATGCAAAATAAGACACTTTCTCTTTCTGTTCTTTCACAAAAGCTGGTAGTTCACCATTGTTTACTTCAGTGAGACTAAAACTTCTGCATCAGTAAAATGCAAAGTAACTACAATTTTTTTTTTTTTTCCAGTGGACCAGTACAGAGAACATCTAGTGGTTTTTCAGTCTATTGCAGGATAAAAGACAGTGATCTGGGAGGTTTGTCTTAGTTAAAACTCTTTTAATTTGTTTTGGTAACTAAACTGTATAGACATGATTTTGTTGTTAGTTTCGTAATTGAGATATTCTCTCATGCATTTTGGCTGAGTGATTTCTCACTGTGCTTCATTTACAACCATGCAGCCTCTAGAGTTTGCAGAAATCAGATGTTCATGCTTCTGTTTTATCATGTGTTGCCTGTAATTAACTTTTATTGTCAGAACCTGTCACTCATGAACATCTTCTTGAACCAAAAATTATATTTGACATCTGTAAACCAAAATTAATCGTTAAAGTGAGTTGTATTAATCTGGCATGGGGCCAAATCCCCAACAGGTTTAAATCAGCATAAACCCATTGAATTTAGTGAAGGGATGGCCATTTACAAAAGCCAAGAATCCAACCCAGATAGCCTGACAGCACTATTTTGAAAATACTTGACTGGCTTGAAGCATCCAGACTCTTAGGAGATTTTGTTTTGCAATATACGTGTTACATACATGCTGTAATTAAAATGTATGTGCAGTTTCTTTACTACTGGTAATAAACTTTTTTTATGGACTAGCTTTGAATATCTTAGACAAAAAGCAGACTTTGAATTCAGTTGTTTATGTTAAAGTGAAAATCTGTAGATTTGAGCCTTCTGGCTCCAGAAATTACCAATTTGTTAACTGCAACCACTCATGTTTGCAGTGCCTGGTTCAACTCCTCATTCATTCATCACAAAGTAGTTATACTTGAAAAGCCTAACTGTCCCGAATGAAGGGCTATTCACTGGGTATCTCTGTGGTGGAAAAAGAAAACTTTTCTAGCCTGATGTACAGGTGTGATCATGTCTACCTGTTGTTTTTTGCTACTGTGACCTCAAAATGTCTCTTCCATGTCCTAGAGAAAAGGAACAGTAACTGCCTCTGTTTATACTTTGATATCTGGTGTGCAAGGGAGAGTGGTTACAAAGTGACCTTTATTTTTTTTTTGCTTTCATATTAGGGTTTTTTTTGGAGGGAAAGAGGTTTGCACCATCTGCCAAAAGTATTTCTTACCCACTTTGACAGTACCAGAAATATACTTACTATGATCAACCTGTTCTACTTCCCTTAAACTATTAGGTGGTAAAAAGAGCTTAAAAAAAAAAAAAAAAAAAAGAATTCATACAAATGTCTTTATTATTATTGCTTTATTTTTTATTCCCAGGGAATCAGGACAACAGTGATATGAAACTTCAGTAACATCTCTTTATCAGAACTGGCTGATCAACAATTACAGGGTAGTCACTGTTTTAGAGTCTGTCCAAGAGATTTGTGTAAGTCTGTGGTTGAATTCTCTCCTGCACTACCTGCACATGAGGAAACAAGTGTTTAACCACTGAGTCTGGATTACAAATAATGAATGTCAGCTATTATGGGCAGGGAGAAGAAAAGATCAATTAGAAATAGTCAAACGCAAAGGATACCACACATAGATAAGATCTTGAAGCAAGAGCATGTTTCAAAAAGTTGCTTAATTCAGAAATTCCCTCTCCAACCCTTTATCTAAACTTGTATGCTGAGGGAAATCTCTTGATCTGGGATATCTGCTTATTTGTTAGTCCTTGACAGGTACTTACAATAGGTTTGAGGCTCTTAAAGAGACAGAGAAAACACCTTTCCTCTGATGGAAGAGCAAACAATTAAGGTCAGCACGGTACACAATACTGAGAAGAGTTTTGCAGAGAGCATTTATTGAGGTTTACTTCTATAGAAGATAACAGTAATATTATGAAGCAAACTCTTCAAATCATAACTGGACCTCAGAAGCATCAATATGATAAGTTTTTAATATGACATTTAAGAAATACATTGGCGGGGGGAGGGAGTATGATTATGTCCTCCCAACAGTAAGATTAAGAGAGGGATTTTTCACAAAATGTTTAATTGGTTTAAATTACATAATCCTGGCCTAGCAAAAGAAAGCAACTTACATTTTTCCACTAATTGATTTTTTTTGTACTGTACATTAGAATCCTTGTTGGAGAACAAAACAAGTTACAGACAGTAGTCCAAGCTCTTTGTTCTAGTGAGGTCATTATTATAAATCAAAGAGAGAGCTCTTCAAAGTGCATGGAATTAATTATACAACTTTTTTTTATATATTTTTTCTTTTAATTCAAACACCTCTCCATAGTAGGCAATGGCAGACTTTGAAAGTTTGTTTATCATAGGAATAAATCTGTTAATTAAGCACTTCACTGAGGCACTGATGTTTCAAAACACCTATGATTTCTATAGGGTAGACAATGATCATTTAAATAGAAGAAGATATAAATTGAAAAGTATCTTTTCAGTTTGCTGGTGTTGGTTTGGTTTTTTTTTTCCGTGATTGATTTGTGTTTTAACCCAAAATAATTTGTGAAAACATAGACGAATTCTTCAGCCTGTGCTGGTTTCTTTCCACACTAAAAGATTGGTTGCCAGCTACCATGTAAGTAAACACACAGAACAAAAAGCTACCTCTGAGCAAATAAGCACCAAAACCACGCCATGTTTCACAAACCATCATTATTAAGTGTATATCTTTCTAGAGAGGTTCTTTCCCACAGCAACTAGTCCCCTCAGAAACCTGCATTTTTCTGCTTCTGCATTTTCTATGTCTACTTCTACAGTTTTTCCAGCTATATCACTGAAGGGTTAACTTATTCTGTACCCTCCCCTTCCTCCGTATTTATCTCACTGAAGCAGCTGTGATAGTTGCAGTCACCCTACAAGTGAAATGGCAGGCAGATTCCTCTGAGATTGCATTACCACTCTGTAAGCAGCTGCTAGGGGAACCACAAAGACACAGTGCACTCTATATCTTTTCCCAGAGTCTCAGAATATTTTCTGTATGATAGCCCCTTTTCCAGCTGGCTTGAGAACTGAAAGTCCCAAGGCAGGTCCAATAACTATGCTTGTGGGCTGATAGACCCATTTTTTTGACTATTAACAGAAGCATTAATTTCTTTAACCAAGTGTTAAAAATGATAATAAATCTGACTGAGTCTATGTCTGGTAGTGATTTGTGAATATACTGATCTAAACCGCATCTGATGAAATAGGGAGGAAGGAGATACAAAACCATCTTTACTTAAGAAATAGAAATATTTCACTCAAAATGTTGTCCTGCTTCTAGACAAAAAATGACTCAAAACACACATACATGTATGTATACAAAATTGCACCTCACAAGAAGTGACAAAGACTTTGTTCTGTCAGTTTTATTTTAAAAGAGAGAATAATTGTGCATAATAGTGCTAAATAAGTCGTCTTCATTCTGGAAAGAACTACTCAATTTCTATGTCTGAAGCAGAATATCAACTATGGACTCCAGGGGGGTGTTGTCTGCTTCTTTTCATCTTCAGCAGATGAATCTTGCCTATGGTGCTTGATTCATGACTCAAGGGAATATAAAATGCTACTATAAAATAAAAGATATCTACAATGAAAATACAGTTATAGATTATTGCACAGAACTGTGATGCTCTTCAGAGGGATTTATAGAATAGAATCTTCAAATTCCATCTTTTTTTTTCTGCAATGAAAAGCAAACTCATAAGAAGACTTTTAGCTGACTTATAAAAGAATCAATCATATTTAGAAAGTTTGTGTATGGGCTGTTTTGTCTTTTGTTCCTTTAACTTTGAGCTTCTGAGAGACAGATCCTCAGATAGTTTTGAGTAGTTTAGCTGGGAGTGGAAAGATATAAGGCAGGATTACAAGACCTGAAAAATTTGATCAGATTTCAAATTCAGATCTAATTTCCTGTTCCACTGGGGGCTAGCTAAAGATGCTTCAGAGGAAGACTAAAGCAGATTGTAGTAGACAACATGAGATAGCTTGCCCCTGCCTTTAGTCTTATCGCAGTGTTTAGTAAACTTAAGCCTGAAAATTAAGAGGAGACAGGAGATTTAATTAAGAAAATTTAGCAATTCTTGCCAATTAATGCTACTTGTATTACCATTAACTCTAGACAGTCCCCATTCTTACTATTTTTACAACTTTCTAGTTTCCGGTTTCTTTATTTTGCTCACTTCCTCTGGCAATGTATTCTGCAATTTTTGGAAAAGTATGTTTTATTACTTTCATGTTCTTTCCTTTTCAAGTCTATCATATGGTCCCACTTATGTCATTACAAATGAGAGCAAACAACCTGTCTGCCTTTCACAGCTTCAGGTATTTCTGAATCATATTCCTTCTTATGCACCTATTTTCTTGACTAAATGACTCTAATCTTTTGTCTCCATTTCCATATTAGTGTTTTGTCAATTTCTAGCTAACCTCTATTACTCACCTCTAGTGTGGCAATGTTTTTCTTAATACAGGACAATTGGTCCTAAACCCCATATTACAGGTGAAATCTCATTAACATTTCATTTAGTGTTACTTCAGCCATTTCTGTATTTTTCACATGCTCATTTCTGCACAGCAAGCACTGAGGGATTTTTGTTGTTGTTTTTCCAGTCAGGCCCTGCTTATTTATTTGGAGTGAATGAGTGGATTAATATGCAATACTTCAAATTTATAAATTAAATTTATTTTGCCCTGTATGTTGTTTTCATTTTGTTTTGAGATTTTAAGGAATGCATGAAAGGCCATCACTGCGGTCTTGGTTAGTTCCAGGATCCCTGCTTCAGTCAGCCCTACAGCACAGTAATACCTCTGTCTCACAGGAGGGGCTGAGCTCAATACATTGTAGATCTTCTGTCCAGGCAGTCACTCCCAACAACAGGCAGCATCCAAAGAGACAAGTGTTCAACACAAAGAAAGGACTGCTAAATCTGTGGAGTTTGTTGCAAGCCCTAAAGCAATCTCTCTCTCTTTTCTTTTTTTTTTAAAAATTTGAACTCTTTATTTTTTCTTTAATAACTTTAGCAAGAGAAAGAGATTGTTGCCAGCTAGAAATGCTGATAACATAGCTTTGAATACCAATTAATTGCACTTGGTAAAATTTATGTTGCTGTTGAAATTTTTGGCAAAGTCATCCATATTGCTCAAAGTCAGACATGATGAGAGAATAATTTCCTCATAGAGTAAGAATACAATGAGGCCTCCAATATCCTCTTGCTATGAGGTTGTCATTGAAAGAGACGAGTAGGGAATCTCATGACCCATCATTAGAAAGACTCTGGAATCCAAATTCCCCTAAAATGGCCAGTTTAAAACAACTTTTCTGCTCTCTCTTTCTCACAGAATCTGACCAAAATTTAATTGCCTTGCTTAGTGCAGGTAAGGTCAGGAGATATACCACTGAAATTTTACACTTTAGGGTGATACAGCTTTATACATCTGTCACAGTAACACAGGCCACCTCTGTGGTGAGACGAGTGGTAGCAGCCAAAAAATGGCAGGACAGGTTGTTTCCTTGCTATCTTTAACCTCCTCACCCCAGCCACTGCAGTTCCTCATCCTGCCTACCAGCTTGAGACCACAGCAGCAGCTACAGCGTCTCCTTCACCTGTGCCATACCAGAATCCCAGATACCATTTAGGTCAATGCAAAATGTGAGCTGCTGGAACAGCCATTCCCAGATTTATTGAATTTGGGAAGCAGGGGGAGGGGGATTTGGGTGGAGGGGTAAATGAAATTTCCATGCACTCATATGTGAATTTCTGGAAAGGAGGGGAGGGGAGATGTAAACAGACCAGAAACTTGGGACTGAATCTGGAAAAAAAAAAAATAGGCATATACATTTAAATGTATCTTTAAAACTAAGAAGTCAAAGTGAAACTCCGGAAAGGATAACATCTATATTCATATCTGTACACAAAAAATAAATATACATACATATATGTTTGTATAAATTTTTATAACAAATCACCAGTTATTTATTATATACTGGGTTTGTTTGCTTTGGCAGTGACCTCAGCATGCTTGAACTCCATAGTACACTCCATAGAGCTAATTCATAACTTCTTTAACTTTACATATGACCAGTAGTATTTACAGGAAAAGAGAAACAAATCTTAAGGATTTTGAGGCAGAACATGCTTTGCTTTCTTTTCCTGTGTAGTTTGACAGATAAAAACTAAATTGACAAAATTTTCATTTTATTAGTAATAAAATGATAGCTATAACTCTCTGGCAGAGGTTTATTTTTTACATAAAATTGACTGAGAATACATTGATGGCATTAATTATCAGCATTAATAATACTTATTATTCTTGAAGTATACTGAATAATGAGAGTGAAGGTAATCCTTTTTCCTAAAGTGATGTCTCTAAGTCAGGACAGATAAAGTGCATTTTAATTAAAGACAAGTGAATGATGAGGATTTTTAAACCCTCTTTCATACTAATACAAGGCAGTTTTTCAAGCCTAGTCAATCATAATGAAACGTGATAACACTAGTAGCCATTATTGCAATAGAACATCTATATGATAATAATTGACCTTTTCAAAATTATTAGATTGTTATCAATAAAATTGTGAAGTAAATCTAGGAAACATAAACCTCCTATTTTCCCCAAGTGTTATTCAGAGATGCATTTATTTAGACAGATGTTATTGAAGTGTCTGTCCTTATGCCAAAAATTAGCAAGATAAGAGGAAGATCCTACAAAAGAAACCCCCACATAGCCACAGTTACTGTCAGGCTGTCACTGAGCAAATAAACCATGCTTTTTAAAATATCTACCCCTTCAGCTCAGCCACAGTCTATGGGTTTGGGAGCTTATCTAATGTTTATTGTGCCAGTCAAAAAGTTATCATCACGTTTTCTCCACAACCTTAAATGGTAAGTGAGATGGTGATTCACAGACCATCCGAAAGTTTAAATACTCTTTGAATTAAAAAATACTCAAGAACCACTGATCTAAACAAAGAAATTATTAAAAACTTGACCTTTTTTCCTTTAGCAGAAGTCAAAATTTTATAATAGGTTTGGTTTTCAGTACAGTTTACAGAGAGAAAGATACTGCCTTAGCCAATGATAGAGGATCAGGTGGCTGCATCTTGCAGGTCAATTTATGCCTGCATGGCTGCTGTTACAGTCAAAGCTTTGACTTTTTATGATTAAAGGACTTCTAAGAAATGAGGACTGTTGGAGAGAGATTGAATCCAACTGAAAAAAAAGGAAAGGAAGAGACCATCTTTGTCAACAGGTTTGCTAAGTCTGTGTTGAGGGGTTTAAACCAGATTGCTGGAATGTGGAGGCTAAAGCTTCAGAGAAGCTGAGGAAAAGGAAGCAAGGAGGAACTGCCCAGAGGAACATAGTAGAGACGGTTCTCACACTTGTTCTGGGAAAGTAGCACAACTGCGGGCCCAGCTCTAGTCCCTGCACGCAAACAAACTCATATACAACAGGAAAAAAAAACAAAAACAAAAAAACCCAACATAACTGGAATTAAGGGTTTATGCACATAGTGACATAGTAATGGAAACATGATAATAAGGTGGGAACATGATAGCATGGTGGGACAGCCTGCATAGCTCAGCAGCTCTCAGCAGTAAAAGTTAACTACTTACTGGGCTGCATTAATAAAAGTGCACCCAGCAGGCTGAGAGAAGGAATTAATCACCTCTATTTGGCACTTGTGAGACCACATCTGGGGCCCCGTGTTCAGACTTGCTACTCTCACTGCCCAGTATAAGAGAGAGAAACTGGAGAAAGCTCAGTGCATGGCCATTAATATATTAAGAGCTGGAGAAAATTACACACAAGGAGCAGGTGGGAGTTCTGAGTTTGGAGGGAGGCAGGTTGAGGAGGAACTTAGCTCAATCTTCACCTGGTTAATGGGCAGCTACAGAGAAGACAGAGACATTATCCCCAAGCTGCACAGTGAAAGGAAGAGGGGCAAAAACTGCCTTTTGCGTCAAGGGAAATTCTGACCTGACATAAGGAAAAAATTCTTCCCCCGTAAGGGTAGTCAGACACTGAACAGGTACCTAGAGCAGCTCCGAAACCTCCATCATTAGGGTTATTCAACTCAGACAGACAAGGGCCTTTAGTTAACCTTGTTTTAAGCAAGTGTTTTGACCAACTGACCCCCCAAAGTATTTTTCAGTCTAAATTATTTTACAAACAATTTTTATTGTTAAATTTTATTTAACAATAACAGCTAAACAGAAGATACAATCTGGTGAGGAGGGGAAAGAATGACTGTTTGTAACTGTCATACTTCAAAAAAATGGCACAAAATATTATTTAGTCTTTTCTCCACATAGGATTAAAACTATCTGTAAACAAACTCCCTGTCACTGGATTTTATTTAACTCATTATTTATAGTTCTTAACTAGTCATCAGCAACTCTTCAAATTTAATTAGTTCCCTTGTTCTCCTCATGAAATCAAATTGAAGTCTTCACAAAATATGTTTATTATTCTGAACAATATTTTTCTTTATTCTGAAATTCTAATATGTGGGAACTTTCCATTCTAACAGGTCCCAGAAATGGTTGTAAAAGAGTAAAGTTTAAATCACCTACTTTAACTGTCTCACCAGATAATTTCTGGCATTTTATCCAAGCAAGACTCTATTCATAGCCAAAGGACAAACCTTATATGTTAGATACTTAGTGTAGGGTTGAATTACATATTCTCAGGGAATGGGCGTTCACTGATGGTTACAGAGGGATCATGAATGACTAGCTATTATTTAATTTTTACACAGGTACAGTTAAATGAAATCATTGTCATGTTTTCTCCCTAATTGTTTCTTAGTCATGTAGTTGTAATCTCATGGGCCTAAAGAAATGCAAAACCAAGGTCAGAATACATCCATGCATTGTGTAGAGTCCTTCAGTGGAGTATTTAAGTTGGAAACTATGAACCAATTGACAAGTACTAGATTGCATTAGGCATTTGCTTGTGTTTGCAGGTTTGGTTTTTTACTTTTATGTCTCTAAGAGCCTGTTGTAGTGTGGAGACAGCAGACCTGGCACAGAGGCATGCAAGTCCTTCCTTTGACTCCTGAAGTCTGCCAGAGAGACATATGTGGTTTCAGTGACAGGTGCCCTGTGTCAGCAGTGTAGGAGCCCTTCCCTGGTCGCCACCCAGGTGGTACATAGGTGCTGCCACCCATGGTCTCTGATGGCTGGAAAGGTGTCAGCTATGCAATAAAGGGTCAATTAATGTGTAAAGGTGACTGTGTGTGTTATTGTGAGTGTTAGACTAGATACTGTTTGCGTGCAACTGAAGCATTAGTAATAAAATTAGAAATTATATTTGTAATACTCTTTTTACATGGAAAAGGGATAGGAGAACTCAATATTCCTTGTGCTGATTCAAATACCAGTTTCTGTGAAAATTGATCTTTTGGTTTCAGAGCTTTAATTGCCCTGTGACAAGCAGGTATCAAGGGCAAGAAGCTTATCAGATGGCTTAATGAGTCCAGGTAGCACTGTGCAACTTAAGTCTCAAAACCAGTATAAATATATTAATTTGTCACAATACTGGAGTGAAGACAGTTTCAGACTGTCTTGTACTGAGGCCTTTTAACCAGTTCTAGGCTGAGTATTTAGTACAATTACTGCCAAACTGGTAGTCTACACAATCCCTTTTTAGCTGCAGTACAGAGACACTTTGATAATTTAAAAAAAAAAAAAAATTACATTCCTGAATCTAATTTTTTTATTATTTTCAGGAGTGTTTTCTTATCAAAATGGGCATATTTACACCAAATTACATAATTGTTTCCATTCTTTGTTTTAAAATTTCCTATTCCTAATAAATTTTGCTGAGCAAGATGAGTTGCTGCCAAACCCTAACACCATGATCACACTGGACAGCAAATTTTTCTATGTAAAGCCAGAAGGAATGACTTCAGGTAGACAACTTAGATAAAGGCATTGTAGAAATTTGGCTTAGATCCAGGACAAATCTGAAGGACTTCATAATGACTTGCTGGCCCGATTCCTCGTTGTGATTACACTTTTTTTTTTTCCAGATTGCTCTTAGTTTTGTTTGATTATGCAAATGAGTCCTCTTATTTGTACATGAGATTTTATTTCACTGGTTTAGTAGACCACTAGCCAATAAGAAAACCAGGTCCACATAAAGCACTTGGTGAGGAAAGTTATCATCTAAGCCATAAGCCCATTCCCACATTTGGTGAGTAATAGTTATATATCAAAACTCAATGCGCTGACATGTTGTGGTTAGGGACACTGTGCAAAATACACATATAGAGTCATAGAATAAGAAAATATGAAAAAATATTTAAGTTATTTGCATATGTCTGACAAAAACCCCCAGGATTTAATGGCTTTTTCCCATTTAGGAATACAGATATTTTCACACACCAGTTTGTGAACTCATGTGGCAGCCATGTATATTTGCTGTTGGTAAATTAAGATTTCATATGTCTATGAGCACACGAAAGGAAAGATATTTCTTGCTGTATGAGTGCAGGATATGCCTATTGCAACGGACCCAATTTATTAGTGAAAACAGATTATTTTTGTGCTGTGGTCTCTCAACTCACTAGGGCTAGCAATGTCAGAAGGGTGCATATACAAAGAAGGATGGGGAGGTATTTAGCATAATACAACATAATATTTCAAAGAGTAATAAAAATAATAAATAAATTAGAAATATAGTCTGGATATCAGAAAAAATGCCTTGGCATAGAATATTCACCTACAGTAAGTTTTGGATACCATATTACCTGCAAATTTTAAAAAAGAGGTAAGAGAAGAAAAGGTATCTTGAGAAATTTACTACTACAGGTTCTCTCCATCACTGAATTTCACTTTCCTAAACATGAAGATCTATCGGGATGTTTTCTGCAAATCATGGAAACAATAGGCTACAAGAAATTAACATTTTTCTGTCGTACTTTTGACACATGCTTTCCAAGCTTGTGAAAGTAACTGTGGGAGATGGACTGAAACTTGACAGTTGTAGTGTAACTGTCAAGATCTAACCGAAAAACACAGAAGAATACACTAATGGCTGTGAACCGCACTCCTCAGAGCAGCTTCAGACAGTCTGCGCTGATAACAGAGCAGGCACCCCTTGGTGATGACACTATGCTTAATTTATTGAGCACCTACCACATGTAATAGGTTACCACCATCATCTGCAATAGTGGAATCAAAACATCTAGGCTGACACAGACAGATTTGTATTCCCCCCCTTTATAAATAGCAGCCAAAATAGCTATAAACAGCTGTCAACATGAATCTTATTCATGTGTCCAACAGCGAGCACTTTTCATGCCACTGAATATCTAAATGGGCAGATCCCACTCCCATGAAGCATTTAAAAGAATTTAAAGAGGTTGTCATTCTGATACTTTATGTCAGAACATATCTGTTATTTATACTGTGTGCATTTGTGTTTGTGTATGTATGTGTATTTAGCCCTATATAAACACAGATATACTTTCTACCTCACTCAGCTTTCCCCACTTCTTTTTACTGAATGGATTATTAACTGTTCCCTGGCTGACTTTGTGGGCCAGTTTCACTCCCCAGGAAAAAATTATGACTAACTTACACAATCAAGAAAACTGAGATTTAAGGAAGAAATGGACAGCAGGAAGGCCAGTTATCTTTATCAAGGGATGAATTCTGTTTCCACTGAAATCAATGTGAATAGAAGCAAAAAGATAGAAGAGCATGGGGACTCATTTCAAATATGGAAAATTGTATATTTACTTTCTGAACTTTATTTATTTATTTATTTTCTATCAAACAATTAATATATTCAGGAGCCCCAGCATATCCAATACCCAATAATTAGTTAAGAATATCGCATTTGCAATAGACCGTGAAGATTTCAACAAATGGGTCATCACAATCTCTTTTATGCGGTGTAAGGGAGTCAGTGTGCAACTCCTTCCTCTTCCTTTCCCCCAGATGGTTGGTCTGACAGTGAGATTGGGACCAAGGTTGCACTTACACAACTTTGAACAACCTTGTGCTTCCTCCTTCTGATCCCATGTGTCTTGGGCTACAGAAGGGCTTATGTTCAATTGGAAGTGTAGCAAAAAACCTCTTCTTTCTTCTCTGAGGAGTCTGATGGTAACATTCCCCTTTTTGTGGCAGTTCTCTAATGCTCATGCACTGTAGTCGATCTTCAATACTCAGGTGGACCACTGAAGAAACTAAGATATACTTTTTTAAGTAAAGGTGCACAGTCTTGAACCGAGTGAGTTTATTATTAAATATGTGTTTGAACTGCAGTCTTCATTCGAGCGTATGCAGGCTTGTGTGCACAGACAGCTTCAGTTGAGTAAACAGCTAAAGCAGGGGTGTGATGCTAAGATTTGGATAACACCTTTGAGTGCACTGTGATGTCGGCAAGGAGGACCTTTTTGCATGTGTGCTGCAAAGATGTATAAAATTAAGGTTAGGGGTGCAAAGGAAGTAATTTGAGTTTCAAAGTGTGGTTGAGAGGCTTGCAGGGTATGAAAAAATAGCTGAAAAATGTGCTTTACTGTTTTGGCAAAAGAATAGTATATCTAATTACTGAAGATCTTATAAAACTGAATTTAAGTGTACATTGTGGGAGAAAAAAAATGGGTAGAATTTTAAAGAGGAAGGGCGAGGGAAAATCAACAAAGCAGTGGTATATTCTTCAGGCAAGAATTTTTGCTAGTGCCGTGACAATAAAATCAGGCTTTGGTGTGAATGCTTAGAATCCTTTTAATGAGGCTACAGTAGCATTCGCTTCCAAACTGTACTGCGACACTGCAATTGTGTAACCTTGTCAACACAAGATCCAAACAAACGCAACCTTGAAAAAAAGGGTGACTGTGAAATGTACGTTCTATGTAAGGTTAATCAAACCTATTTTTAAAACATAATCCATTACAAATACTTAAAGGCAGGCAAGTGTTATGGATGGGTTATTTGATTCACATGGAGCATGTACTGTTACTGGAATTATTGGATAACATTAACAAAAATTAAATCACAGTATTTGCCTGCCACCATAGCTAGAAAGCAATATCCTTACCTACCGTATTGTCAATGCAGTTACCTTTGTGTGCCTATATGTCCATGGCTAAATGATTTTACGCTTCTTCTTGCTTTGAAGCATGAAATACAGAAAGATCTTTCATATTGTACAAATACATAATTGCCAGGCATTATTATTAGTATTAGCTTTTCAGTAAATTTGACTGAAATTTTTCTCCATAGTGGTGATAATATTTTAAAAGGAATTTTAAGATGATATGTTGCAGCCAACCCCAGTTCAGATGGTTGTAGAGTTCCACTGATATTAGTGTTTCAGGGACCAACAGTTGAACGCCGGATTCTAGCAGTCACATGTCACAGGAACTTTGTGTAGATGGAGGATGCAAGAGCAATCTTGTTCCCTCTGATAACATGAAGAAAAGCCTGATTATTAAATGCCTCAAGCCTTTTTTTGCAGAATGTCAGAAACCCCTAAGAAATTGTAAAATGTTGTTGTTACTATTCCAGATGACTACGAATGCAAATATGTCATATTACTGCACTTCCTTTAATTATTCCCCATTGAAAATTATTTTAAGTCTGAAGGGAACACACAAGAGTTTAAAATTTTCATAGAAACTATGAAATCCATTTTCTCCTAATTCCACAGTTATCTTCTGCCAGATGGATTTCTCACTGTTACTGCACGCATTGACAAGTGAGAATGTTGTCATTTTTGAAAACGCTGATGTGAGTCCTCCTACTTAGCCTGCAACCTGTGTGTGAAGTTGCTTTTCCTGCACCTTTCAAATTGATTTCTTGCTTACGACAATAGTGAAAAAGATGGCATATAACAAATATGCACTATAATAAAGATAGTATTTAACATTCTTATGGAAATGTTCTCAATTTCCATGTTTTTCCCAGCCTATATTAGAGTGAAATAATGGCCTGTCACTTCTTTTGAGAGGGAGAAAGCTCTTAGCCCCGGAATGGCAATAAAGCCACTTAGCAAGTTGGTATTCTGGGCATTCAGCGAGCATATGGGAGTCCCTAGTTCAGTGTGTTTGTTCTGCAGCCATCTGAATAACACAGCATAGGATACTAAACATATAGCCTCCACTTCCTAGATACAATCCTAAAGTACTATTCTGTGGACCAGTAAAAGTACAGTCAAAAAGTGGCATATCTCCAATAAGGATCATTAAGAGAGACCTTTAAAACTCTTGGAGAATAAGGAATTACTTGAACTGGGTAGACCAGTGACCTCTACCTTCAGCCTGTTGTCTCCCTAGCAAGAACCTTGCAAATCACTCCATGGTACAAAATGTACTTCATAAAAGAAATGTATTTAATCAGAATGTTCCCAACTCAGTCCAACATTTAGTACAGACCACTGCTGTGTTTCAGCTATGCTTTTAAAAACCTATTAGCAATTATGTCAGTTATATTTTTAGGATGATTGCAGAGGTTTGGAGAGATGTTTTAAACACAATATTGTCTGTCTACTACGAGCTGCGCAAGCTGGTACCAGAATAGTTCCCAATACAGTACATTTTGGGGAAAAAATGTACATTGTTGTAATTCAGTCAGACTAACCCCTGATTTCTTCAATTTGTAAACAAAAAATCTATACTATAATTTGTCAGTAAATAATTCAGATGGCTTAGCAGTAGATGAATGAGCTTGATGGCAGAATATGCAGGATGTTGCTTGCCTTAAAATTTTATGTACAGCATTTCATTGATATTGCACATGAGGTGTAACAATCCCACTGTAACTCAGAGTGAAAAAGCAAACAAAATCCTTTTTTTTTTTCTTTGTGTGTGTGTGTGTGTGTGAAACCTATTTATGTACCAAGGGCCAAGTAAATGGGAATAAAAACAATCTAGAAGGAAGAACAGATGTTCCACTTTCTAGTCGTGACTCTCTCCCACAGGTTGTGGTCAGTCACTTCTGTCCGCCTGCTCCAAATACCCGTTCCACTACAAGCCCTCTGTCAGGTTTTTCTCTGTATTCCTATCCTCACTTCTCTTCTGGTCTTGCCTTTTCCTTTCTTCTTGCTGGAGGACCATCTCCCACTATTTACTTCTCTAACCTATAAATTTTTACAATAACTATAATCAGAGCCAAACCACATTCACAGCCACTCAGGTAAAAATCTTTTTGAGTGTCTTCTTCAACACAAGACAAGCCATAAAGGAAGTAAAAAATTAATATTTACAGAAAATATTTTTGTGTAAACTGCTTTCCCCCGTAATAACAATTTACTAACTTTTTTATGATTTTTCTTTCTAAGTTCTGGTGAACTTAATTGACACTCCGTTCTAAGGTTATGCATATACTTTATCATTTACACTGGAATTTTACTGCTTTAGATCTAAGGAATACCATTTGAGATTTAGAAGGTAACTTTCTCAAAGCTGATGATTTTTATTTTGGGATATTTGTTCAATCAAAGCTAGTATCAAAAATCACAAGACACATCAGAACACGTTTATGTGGTGCACAAATATGCATGAACAACTATATTTTTATTTGGCTGAGTGAGATTTAATTACTGTAATTGTTTTTCTTTCAACACAAGCCAACAGTGCTTTCTGAATTCACTCCTAAAGTAAACTAAGAAGTGGAATATAGTAAGTGGCTGGTACTGCATGGAGACCAAAAGTCACATTAACCTAATTTCTGAATCAATTTCACTGAAGTTAAAAATTTGTTAAATTCAGCCTGACTGTTGTGATGCAAAAAGTTCCAGCTCTCTTTTGGCCTGATAGATTCAGGATGATTTTATGCAGTTTGCACCTCATGCTTTGGGAAAATGAGAGAGCAGTAGCTCCTGTCAATGTGTTTTATACTTTCAGTTTAGGTTCTCTTTTCCTCTGGATTTCTCCTTTGTTTTTAGATCACAAGCCTAAAATGTAGTAAACACCACTTGTGAAACTATCAGTAGTTTTGGTAGCCTTCTAATTTAAAAGTGTGGAGAGCTAAAGAAGTTTACTCTATTTAACATTAACTGTAAGTAAGTGATTTACCTATGCCAAAGTTTAACTTGCATCTCCTCTATCCCTACCACCCAAGAGACATATTTTGCCACAAGACCTTGGGACGGTTATTAAAGGAACCCAGGGTGCAGGTTATTTTTTCCTCACTCCTTCCGGTGGTGGGCAGCAACACTGGGTGAAACAAGTGGACTCAGTTCACTAATACATGGCTCCTTGACTGGTGTCACCACCACAACTTTGGGTTCTTTGATCATGGGATGGCCTACACAGCACCAGGCTTGCTGGCATCAAATGGGAGCCAGTTTTCTCAAAGGGGGAAGAGGATCTTTGCCCAGGAGCTTGCAGGGCTCATTGACAGGGCTTTAAACTAGATGCAAAGGTGGAGGGGGAGCCTATCAGGCTTGCCTACAACAAGCTAAGGGATGACACACAATGATTAGAGGCATGGGGGCTAGTATGAGCCCTCAACCCATTGTCCAGCAACGTGCCAGGGACACTGCAGCACAGTCAAAGTCTTGCGGAGGTGAGCTGGAGGCTCCTGAGGTAGTAGGAGCCAACAAGGGAATGCCCGTGAAACACCTCAAGGGAAACAAAGGGTGTTCTGCTATGACGGTAACGACGCCAACAGCTCAGATGAAATGCCTCTATACAAACGCATGCAGCATGGGAAACAAACAGGAGGAGTTGGAAGCTACCGTGCTGCTAGAAAGCTATGACCTGATTGCCATTACGGAAACTTGGTGGGATGAATCCCATGACTGGAATGTAGCTATTGATGTCTACAGGCTGTTCAGAAGGGACAGGCGAGGAATGAGGGGCAGAGGCGTTGCTCTTTACATCAAGAAATTACAGTGTGAAGAGCTGTCCCTGAAGAATAGTCACGAGCAGGTTGAAAGCTTATGGGTAAGACTCAGAGAGAGAGGCAACAAGGTGTCTACTACAGGCCACCAGATCAAGAGGAGCCAACTGATGAAGCGATCTTCCTCCAACTCCAGGAGGCTTTGCGCTCGCAGGCTCTCGTCCTACCGGGGGACTTCAACCACCTCAACATCTGCTGGAAAAGTAACACAGCAAGCTGTAGGCAATCCAGCAGGTTCCTAAAATGCATTGAGGATGACTTCTTAAGCCAGGTAATAGACACCCCTACCGAGCGTGATGCGATACTGGACCTGGTGGTCACCAATGCAAGTGAGCTCATCGGAGATGTCGAGATCGGAGGCAGCCTGGGCTGTACTAACCACGTGCTGGTGGAGCTCATGCTCCTGAGGGAAATGGGAATAGCAAAGAGTACAGTCAGGACCCTAAATTTTAGGAAAGCAAACTTGCAGCTCCTCAAGGAGATGGTCAGAAGGACTCCCTGGGAAACGGTCCTCAGGGACAGGGGAACAGAACAGAGCTGAGAGATCTTTAAGGAAGTGTTCCACAGAGTGCAAGAGCTCTCGATCCGTAGGTGTAAGAAATCGGGCAAAGAAGGGAAGAGACAGGCGTGGTTGAGACAAGAGATGCTGGTGAAACTAAGGAGGAAGAGGGAACTGCACAGGCAGTGGAAGCAGGGACAGGCATCCTGGGAAGAGTATGGGAACGCGGCCCGGTTGTGTAGGAATGGGGTCAGGAAGGCCAAGGAGCAGGTGGAACTAAACTTGGCTAGGGATGCAAAGAATAATAAGAAGGGCTTTTACAGGTATGTCAGCCGGAAAAGGATGGTTAAAGAAAGTGTATCCCCGCTGATGAGCAAGACCAGCAAACTGGTAACAGCAGATGAGGAGAAGGCTGAGGTACTCAATGACATTTTTGCCTCAGTCTTCAACAACCTCTCTCCTCACCCCTCCTGAGTCGATGGACCATGTGAGGGGGACCAAGAGGGTAAAACCACTCCCACTGTAAGAGAAGATCAGGTTTGTGACCACCTGAGGAACCTGATCGCACATAAGTCCATGGGACCTGATGAGATGCATCCCAGAGTCCTGAAGGAATTGCCTGATGTACCTGCCAAACCACTCTCCATGGTATTTGAAAAGTCATGGCAGTCAGGTGAAGTCCCCGGTGACTGGAAAAGGAGAAACATTGTGCCCATTTTCAAAAAGGGTAGAAAGGAAGACCCTGGGAACTACCGACCTGTCAGCCTCACCTCTGTGCCTGGGAAGATCATGGAACAGATCCTCCTAGAAGCTATGCTAAGGCACATGGAGGCCAGGGAGATAATTCAAGATAGCCAGTATTGCTTCACCAAGGGCAAGTCCTGCCTGATGAACCTAGTGACTTTCTATGATGGTGTGACAACAACAGTGGACACAGGAAAACCAATGGACGTCACCTATCTGGATTTCTGCAAAGCCTTTGACACGGTCCCCCACAACATCCTTCTCTCTAAATTGGAGAGCTATGGATTTGATGGGTTGACTGTTCAGTGGATGAGTAAGTGGTTGGATGGTCTCATCCAGAGGGTGGTGGTTAATGGCTCAATGTCCGGATGGAGACAGGTGTCAAGTGGTGTCCCTCAGTGGTCCCTACTGGGACCGGTGCTGTTTAATATATTCATCAATGACGTAGACAGTGAGATCGAGTGCACCCTCAGCAAGTTTGTGGATGATACCAAGCTGAGTGGTGCAGCTGACACACCAGAAGGATGGGATGTCATCCAGACAGACCTGGACAAGCTGGAGAAGTGGGCCTGTGTGAACCTCATGAGGTTCAACAAGGCCAAGTGCAAGGTCCTGCACCTGGGTCGGGGTAGCCCCCAGTATCAATACAGGCTGGGGCAAGAAAGGATCGAGAGCAGCCCTTGCCGAGAGGCACTTGAGGGTGCTGGTGGATGAAAAGCTGGACATGAGCCAGCAATGTGCGCTGGCAGCCCAGAAGGCCAACCGTACTCTGGGCTGCATCAGGAGAAGCGTGGCCAGCAGGTCGAGGGAGGTGATTCTGCCCCTCCACTCTGCTCTGGTGAGACCCCACCTGGGCTACTGCATCCAGCTCTGGGGTCCTCAGCACAGGAAAGATGTGGACCTGTTGGAGTGGGTCCAGAGGAGGGCCACAAAATTATCAGAGGGATGGAACACCTCTCCTATGAGGACAGGCTGAGAGAGTTGGAGTTGTTCAGTCTGGAGAAGAGAAGGCTCCGGGAAGACCTTGTTGTGGCCTTTCAGTACTTAAAGGGGGCTTTATAAGAAAGATTGGGACAAACTTTTTAACAGGGCCTGTTGCAATAGGACAAGGGGTAATGGTTTTAAAGTAAAAGAGGGTAGATTCAGACTAGATATAAAGACATTTTTTACAATAAGAGTGGTGAAACTCTAGGACAGATTTCCCAGAGAGGTGGTAGATGCCCCATCCCTGGAAACATTCAAGGTCAGGTTGGACAGGGTTCTGAGCAACCTTGTCTAGTTGAAGATGTCCCTGCTCATTGCAGGGGAGCTTAGATGACCTTTAAAAGGCCCTTCTAAGCTAAACTATTCTTTATTCTGGTAATAGTTAACATCCTAATTGTTGGCCTTTGCTCAAGTCTCAAATTCTCAAAACAGACTGCCCTCCATAGCTTTTCTCCCCCAAGAGCTCCATGGTTCTGCCATACTGACCAGAGGCTAGCATGAGTTGGTAAATTTTCTGCATGATCCAGCCTCTTCTAGTTCTTCTGTTTCTGTGGTTAGAGGCATGGGCCACTATTGCTAGGTTTAGAACAAAGTGGACTACTTCCAGCTTCTTCCAAAGGCACCCAGTGACCAGAGATTAAAATACAGCACCAAAGCTGTATTGTTTCCTTTCTTTCCATCCTTCTGTCCCCCATGCCTACAGGTAGATGACAGCAGGGAAGCTCATCAATAAATAAAATTATCGGACTCAGGTTTCAGCCTTAAACTTTGGTGGGACTCCAGTCCAACAGATTACCATCTGAATAGATGAGTGTTACTAAGAGAAAACGTCATAAAGACCACCTAGTTTCCAGTAGCTAGGTTTGTTTAGTGTATCCCCAAAAATATCTCTAGTAAGGAAAGTCTATACTGCAACAGATTCTTTTCCTTACAGAAGCAGAGCAGAAACATTTCCTTACTAGCCACTGTGATCTTCTATGTCGGTAAGAACTTGCTCTGGCGATTTGTCTCATTTTACCAGGCATTACAGAGGGCATAACCCAACCTGTATAGCATACTGGGCTTTCAAACCTACTCATGACAGTATATTGAATGTTTTTTCATTCTAATCATTCTTCCTAACATGACTGAATGGACACATCCAAAAGCTGGCATTACCATCTGTTGCACCATCAGATACTAACATTACAGAGATAAGGTGGGTCTTAAGCACTCAAGGAGAAGACAGCAGAGAGCATTTACAGTTTCTGGATGCATATTTTCAAAGCTAAATATGGAGAATGGTGAGGAATGACAGAAGAACAGGTATTTGTTTACTTTTATGTGTGTGTGGTTGTTTCTAGTGAAAAGCTACCTGCCTGATCCTCCACCCTGGGTATTTTCTTTGCCTTACTTAGAAATGCCCCACACCTGAAAGCAAGAAGCAAGATGGCCGAACTACAAATAACCTCCGTGTTAACCTCCATGAACCTTTTTCTCCTACTCCCCATAAGGTCTCTTCAAACGTTCTTGAGGCTTGACAGCAAGTACAAGGAAGCTGAAATGCACACATTGGTGTTTACACTACTTCAATAGCCAAATGAAGACAAGCTCCATATCCTTTCAGTTGCCTCTGAAATGTCACTTCAACACTCTAGATGAGGGTATTACAGTGACTTAGGTAATGGCCCTGTTGGACTCAGCAATTCTCTGTGTCCCTACCCTTTTTAAGTTTCCACCAGTGTGAATGGAACTGCCAGCCTCAGTGGAGAAAGCAGCCCTCATTCCTCATTTACCTGCAAATGTTTGGTGTCTTTGAGTGCTCACACACAGACCACACTATTCTTAAACCATGTTTTGGATGGCTGGCTATAAGTCAACACAAAGGTATCGTTTATATTTTTCCTAGTTTGCCATTTATGAAAACATTCATACATCAAATTGCTTACATAGCATCCTCCAGAGGTGTTCAACAGCACTGTCCTTTGCTGCTGGGCATGTCAGTGTTTAATGGGGGTATATACTCACTAGCAAAATGGCTACATACCAAACAACATTAATAAACCTTTAGAGTTTCGATTAGACATCACACTTTAACAGAAAACATACTTCAAAGCTTTAGTTGCCAGTTAAAAGCCTTACACATTACAAAATCTACAATGAGCTTTGTAACATGGTAATACAGTTTGTTTTCTTCTCCCTGTGGTCTGCTCTTCATAAATTGCCTGGCATTCTAGAGAGACAATCATGGTAGCAATAATACTTTTTTTCTCCACTGGAACAAAGCAAGAACAGAAATACATTTTGGTTTGTTCTTGTTCTGAAAGCAATTCATTCCTCTACCACAAATTCAGAGCTGAGTTTCTCTCTTTTATTCATAACACCATCAAATGGCAGAAAATGGCATGATTCCATGAAACTTGATAAAAGATGGACCAACTCTGGCACCAGGCTCCTGATACAAAATTTGCCAAGACGCAAGAAAGTTGTGGACAATCCTCTGAGTCAGCTCTAACATACATGTTTGTGTGTCTTTTGGAGCACTTTGTATGTGCCCCAGTAATATACCACCCGTTAATGTATTAAACGTGAATAAGCCAGTTTGTATATTACATGTTGATAACAGGAAAAAACAAGGAAGACAGCTGCACACTAAGCGAACTTAAGTAAATAGTAATAAAATAACTAACAGCTTGAAACATGTTTGGTGAGTTAAATAAAATACACAATATTATTTGCTATTTCTCTATCAGTAACCTATCAACCATAGCAATAACCATGTACCATACTACCTTAGGGCCATGTTTTCCAAGCATAATCCTCCCATAGGATCAAAACTACCCACCTTCCTATTAGTCTTAAATGTGCTTTCATATATGATATAATTTTAATCTAGATTTGTACTGAATGCAGCACAACAGTTTTCACAAATGACAAATATTCTGAGTTACCACTAGAACAAACCAATTATAATAACACTTTTGATTAATCCAGTGTATCAACAGGTGTTCTTACCCTGTGCCTTGATAATATTGTCCCAATGTATTCACTGACCAACTGAAAGCATCAGTCATCATGGTAAAAAAATAGGCCTTTAAGCACATCAAGTCTTTATCAACTGCACTGTCACTTTTCAGTACTTCTCTGTAGGAGACACTTCTCTATCCATCACAAAATACTCCTTTCCCCATTCATCCTTTTCTCTCCAGAGAATTCCAAGGCATCAGAAAAATTGAATAGGGCACACTTTACTCTTTTGAAATAGCTCATGTTGTACTTTACAAATATTTTTTTTTTGCATACTACTACATAAAANTGCTGGCATTTGTTAGAAATCCATCCCATTTTAATATTTTGTGTTTTCCTCAGGCGTTTTCTTCAAAAGGCATTTAGACATCTGCTTGTGTCTTTGGTGGACTTCCAACTTTCAATTCCATATGCTGAGACAGAAATAGTACTGGAGCTGAAATTGACAGGAGTTGGGTGTATTCTGAGAATCCCACTAGGAACCTTTTGGCATTGTTAAGTTTCTAAAACAAAGTTTAGATCCCCTGCCTTTCAAAGCTGACCTGAATCAATACAGACTCATAAAAATCAAGTATCTAAGCACCTTAATTCTAACAAGTTTTCACTGAGGACTGGGTATTTGAATCTGTGAAATGGCTTTGAACACTCAATTACTGTCTCACAAGCCTGCTTTGAGGATTGACAACACTCATAGGAAAAAAGTCATCGGAATGGCACTGGCGCATGTACAACATGCCTCATTGCCAGCATGTATTACATAAAGGTGAAAAAATACTATTTTCAAAATTAAAAAGAAGAACATAAATTAATTAAGGCAAAAAATTCTGCATATGAAGACTAATGGACCTGATAATAAGGACCAGTGTGCATTTAATTAATAGCCAGGGAAATGGGTTGCTTTGTCAATATGTAAGTTCTAATTTACATTATTAACTTTTTAATAATGTAGGCTGTGATTTACATTGCTAGCTTTCTAATAAGATTTTGCCTAATCCTGAAATACACTGCTGACAAATCAGTCCACAAAATTTATATCTCTCTGAGTCCTTGCAAGGGACCAAATACCTAAGCAGAAATTCTATTTAAGTACTGCATAAACAAAGTAGATTAAATACTTCATATGTGGTTCTTATAAGCAGTTACTTCTCTGCTTGTCAGTATCAAGGGGCAGAAACCTACAATGGAATCTGTATTTGATTTTGTGTGAGAAGTGACCAGTAACCACTCTGATGATCAGCAGTGTCAAAATCTATAAAAAAAAGAAACAATAAGGGCAGTCAAGACATTGCCCCATTTGTCTGACAGCCTCCCCTCCTCTGAATGCATATTGAAATACTTCATCCAAGGGACAGAAACTTAAAATGATCAAGAAGACATCTTAGCTATATTCAGCATTCAGTGAAAGTCTCTGACTGCAGAAAATTTGTGGAGTTTTCAATTTAATAAACACTTTATCCTTGATTTATCTTGACAATTTTCATATTCATTATTCCATAAACATTTCATATCTGCTCTATCAGTCACTCCTTGCATGCAGGAATGCTGGTTAAAGGCATAAGTGGCAACGGGAAGAGAATTTTAACAAACTTCTCCCATGATCGTGAGACTCAGATGTTACAGAATTCCATTGATTCCATTTATATTCGGTACATGGGTATCACTGAAATTATTTCTCAGTATCTTCTCAAAAATTCCCTAATCAGAAACTAAATAATCCTTACCCCCATGTGTTATTTACATCCTATATCTAGTATCCCTGTAGCACATTCATAGCAGTGATACATTTTAAAAAATATCTTCTACCTTTGTGCATTGCATTTGCTAAAATAGAAAGAGACATCAGTGGGAAAACAATGTCTCGATAATGGCATTTCAAACTTAAAATATTTTTTAAAAGAAAATACCATTTACACAAATTGTCAACACTTTTTTATAACCACCTTTGAAAACTAAGGCAACCTTATCAGTCTCCTTCACTAATAAACTTGCCATTTTTCCTTTCTGCTTGTGATGACAGAATACAATTACTAGGTTTTCTGATAGCAAACACTGCGTGCCAAAGTCTTTTTATTTTCTTGAAGAACAATCTGTTTCTATGAAAAGGTGACACTGTATGTCATAGAAAGGTTTACAGTCAGTAAAAAACCCACCACACTGAAATCAACACTTGTGAAATTTTGAAAAAGTGCCTGACTTTTTTTGTTTGCTTCATAAAACTGCATAATATCATAATATTTCAAATTCAGTTTGATGTGGATATTGGCTTTCCAAAAAGTGTGTTCAAAACTAGGTTTCAAATACAGAAAGAACAATATGACTGATAAATTATAATTACTTACAAATATGATGAGGCATGAGTGAAGTGTGCAGAAAAGAAGTAATAGAAAATACAAAGTCCTTAAATTCACTAAATTACCTTCACAATTAAAGCAAAGATGCTGATATGAATGTGAAAAGCATAATTTATATGAAATGAAGATCTCCAATCTATTGAGACTTACAAGAGAGTACAGTAGAATCAGGATTTTATCTACAAAACACAAACATTCAAAATGTGCACCATAGTTCACGTAAAGACAAGATTTGGACTACTGAACACTATGGAAAAAGATCTTTATTATTTCATCAGACTTGATTTGTCTTCTCAGGGTAATGAAAAAAAAATCCCTAAAGTTAAGTAATACTTGTTACTTCTAAATGTTTAATCTAACTTTGTGTTGTTTCTTTTTTCTTTGATAAGGGTACACTAATGGTCAGTTAAAAATAAACACACAAACAAACAAAACCAGTTGCTTTCTTCATCAAAGAAGTGAACAAAATTAATAGATGCAAAAAAATTTTGAGAAGCTAAAATTTTACCTTAATTAAATTAAATGTTTCTAAATGTTTACAATGAACTCAGGTTATGTAAACTGTAAAACTTAAGTACTGATAAACAAAGAAAGGACTAGCAAAAGCCACTGTGCGTCTTCTACTGTCCTTGCACCAATTCTTGTGTGAATGACACCAATTTTAGAACAGTCCATGTACATTCTTGGACTTCATAGCTTATTCCTAATTTAGTCTTGAAAGGAGAAGAGAATCAGACTCCAACTTTTGCCAATGCTAAGCAGCATATATTTGAAGCAGAAAGGACATGGAGCCATGACTTACATTGCTTAAAGTAGCAGAGCAAGTAGAATTTGACCTTTAAATTAAACTATTAAAAGCAAATAACAATGATTCACTTTCTAACTGTTATCTATGCAAGACTCATTTCTAAAGAGTTCTGCTTTTCATTTAAATTAATTTGTGTCCTTGGTCATATCCTGTAAACTTCCCTACAGCATAAAAGCTCCAAATGTCATTTATAATTACTTTTAAAAGAGTGACAAGTATTTTTTAAAATTTCTAAGCATTTGTTCAATAAAAATGCTGGTAGAAATAGCAGAGGTTGTAGACTGTATTATTTCAGATGGTTAATCCTTTACTAAAAACCATGTATGCAAGAAAATGATCTAAAAGAAAAAGATATTTTAAATACTTATGGTTGTATTTAATTTGGCTATTTGTGTGTAGTCTCAAGAGTACAAACACACATGTTAATATGGTGTGATCTGAAAACATTTCCCCTCCTACAAAATGGGATCTTTTCACAAAAGTTTTGAAATTTTTGTCTGGAATTGATAACTTTTGCTTGAATTTTTATTTGAAGACCTTTATGCTACTTACTAGTCTCTTGGTAGTAAAACATATTTTATGCTGATACCATAATATATTTAATTTGATTTTAGCTGGGTTTTGGATCATCTTTCACTAAAATGATTTTATTATAGCAAAAAGAAAGAACAATTTGACATTAAAAAAAACGCTTTTGCTGGTGCTAACTTGAAACCACTCTTAATTATTTTTATTTTCTTTAGGGTTTTTTTGCATTACAGTTAGAGTAGGCATTAAATGAAAATAATGAAGTAGCTCAAAATGCATGTGTAACATAATTTTTAATGAAAAAGTTCAAAATTCTATAATCCAGAAATGGAAACATTTTTCCACAAAAAAATTTTATAGAAGCAACATTCTCACTTATTTTTCTGTCTTAATTGTGGGGAAATAAAAACATAAACTATGACATTTCCTTCTTAGGGTGATAAGAACAAAGAATGTCTGATAAGACTGAAAATTAACTAGTCCACAACAACAAATATGGTTCCATAATGCTAAGATTTAGCTGATGATATGGAAAATGACAGAAAATTAATTGTACTCAGCTTTACCGTAGTTGGAAGCACCAAGGGAAAGCATTCCTATACAATGTAGGAATTGTAGTTCCTGTAAAAAATTATGCAAAAAGAACAAAATTGACCTCTGTTAGAATGTTCTACTGTTAGCACTTCTATAACCAGTTCTATAAACAAGCAGAATACTCTAGGCTGTAATAAAAAGAGGAGGAAAAGTGAGAAATTAAACACAGGAAACATAGGAATAGAAATTATGAAATGGGGCATATCTCACTTTCTTAGCTATTACATTGACTTGTTGCATCCTTTCAAAATCATGACCAATCATTTTGGTGCATGGATTAGCTTTGTTTCATGAAGTACTACTTTTGGCTTGCCATTTTGTCTACTAACTGTGTAATGATGAACAGAAGGAAGAACTTGTTTTTATACTCCCTTTTCCACTAAAGGTGATTGAAAACTACTTATCTGCCATTTTCTCTAACTGTGGTTTTATGTGTTGAAAATGTACATGACAACATACAAAATGGTTTTGATAAAAGCATATTATCGAAATATAAAGGATGATCAAAGGTGAAGATCAAAAGAAAAAGAAAATTAAGACAGCAATGCACTTCTATATAAACATTTTACTAGAAAGTTTTCCAATGTAGTCTAAGCTTCACCTTATCTCAGAACTAGTTCACAAACATTTTATTTTGGGTGTCTGATATAGCCTCATTTGTTATGAGTAAAATTCAAACAGTTCAGAATTTGGATGCTTCTGTAAGCTAAGTCAGTCACTTGAGACAGGGACATGCAGGTAGTGTTCTCCTGAGTAAAGAGTATTTTGTAAGGCTGCCAAAATGCCTCTTTCCTGTAAAAATAACAGACAGATTGCTCTTTCTATTTTTCATGGAACTAAGGGGATGTGCTGGATGGAATGGAGTGCTGAAAGAGTGTTACTCAAAACACTGAAACAGAAAAAGGGTGTCAGGTGTTAGTATTTCTAGTTTAAAGAAATATTTTCATGAGGGAGAAACATTTTGGGGACAAAAAGACTAGGAAAACAGAAAAGTAAATTACATTATAATTTTTTTTCTTATCTCATGTTCAGATAATATTCCATTAAAATTATAGAAGCAAATACTACAGTGTGCATACATACAGATTTTATGGATTTTTAGGAATGGAAAAGAGGTCATGTATAGTTTTGATTCAGATAACCTTTACAACTGTCAAATTTCTCTAGTTCATGCTAAGGTTTGTATTAAAAATATGGAGGGAAAAAAAAAAAAAGACTTCAGGATTTGATTCATCCTGTGCTTCCTAAGCACTGTTCTAAAAGTGTTATAGGAAGCCCACAAAATGATTAAAACAAATTAAAAAGTCCACAACAAAACCCATGCATGTATACTTCCACATATGCAACTAATTAACCAACTACAACTAGTAAACAAATATTCAAAGTTATGCCTAGGTTTTAGGTGGTTCTATGTGAAAGCTAGTTCTGTATATGAAGAACACAGTGGTTTTGGAAATCACTATGTCAATACTACACCACATGGTAAGGTCGTACACAATCAGAATTTAGAAGTATAGAACAAATACTGCTCTAATTCACTCCTGACTCTAATACTCCTTCATCTATACCACCTAATTTTAGGAATTCAGCATCCAGGTCCAAGTTCTGCTGTTTTCAGCCCTTTGCCCTCTTGTATAATGAGGTTATAAGGTTTTTTGTCAGCAGTAAGGTGGATTTATAAAGAAAAGTACTTCAGAAATTCTTGAGTGAAGATTAAAAAAACAACAACAGAAGATCAGGGACCACAAGGGCATTTAAAACAGGATTTAATAGCTAGAATCATTCTGTTCTGTTTCAGTAGCTTAATCTCTTAAGTATAGTTCCACAGCAAAATATTTGGGTGCAGTTTAGAAATGAACTTGTTATTTCTTTTAAACTGAAATAAAGTTGCCAACTGCAGGGCCAGTTTACTGAAATTTCAGTTTTCCTCTGAGACTCTAACAGTGTAAAGACTTGCTTGCTATTTCTGCATAAATTTAGGCTCAATCTAGTTTGGAAAGGCTTCCAAACCAGGGAATTTCTGGGGGCTTCCCTTATTCTCCCTAGGAAGGACAATTTTCCTTGACCATTTTAAGCCTTATTCATGCAAATGTTGAATTTAAGATATTCAAATGAATGTGGTGGAGTTGCTGGAAACAGATAAGCCTTTCTTATTAAATCTGAGCAGGTTTTCCACATCTTCAATGACCTCTCCATCTACACTGCTTTCAAAATTTCAGTTGTTTCTGGCTGTAACATTTTTTGCCATGTGTGTTGATGGTGATCAGTCTAAGCACAAATCCTTTACTGACCCACTGATATAAAGATATGAACCATTTATTTCCATGCAAATCCAAATTCATCAAGTAGATTAATCATTTTGTTACAGTACAATCACTTTTCTATGACCACAAGTTTCCTCAAGAAGTGGAAAATTTACTGATTTTTTAAAGGTTAAGATTCCAATAATTTATTTTTAAGGATTAAGAAATTTCACATAGCTTCTTAAATAGCAACTTGTTTTTCACTGGGTGTCCTGGTTTCATCTGGGGTAGAGTTAAATTTCTTCATAGTAGCTGTCATAGTGCTGTGTTTTGGATTTAGTGTGAGAATGATGTTGAATAACACATGGATGGTCTAGTTGTTGCTAAGTAGTGCCTGGACTAGTCAAGGACTTTTTTAGCTTCCGCTGCTCTGCCAGGTGCACAAGAGGCTGGGAGGGGACATGGCCAGGACAGCTGACCCAAACTGACCAAAGAGCTATTCCATACCATATGATGTCATGCTTGGGGGGAATTAGTCATGGAGAGAGGGTTCACTGCTTGGGACAGGCTGGGCATTGGTCAGTGGTTGGTGAGTAGTTGCATTGTGCATCATTTGTTTTGTATAATCTGTATATTCTATTATCATTATTATTATTGTTATTCTTTTCTTTTACTAAACCGTCTTTATCTCAACACATGGGTTTTACTTTTTTTTTTTCTGATTCTTTCCCCCATCCCACTTGGGGGGTGGGGGAGAGAGTGAGTGAATGGCTGTCCAGGGTTAAACCATGACACTAGGCATAAATTAATTGATTTCCACTCAAATAAGCTGCTTCCAATGGAAAGCCAGGAACTATTATTCTAAGTACACCTGTGAGTCTATTACATTTGAGTAATAATTGAAGTAATGGTAATAAAATCTACCAGAACAATGAACGTGGTGTTTATTGAGATGTCACAGGTTTCTACCACACATTATTCAGTGGCATAAACATTTATCACAGATATATTTCTTTCCCTATATCTATCCACGTGTATGCCCTTTGCCTAGTGCAAATCAGTCATAGATGATATCACCTGAAATTTTCATAGAGGTGACAAAACCTGCCAGTTTAGCACAGTATTGACATGTATCGTGCCATATTCAGGTGAATAATGAACGGGTTCTGTATGAAGTGCAACAGGAAATGTTATTGTTTCTCCCTTCCTGGTCTTCATGAGTGTGGTCCTAATGGAAAGCAGAGATGTGATCCTTGAGTCCTGCCTGGTGGGCAATGCAAGATGTGGGCTTTAAGACCTTTTTCTGTACTCACCTGGGATCTGTGGCTCCCTTTCCTTCAGTAGCCCTTCTCCACTCACTCCTTGACTTCATGTACTGTCTTCTCTGCTCACACACCTGGCATCTCTACCCTGCTGGTCACAGGGAAAGCCAGAAGAGCACAGGCAAGAGACTCCAGTCCCTTATTTTCAACACTAATAGTGTCTCCATGCTGCTAGTTTTCCCGCTGCTGGTCTGCAGAGATTATTTTCATAGCAAAACACATACAATACAGACAATGTACACAGCTTTGAAACAGGAACAGGAAAGGAAACAGTAACAAGAAGAGATCACTTTCCAAGAGACAGTGGAGTTGGGCTGGTCCACATAGACAAGAGTTGTCCCACCACATGGAAAAACACAAAGTTTGGAATTTAGGATACTACAGCAGTCCTGGAACCCAAAAAATATTACATTGTTCAGTGCTGCACATATTTGGGATTTCAATACAGCATGGTAGCAGTGCTCTAGTGCTGCCAGCTTGCTTAGCAAATATTGGCAAACAGTTGAAGCTGTTCCGTTCAAACGAAATAGTAAATAGATTTACTTTGGCATTCCTTGCCAATGTTTTGATTTTCTTTGCACATTTTATTTATGCATCAGTACTACAAAACTGCACGGGGTGTTTAAACTTTAAAACATACTATGTTAACCTTTCAAAAAGATTTCATTAACTGGCATATTGTAAATTAATAATTTCATACAGTTCAAAATATTGTAATGAAATGGTTTTTCAGCACATGATGTAGTGTCCTGCAGAGTATCAGCAGTAGGAAATGTATCCTTAATGGTGTGCACATTAAATTTATAGGATTACAGTATTTGCTTTGAAAATTTAGTCTCTATGTCTGTCTGTCAGACTTCCAACAAGAACATCATAATTTCTACAGATGATTGATCTTTGTCTTGGTTTAGAAAGACAAGAACAATTCAGATTTAGTTTTCCAGAAATATTTCAGTGAGGATATGTTTCTATTTCATTTAGGGACTGTAACATCAATTGGTAAGTGTCTATTCTGTGTGCCATTATAAAATCTACTTTACCCTAACATTTTACCATACATTTAATTGCCATTTCATTTAAAGTAATTTCTTACAGAAAAGGGTTATAAAATTTAACAGGCAATGATAACTTCCTTAGTTTCAGTTAACCAAGACATTAAATTTGAATTTAATTCCTGTTATATAATTAATTGTCCTTGAAACTGGAGAAAGAAAGTCAAGACACAGGGAACAAGATTTTAAGGTAGTATGACTTTATTGTGTTAAGCATCTGGGAAATATCAGGCGGTAAGCCAGTCAGTGCAGGTCATTCCTCCTTTATAGATGTACCCAAAGCAGGTCTTTGCTGTCAGTTAGCCTCTTCCATCTCACTAGACACATGAGCTGTATCTGAGCACCTGTTTCTCTCATAATGTAAAAGGTTGAAAGGGGAAGGAACAGGTTATGGTTTTTTGCTAAGTACTTACCATTTAGTCCCACTTCTGGAAGATGCTTTCCCTAGCTCCTAAGAATAATGCTTTTCTGTTACCTTAAAATAATTTATTTATATGCCTCATAGTTGAGTTATCGGCCACTGTACTTCCAGACTCCTTTCCAAGAGAATTGTAGAAGTCGAGACATTTCAGGAGACCAGTTTGGCTAAACAGGAATGTCATGACTCAGCTCCAATACAAAAAGTAGCCTATACGTGGTGGAAGCAGGGACAGGCTACAAAAGACGAATTCAAAAGCATTGCCCAGGTCATGCAGGGATGGTGCCAGGAAAACCAAAGTTCAGCTGGAATTGAGACTTGCAAGGGACACTGAAGGCAAGAACACCTTCTACCACTGCATTAGTTCAAAAGTCTGAGTAAGGTAATTAGAGACCCATCGCTCAGTGAGGATGGTGATATACTGACAGCGGGCACAGACAAGGCTGAGGTACTGAGTGCCTTCCTTGTCTGAGCTTTTGCTGTCAAGGTCTTACAGGTGTCTGTGATTAGAGGCAGGATTCAAGGAGGAGAATGACCAGTCATGGAATTGAATCAGGGATTACTGGATAGATTTCAACTCATGCAAGATCCCCGGGGTTGACTCTGAGAAGGGTGGCCAATGTTCACATGAGGTCTCTCTCTATCATCTTTGAAAGACTGTGGAGACTGGAGAGGCCACTTACAACTGGAGAAAAGAAAATGCTGCACCCATCTTTAAAAAGGGACAACAGGCTGATCCAGGAAACAAGAGTCTGGTCAGTCTCATTTTAGTCCCTGGGAAAATCACGGAGCGAGTTGTGTTTGTGAACATGATTGGGATATCATTCAGAGACCATTCTTGTGCTTCAGCGAGTAATAATGTATCTTACAGGGTTTGTTTTTAATGAACAATTTTAACAGTAGCAAAAATTTATTTGGCTGCCACATAAATAACTGATAGCCTTCCTATAGCTGTCATTGGCACACTAAGGAGGAGAGCCAAAGTAAAATGACTTCGTCATTTTACATATAAACCTGAAAGATACTTTTGCTTTTTGTCACCTGCTCTATTAAAGAGCAGCAGACGGATTCACAGCTTGGGAGTTCTTTTGCTCTTAAAATAATCACAGAAACTTTTCAAGCAATTTTTTACTTCAAATATTTCTCATACAAGTTGTTCAAAGCAACAATATTACTCAGTTACACAGGTACAGGCTGACCATTTTTTCAGTTTATTAACTCAAATATAATACAAATACTTCAGGATTATGCAAATAAATCAAATGATGGATTTCTCTGCTTTCTTAAAATGAATAAAACATCATTTTGTTTTCCTTTCAACTTACCCTGAATTTAGTGCATAACAAATAGGAAAAATAAAGTTTGAAAGTCTGATTTAGTCAATTGGGTTTTCCTCAACTAAAGTCTTTTTGCTTATATATTTGTTTTTATTCACTGTGTAAAAAATGGAATTTCAATCAACAGCATTACTTATTTTATAAGAAGGTTCAATTCCGTCAATGTTCTAATTTTTGGTAAAACTTTGAACAATATTTTTTTAAATGCCTCTCACAGTTTAAGTTTAATCCTCCCTAAGTTTTCTTTTCATAAACTACAGCATTCTTTCTCATCAGATTAAGCAAAAAAACCCAAGGTGTTTTTCTAAACAGTTATAAAAAAATAAAACAAGAAGTGCTTACTTTAAAAAAGATTGAAAGTTATATGAAAAATACAAAGACTTTTGCATCACTTTCTATTTGTCAATATCCTTGAAGAGTTTATGCTGTTCATTGGCTTTACACTTGATTAATGTATCAAAACTAAGCATCATTAATGTATTATGACATGTAATTCCAGATCAGTTTATTTTTCCTCCATTGACCTTACCAAAGTTACTGGTTTCTGCCCTGATGTTCAGACGCATGAGAAAATGTATCAGTGTATAACAGAATAGACAACGTCCCATAGCTATCACACTTGCAGCTCAGAAATGACATTATTTTGCCTACTGTCTCTGTATTCCTGCTTGCTTTATTAATGACAGTGAACAGTTGCCAAATTCTCTGTAAAGTAGCTTTCACCCGGATAGAACAGTAGAGCTTTAACAACCAATAAATAACTGCAGAGATTAAACCAAGCTGCAAGTAGTAGAAGCCCATTAAGCAAGTCCATAGCACCAATATAATAAGATTTTGTGTAACAGTTATAGGTCATAGAATGACAGTCATGAGAATAATTTTAAAACCATGAGAGTTGCTGTAACAGGTTTTTTGGACGGGGGAAAATCATTTGGTGTTTTATAAGACAGTTGCAGCATTTTTACACAGATTTACAAGTACTTGACGTGTCCTGCATATTTTCCAAATTAACGAAACTCATAATGTCAGATTATAGCTATGAATTTAATATAAAAGTGTTATAAGAACAGACACAGAGCTGAGAAATTATTAAGCACATGAGCAAGGTATTGACTGGACAGTTTTACACTATTTCAGATTTTCAACAATGGGCTGAGTCTCTGAGACATAAGATATCTGTAATTCATCAGTGACAAAACAAAATGGACGATAGGTATCAGCTGCTTTCTGATTAGAAAGAAAAATCTGCTTCACTGGGAGAGCTGCGGTAAGCAACTTGCTTTTCAGATTTGAGAGCTGTAACAAAGAAAAGCTCTCCAAGCGTGAGAGTTCGCTGCTATTAACCTGGTAGGCCTGGAATGAGGAGCAATTCAAGTTAACCACCTATAAAAAATGTCAAGCTGCTCCAGTCAGGGGAGGCAAATCAATTGGAATGATAATACAGAGATCATGTTTTGAATGATGTTACATTATTTCATTGCATGTCTGTGACTCTATGTGAGTCAAGTGGAAAAGAAAATGAGTGAAAGCTAAGTAGATCTGAGAAGCATGGATTAAATCTCTAAAGAGAACATCTAAATTATCACCTTCCCCATGGGCATCAAAAAAGGTTACAGATGAGTGAGAACTCATACAAAATGGAGATGGCTGACTTCTTTCTGCATATAAGTTTTTTCATTAACTGATAGTATGGGCATTCGGCAAAGTGTAAAAAGCAGGGGAGGAATAAACCTTGGAATTAGTGGAATTACAGTGCTCTTATCTAATTGTTTCTCTGTTATTTTCAACCAAAAATAAGTTTAAGAGAGACAAGTAGATTGCAGGAAATTTTCCTCCATTTTGTTCCCCCCTCTGCTCCCCCCACCTGCCCCCAAATGATATGGAACACCTTTCAGACTGTGCGTATTGCTCAAGAGAATACATCTTTCCTCTTAGGAGCATCAATCTCCACAACTCATTTGGATTAAGGCAAAAAAAAAAAAATGTTTTTCACAGAAAGAAACATTTTTATTTCATTTCTTGTGGAAACTGGAGGCTCTGTGTGAAAGGACTTTCTTATAGAAGGATGTCATTCTGAAGGAATAGAGTCTCTGTTATGGGATTCCTCTGTGATATAAGGCAACTCATGTAAAATGTTTTCACAGGTGGCTGCTATTTAATTTGAGGTTCCTGGGGTATAGCTTACAGAAACGCAGTGTACTCTTATCTTTGATGTTGGTCACTGAAAACTCTACTCTGAACACAAAGTAACGTATAATGCTACTATGGACATTTTGTGTTCAAAATCATTAGAACCTTTTAACAATTTGAGCTTTAAACTCTCTTTGATTTAATTCCTCTGTTATAGAAAATGGGGATAATAAATCTTCACCTTACATGGGTGTTCTAAATATTTTTTGGAAAGGAATAAGAACACTGAAGTTGAAGCACCTGTGGAAGACTCATTAAAAAACAAACAAACAAACAAACAAAACACACACACACACACACAACCCCCCACAAACACACACACACACACACACACCAGTTATTTTGTATTTTTTGATGATTTCTGTGAATCCAAGTAGGTAATACATGGGAAAGACGTGAAGAGAATAAAGATAAATACTGAAAAATAGCTATTCTGTGAATGATATCATGTGAAATATACTATGGAATTGGATCATTAAAAATGCATCACTATCATGAAAATACATGCAGTGAGATACATGAAATTATGTTGAATTTCCCCTAATTTTTGGGTTTCCTGATTGTCAGCATTCTAAAAATTGTAATTATTTTATTTTATTTTATGGAACTCTGTATTAGAAGGTATCTAAAGATATGTGGCAAAATACTGCACAAAAATTTTGAGGCTATTGTTTTAATAGGTGGGATACCGTTTCAAGGAATTCATAATAGGTGTTGCTGTTGTTCAATATTTTGTATACCTTTGCACATCAAAAATAGAGTTCACTTATAAAATAAAAATAGACAGGTAAGCCTTAAATCAAGCTACCCATTACAAGCACTGAGCTTGTTTTTACATGCTCAGATATTCAGGTATCTAAAGGATAGTTTAATGCTCATTCAGGAATACTTTATTCAGTTAGACAGAAACTTAATAAGCGGTAAGGTAAAATTGTTGTACAGACTGGTAATAGTCATTTGAGGGAGAGGAATAAAGCAATGAAGCAAACCAAAGTGATAATCTGTGACAAGTCAAGTCCCTTAAAATGACAAAAAAAGACAAAGTGGTTTGGACAAAGTATTTGAAATACCAAGTCTATCATTGGTATTAATGTGCTGTGTGTAGTTGTTACAAAAGGCAGAAGTAATGCCTATAGATTCTGAATCTAGCAGAGTTGTTACTCTTAAGCACATGTACAAGTGGTTTATCACAGAATAACAGAATGGTTGAGGTTGGATGGGACCTCTGGAGGTCATCTGGTCCAACACCTCTGCTCAAGCATGGTCACCTACAACCAATTTCCCATGACCATGTGCAGACAGTTTTTGAATATCTCCAATGTGGGAGACTCCACAACTTCCCAGGGCAACCTGTTCCAGTGCTCAGTCCCCCTCCCAGTACAAAAAGTGTTTCCTTAACCATGGAGCCCCTTGTGTTTCAGTTTGTGCCCATTCCTTCTTGTCCTGTCACTGGGCACCACTGAAAAAAGTCTGGCTCCGTC